>OY282593.1:10648758-11130054 GCA_958298965.1 Chrysolina haemoptera
AGCAAGCCAAAACGCACTACATCCAGACGAAAAGGGAAATCTGCAATTATAACCGACACACCTGAGAAGAAACTATTGGAAGAACTATACAACAAAAGAAAAGTGGCTTCCGCTAAAAAAAACGTTATGGCAACTAAAAAAACTATAAAAATAAAAAACGTCGCAAAGAAGCGAAAGATTGTCGAACAATCATCGGAAGAGTCATCTGAAGATGACACTATATGTTTAGTATGCTGTGGTCCTTACTGCAGTAGTAAGGAGGATTGGCTGCAGTGCAGGAAGTGTCAAGGCTGGGCGCATTCTTCTTGTGCTAAGAACGATCCTTTATTTGTCTGCAATAATTGTGAGTCCTCAGATTCAAATTAAGTTTGTGTCACATATTTTTCCAGAACTTTTACTTTCAGTTTTCGTTGTTGTCATTCAATAGTTTTCATGTTGTTGTTTGAAATGACATTTTTTGTATTGTTTCTCAATAAATTATAATATAGGATATAATTTTACCTCATTTAGAATTAAATAAGATTTGCGTCACAATGATATATGTCAAGAGCTTAACATCAAATTTCATTCTAACGTAATTTCGTACGACTTTCACATGTTTTCATACTCCTGTTACAATTGACACTTCAATTGTTACTATTGTCACCAAGATGGTGTCAATAGTAACATTTGGTTTTTGACAAAAAATATATTTCTGGAGCTAAAGGTAATTGAATTACACCAAATCTGATTATGTCCCGTTATTCCAAGAGCTTGAAGTAACTCTTGGATGTTTTTATTTTTACAAGTTAGTGATTACTGTAGTGAGAAAAAAATTAGAACCAAATTTTGTTACAATTGATACCGGTCTCCCCTACATCTTCTACAAAAGTTAGAGCATTCAGAGCCATATGTTCCATTTCATGGGTAAGTAAAAAATCATTGTAACGAGAGGGAATTTTTTTAACTCTACTACTTTTCCTAACCATAGTTTCGTTATCAAGTATTTCTTCCTTCTGATTTGAATTATTAGTAATTTTTGACTGGTCTGAATTATTAGTGATTTCTGATTCAAGTTCATCTAAGCGTTTATCATTTACATTTATTTCATTATACGCCTCGTTTTCATTATCAACTTCTACCACAGAACTAGTATTAAATTTTAAATTACTTATATTTTTTGATTCATCAAAAATTGCATTTCGTATAATACTAACCTTTTCATTGCTAGAGTCCCACACCCTGTATCCATTATTTGCATAACCTATCATTATTTTAATTTCGCTTCTAGAATCAAACTTTGACTTTTGTTTTTCTTTCGGTATATGACAGTAAACCAAGCTACCAAAAAGTTTAACATTTTTTAGATTAGGTTTTGTTTTATAAAATAGTTCAGCTGGAGTGCTAGTTAAATTTACTGTAGGACTACGATTTAGTAAGTATGTGGCACAAAGTACAGATTCCCCCCATAATGTCTTTGGTAATTTAGATTGCAATAACAATGCCCTTCCTTTATCTAGTAAAGTTCTATTTAAACGCTCAGCCTTTCCATTCATTTCTGGGTTATACGGTACTGAATAACGAAGCTGTATGCCTTTCGACTTACAGAAATTTGTAAATTGATTTGATTTGTACTCAGAACCATTATCACATTGAAAAGAACCAATCCTGTAACCTGTCTGATTTGTAACCAAGGCCTCGTATTCTTTAAAGCATTCAAAACCATCACTTTTATTCTTTAAAAGATATACTACACTGAAATGAGTATAATCATCTAAGAAGGTAATAAAATATCTCATATTATCATAAGTGGTTGGGGTTATAGGACCACATATATCACTATGCACAACCTCGAGTGGACGTTTCGTAGTTTTGGGTTTACTAGCAAAAGGTAAACGAGTTATTTTGGCTTGGGTACATATGGAACAAGTTCCTATTTCTTTTTCATTTATATCAATTTCTAATCCATCTACCATATTATTTTTAACTAGTTTTTCCAAATTTTGTGTACTGATATGACCCAACCTTGCATGCCAAATTTTTGAACTTTCGGTTTTTTTGGTTATGTTCACCTCTGTATTAACAATATCAAATTCAATAATATATAAATTGTTTTCCTTTCTACCTTTTGCTACTAAACTTTCATTTTTAAAAATAAATATACAATTATCTTCAAAACAAATCTTTAAACCGGATTTTTCAAGTTTTTGCACTGATAATAAATTTTGTCGAAGATTTTTCACATACAGTACATCTTTAATCTCACCTGAGACATGTTCATTCAGTTTTACCTTGATAGTTCCTATTTTAGTTGCACCCAATGATTCACCACTCTTCGCTACAGCAATTTTTAGTTCCCCTGCCAGGTGTTTCTCACTAGAGAAATGAGAATCATCCTTAACCATGTGATCGGTTGCTCCGGAGTTCACAATGAATTTAATTTTGTTATCATTCATTGGTAGTTCACAATTCAGGGCAGTCCCAACAGTTGCAATAAATGCAATTGTGTTTTCTTCATCTTCCTTCCTCGTTTCATTAGCTTGCCTGTTGTACAAGTTACTTTTACCTTTGTTGTACCAACACTGGCTTCTGACATGTCCAGGTTTCCCGCAAATGTGGCAGTTGACCTTTGGCCTTGTGTTCATTTTTCGATTTGAAAATCTATTTCCTTTCTCGGTTTTGTTATATCCACTGAATGCTGCTGTTGTAGATGTAGACTCTGTAAATTCGTTGAAATTTTTTCTTTTCATTTCATGATCCAAGAGCTTGCCTTTGACAAATTCCAATGTTAACTTATCTTGATCCAATGTTTCTAAAGCAGTCACTATGGCATCATACTTGCTCGGAAGTGTCAAAAGTAGGTGACAGACTACATCTATATTTTCAAGTGTAGCCCCAACAGACTTTATTTCCCTTATAGTTTCTTCAAATTTAATGAAATGATTTTCCAGGGTATCATTACGTTCTAATTTCATCGTTAATAATTTTCTTCGTAGATATAATTGCTTGCAATGCCTTTTCGTTGAAACACCTTTTCCAGTGATTTCCACATCTCATATGATGTTTTCTTATCTTTGATATACTCCAAGTGTGAGTTTGCTACACACTGCAGGAGTATCGATTTACATTTTTTATCCAGCTTTACTTGATCTTCCGTAGGTTCTGAAACCTCGTTTTCAATACATGATTTCACCCCATTTTGATCTAACACAGTTTCCAATCGAAATTTCCAGTGATCAAAGTTTCTTCCTTCAAATTGAGTTATTCCATACCTTTCGATGGTGAGGTTAGCTGATCCTGAAGCCATGCTTTTTCTTATCGACTCGCTGATTCCAAACTTATTTCAATTTCGGGTACTGGGCCCATAACCTGTTGTGATTATGGTATAATTGTGAAATAAGTTTCCAAGATGACTTCAGTTATTTTAGGATTTATTATTTTAGTAAATCAGAGGTAAACACATTACAAAACATTCATCAATGATCATGACATAGAACAACATCTACATACTAAAAAAACCTTACCTAGCACAGAGCTCTTTTATAATTGAACTGTCAGCTGTCATTCAGTATTGCCAACTATGAAATAGTAATAACACTAAATGAGAGAAAGACTATTTCGATTGTAACATCGACATTCAGGGTTATTCAGGTGACCATTGAAAACGGAAGAACGTTGACTGTCGATCAATTATTGATTATTTTTCAACGTTGACTGCAATTTCCTATTCGGGTGACCATTGAAAACAAAACAATGTTCATTGTAAATCAGTATTGTTTATTTTTCAACGTTGATTTGATTTTCCTATTCAGGTAACCAACATGTATTGCATTTTTACCAACGTCTTATAGAAACACCATTGGTTATTTGCCAAGTAGATTTGAGACTTGCTATGAGCATTCAACGATGTCTGGTGGGAATTTCTAGCGGTTAAGTTGTATGAATGTATTTAAAATGGCGAATAATGGCTTTATTTTACTCATTAATGCTGCCCATGATGAGGAAGAGCGGTAAAGAAAGAGTTTTTACAGAAGACTTGATAGGTAGGTATATAAGATAAATCACAAAATTTGCAGATTGCGGAACAGAGTTTTGAGGAGAGGACTGAGGGATCAAAGTGATCCATTAAATATGACCGAAAATCAATTTAAAAGCCTGTATCGCCTATCGAGGGATATGACGAGGCAGTTAATCGAGACTCTGGGACCTCACTTACCCCAAGGAGTAAGGGAAGAATTATTTATCCCCCACAAGTTGAAAGTAAATATTATCGATGACCAGAATTTCTTTTCTATGAACCGCCCCCTAATATTTCAATTTCAGATAATGGTTGCACTCAATTTTTTTGCCCAAGGTAGCTACCAAAAGGCAGTGGGTCAGGACCATTTTGTGTCGATGAGTCAGAGTTCAGTGTCAAGATGTATTACAGCAGTGATCACTGCACTCCAAACATTGTATTTTAAAATTAGTTTTCCAGTTAATGAAGAACAGCGCTCCACAGTTAAACAGGGGTAATTTTTTTTTTTTTTTTTTACAAATAATTGAATTACATGTGCCATAGGTTCATGGAGATGAGAAATGGTTTTCCTGGAATCATAGGTGCTGTTGATGGAACCCATATTGCTATTGTTGCACCTTCAGTTAATGATGAAATTGGTCCACCATTGCTTTTCTATAATCGAAAAGGATATTACAGTCTCAATGTTCAAATTGTAAGTATAGTAGTTTACCTTACAAGTGCGGAAAGTGATACTTTTCCGCACGCTAACGCGTCGTTCGGCCAGAAATCGCGTGCGGAAAAGACACTTTACGTTCGTGTTAGGTACACTATTTTTTCTACTAGCGGAAAAAACACCCAAAAGTTAACATAAAGAACATTTATTATTAAATATATATTAAACTATTAAACCATATTTGGTAAGCTTTCTATTTTAACCTTCTGCGACGGAATATTATATGTCAGTATAATCCGCAAAAACTAAATATATCTACTTTTCCGCACTAAAAAGAGTGCGGAAAAAACTTTTCTGCACTAGTGCGGAAAAGTGATTCTTTCAAAATTAAAATGAGTGCGGAAAAGTGGATTTGAAAATACATTTTGGGTCATATACCTATACTGAATTACAAAATTACTTTTCTTTCAGATATGTGATTCAAAACTGAAAATATTAGCAATGAACGCTCGATATCCGGGTTCTGTGCATGATTCAGCAATCTGGACCACAAGTCAAATAAAACAGCTTCTTGAAAATAACTATGCAGTTGGAGATCACTCATCTTGGTTACTAGGTATTCTTGGAACAATGAAGATAATTGTCCCAGGAGTTCCTGTACTGTTAACTTAAAACATTCATTTTATAGGTGATTCAGGATATCCTCTCGAACCGTGGCTGATGACTCCAATTCAGACAAACAACTTAACTCCAGCTGAAGAACGTTATAATGCAGCACACAAAAGCACACGGAATGTTGTGGAAAGATGTATAGGTGTACTCAAAGGGCGATTTAGATGTTTGCAGAAACATAGGGTTCTCCATTATACGCCTCTAGTGGCAGCAAAAATTATTTACGGTTGTGGTGTACTTCATAACATTTGTGTTGAACGAGGTGAAGAGGCCATTCATATTGAAAATGGTAAATATATTCAAATAGGGAATATTTTTTGATTTGCTCTAAAATGTCGTTTTTTAAGACTTTGGGATTGAAGATGAAGCTGAGAACATTGATGTACGTAACCCAAGAATGAACCTCAACAACCAGGGACAACTTATAAGAGAGAGAATCATAAGAAATCATTTCAATAATTAGTATATTATTTTATTTTGGTATATTGTACAAAATCGATCGATTGCATTTAACACTTTGTTAACAGATGACAAAACAGAGATAAGAGACTTGCACCTCAGATTGTGTTGTGTTTCAAATAATAATGAAATTTTTTTTGTTGTTTTTGTCATTCCTGAAAAAAAAAAAGTTATTTACCTATATTGATTATATTCATTTAACAATATACTTTTCCTCATTTTTTTTTTCTGGTCTCCTTTTCTTATAACGAAAGTGGATTTTTGTATCTTTTTCGGCTTGCATAACCCGAGTTCGGTTATATTCATGCCAACTATTACCAACTCATTTAGAATACCTATCAGCCAATTTTCCAACTTACTCAAGTATTCATTCAATGGTGGCCCACCACCTGTTTCTTGTTGGTGTCTGAATATTTCTCTAGCTTTTTTCTTAGTTCTGCTTGTCCATTCTAGAAAAGTCTAATGAAGGAAACCAAAATCACCAAACAACTTGAGCAAACACATATACTGTACCTGACGCCATTCATTTTTATTTTTAATTGGCCCCTTTGAAGTATTTAATTCTGTACACATTTTATTGAATTCATCCTCTGGAATGTTTCCCTTAACTTTGAATTTTTCTAGATATTGTAGATATATTTTAAATTGCTCTGCACTGGTCTTTTTGGATCTCGCTACAAAATTGAAATAAGTTATCCATATTTACAAATATATGTATACTTTATTGCAATACAGTTACAAGTTACAAATCAGTCTCGTAATGGTAAACATTCAAAATATAAATAAAATGTTCTTTCTGATAACAAATAATAAAAAATATTCTAGGCCGTCACAAAAGACAAATCCATGTAAAATGAAAGATTACTTCAAATGAATCTTCTCATAAATATCACAAAACCTGTTAATACTGTTTGCCACATTATCAAGGGCTTTGGCAATTCCTGCCAGACCCTTTCTCTCTGTCTCTTGCCCATTTTGGTAAGCGACGAGAAGAGGATTTTGCTGTGATTTCTTTTTTGATTTCTGTTCTTGAGGAACTGATGCCACATCCTCCACTTCAATCAATATAATTTCTTCATTTTCAGATTGCTTCTTTGTCTCACCTGCTGCATTATCTGCGGGTTCTGATTCCGCGGCAACTACTACCAACTCTTCTGCCTCTGCCCCACTAGCTTCTCCAGTGAGACCTGTTTCAAGCAATTCAAGTCCTTCCACAGCCTGTAATCCAGTTAACTCCAATAACTTTTTTTCCACGCCAGTCAGTTCCTTATTCTCCCTAGCCCTTTTCCTTACACTACTTTTCCACTCGCGAAATACCTACAATAATCAGAATTATTTTACCCCTTTCTCAACAAAAATTATAATTCAATTACCTTTTTCCAGTCGTGACAGCTGCGAGTGGGGCCGTCACCAGTAGAATTCAATTCCTCAGTCATCTTTTCCCAAATTTGTATGATTTTTTTGGGGTCATCCCAAGGGTTTAATTTTCCTGTTCGTAAAATATCATAACTTTCCAAGTAGTTCACGTACATACTAAACTGTTTTTTTGAGGTACGTTTTTTCTTATCCATTTTGCATAAAAACTGACTAGAAATTAATACAGAATAATAAAAAGAAATGGCAAATAAATTATAGAGTATTGCAATTTGCAATAGAAAATGCACTTAATGCACTAACAATAATAACATGAAGTTAGCGCCAAGGCCGAAAAGTAGGTGTTCCGTGAATAAAATCGACGCTTCACACTCATTTGTAGTTACAACGTTGACAAGAAGTCATCGTTGAAAATGGGTGGCCACCTGAATAGGATAATTTGCCCAACGTTGAAAACATGCATTGAAAAGTAGTTGACTACTAAACAACGTTGTCTTGTTTCCAATTAGGCAATCCAACGACCTGTCAAATAAATTCAATATGGCGCCTGGTTGGCAAACAATTGAGTTAATACGTTTGTTTACTTGTTGAATTTTGTTAATTGTGGAAGTGTTTTTGAAGAATTTGGGTGTAATTACCTTTAGTTTTTATCAGATTTCTGGAAAATAGTGAGACCTAAGTTAGGGTTTGAAAGAAAAATGCCAGTAACGTGTATTGTGGTTGGTTGTGGAAGCCGTGCAGATCGGGACCATTTGCTTAGTTATTTTCGCATTCCCACATTGAAAAACTCTGTGCATTACCCACATATAAACGATTTATCAAGGAAAAGGAGGGATATGTGGTTGACAGCCATCAAGAGGAAAGATCTAACTGAATCAATTATAAGAAACCAAAGGATATGTAGCAGACATTTCATAACAGGTGAAGTGAAGTTTATGTACCATTTCTAATAAGTATATAACTTTTACAGGGAAAGTATATACCTAGTGTTGTATGAAGTAGCAATTGTAATAATGATTTTTTTTTGGTAGTAGGGGTATACAATAGCTTTGAATCAAAGCTATTGCTTGACACTTATTCTAATTATAAATGAATAAGTTGTCCAAACATTTAAGTATCATTCACATAGGTGGTAATGCAGTGCTGTGCCTGTGCATTGCTGTTGTATGAAAGTTTGTCTTATTGAATTCTATTGGAGCATTCGCAATGGAGTGCAGAGCTCAGACGTAGTGCAGTGGGGAGCCATGTCATGCAGAAAGTTTACAATCTCCAAACTTTTGACACTACATTTGCACGCCATGACTAGCAAGCACCAATACGAATTTGAGTAATTTTTGACAAATGATTTTCGATGATCTATTTTGTTCCTTTCACTTTTGAGTTTGCTTTTTATTGAAATTTGGTGATTATGGAAAATTTCGATGATTTGTTGGCCAAATTGGTGGCTAGGTATCCTTCATTTGACAGTTGACTGTCATTGCACTGTATTGCAAACTATCACTTATGTAAATGCTAGTTCAGCACAAGTTTGCACCACAGTACATAGCAATGGCACCACAACACAACAGCACTATGTTACCGCTTATCCGAATGAGACTTTATTTGATCCCCCAAAAAAAAAAGAATATAAGAAATATATACATATGTCATATGTATGTAGTACATTTTTTTAGTTCAAGAGGAATCTGAATCACTTGGGTTTAATAATCACTCCAGTAATTTTTTGATTGTGATGAAAAAACAAATTGCAACATTATTTGAAAATATCCTATATTTCAAACTTTAACTTCTAAATTGTAGGAAAACCTAGTGACTTGAGTGACGAAAATCATCCAGATTGGGTTCCATCCCAGCATATGGGTCATCAATCTCAAGTCCATTCAAAACGCAAGTCTGATGTAGATCGAAAATTGAGAGCAGATAAAAGAGCTAAATTAAGTAATGAAGAATTGGTAAGTTTATAAGAAATTTATACTACTTTGATTTTATGTAGGTAGTCCGATAACTGCAAAAACAAGATAACTCCACCTTTTGGCATTTTTGAATCAAGTGCTCTTTTGGTTCTAACACCTGTTATATTTGTTGGTTTGTGAAGACTACTTTATGTTTTTAGTGCATTTTCCTGATGGGATTATTATGTAATAAATATTTGTTATAAGTTTTCGCATTTTCAATCCAATTTAACTTGCAAAATGTGAGCCATCTTGTTTTTGCAGTAACCTGACGGTATACTCATGCCATGTAATTTATATGCCACTGTAACATATTATTAAATCGAAAATTTCTCCTTTATTTTATAGAGAAATGAAGAAAATGTTTCAGGAGATGAAAATGTTACAGGAGATGAAAGACAAGCAGGCCAAGGCAGAGAAGAAGGCTGTTCTACACAAACAGAGCTTACCATGACCATGTTGACCACTCAAACTGAGCAGTTCAAGTTTGCCACTAGAAAATTAGCTGACTTGGAAAAAAAAGTTGAAACCACTCCACTGGGACTGATGGATAATATTAAGAATACCCATATGTGGAAATATTATACAGGGTTTGACTATGAATTCATCAAAATAGTTATGTTTCCAGAGATAGAACGATTTGTGACTTCAACGTCCACAACAGTACTCAGTCCCTTCAACCAACTATTACTCACATTAGTAAAGTTAAGACTCAATTTACATTTCAAAGACCTGGCTTTTCGCTTTAAAGTGGCTGCTACTACAGCATCTACTTATTTTCAAAACATAATTCACATTATGTACGAACGCTTCAAAAGTTTAATAATTTGGCCAGATAGTCCAGAATCTCGATTAAACATTCCCTTATGTTTTAAGGAATCATTTCAAGACAAAACAACAGTTATTATCGACTGTTTTGAAGTTTTTATTGAAAAACCTGACAATTATTTGACACAGCAGCAATGTTGGTCAAATTATAAACATCACCATACCATAAAATTTTTAATTGGCATCACTCCCCAGGGATCGATTAGTTACATAAGTAAGGGTTGGGGTGGTCGCACTTCCGATAAACAAATGGTAGAATTGGGGGATTTTTGTAATCGAATTAAACCTGGTGATGTGGTTTTGGCTGACAGAGGATTTATAATAGAAGAAACATTAGGTATATTTGGAGCAAAATTAGTTATTCCTGCATTTACAAAGGGTAAAAGTCAATTACATCCTCTGGAAATCGAAGCAACACGCCACATTGCACATGTGAGAATTCATATTGAGAGAATAATTGGAGTAATCAAAAACAAGTTCAGAATTTTCAAAGGACCATTACCAATAAGCATGCTGAAAGTTCGGGATAATGAAGTATGTATTCTTGATAAAATAGTCACAGTTTGCAGTGCATTATTAAACATTCTTCCTACAATATTGCCTCCTTAATTTTCTTATTCTGTAAGTATTTTTTTTAAGTTATCTAATATCAATATTTTATTATGCATTTGTCAGAAAATTTCATTTTTCATAAAACTTGGTGCATTGCATAAATTTTTTATGTGAGTTATCAAAATTCTAAACTTCCAAACAGTGTACTGAGGAGAGCAAAAATAGGAATTATCATCAAGAGTAAAGTACTCTTTTGACCTTCGTGGTAAAGTTCATTTAGAAAAGTTGTTTATAATTGAAAACAGAAATCAGGTTTAGAATCACACCTTCCAACAAAATATTTTTTCCATTTTTGTATGGTTCTAGCCTCATTTAAAAGAACTAGTATCTCATATACACCTTATGCGACTTCCTCATATTCCAATAAGAATAAGTCAATACTAAATTTGGACCAATTTATTATTCTCACTAAAATATAGATGTTCGTTTTAAAATGACTTCAATTTTTACTAGTTTATTGGTACAAATTTGATATTTCAGTCTCTATGTATAACTATCAGTATGATTTTATAGCAGAAAGTATTCAATAAATCAATTAATTGATGCTAAATAATTAAATAATAAAAATCTGCTAATTTACAATCACATTAATTATACAAAATTAGAAGAAATTATTTTGTTGAGTAGGTGGCTGAGTTTTCAAATTTGAATATTGTTTTAAATTCTTAACAACTTTTCTCAAAAGACATTTTTGATACTATAAAAAATTAGGGTAGTTTACTCTTGATCAACATTCCTATTATTTGTGCTCCCCTGTACGCTGTTTGGAAATTTACAACTTTGATAAGTTAAATACAAGTTTTTTCTCAATGCACCAATTTTTATGAAGAATAAAATTTTCTGACAAATGGATAATAAAAAAGTTTCCCCATAAGGTGCAAACTTTTTGAAACTCACTGTATATGAACTGGCATTTCGAGGTAATCATATATTATATATAGGTGATCCTAGATTGTGTTAAAGATTTATGAATTGTGTATATATCTAATGACAACTCCTATACATTATGTAATGTCTTTGAGGAGAATAAAGTTATTATTATTAATAGTTAAATATAGTGAGTGTATACCAACATTATGAAATTTTAATAAAAAAATTATGAAAAAAATAGTGTATTATTTCACAGAAAATTTTTTGCTCAAAGAAATACCCTATCAAATTTGTCTATTTCTAGTCATGTGTGTCAAAATAACCAATTAAACTATCATTACACTGATAATTATCCATGGATAGTTACCACTTAAGTAACAAACTGTTTTAACATTTCATAAATTCAATTTATTTCGAAAGTGTCAAAACAATTTTCTCACCGAATATACCTCGAACATTTATAAATAACTCATAATTCTATCATAACTTCCTCAAGCACGTTTTTTCAGGTAACAGCCCGACGCCGTAGGCGAAGGGCTGTTGAATAACATGCTTTCGAAAACTGTAATGAAATTATTTCAATTATCAATGTCCTTGGGATATTACAGATGAAAGTAATATACCTAAATTATGTAGCAAAAAACCTGCCAGAAAAGTTAGGATTTTCAGGGGTATGAGTAAAAAACACATCATTGTTGTCATTTTTGTTTATAATGAAACTTGGAAATGTTTAACAGGAACTATATGGTACAAATCAAAATAGAATCTATGATGAATTATATTGGATAAATTAAAAAAGTATATTGAATTAAATTTATATATAATTATCAAGTATATATTGTACATTTTTAACTGAAACTGAAAATATTATTTACATAATTCACAAAACCATTGTGACTTTGGGGTATCTGAAAGGCCTACACATTTAAAATGGAACCATTTAATTTGACACTCATCATTGTCGCAACAAATCATTGGGGTTCCATCATCAACACTATTACATTTGCACCAATATTTTAATTTTGCTGGTCCTTCACTTCGGGTGAAATATCTACCCAAGAGTTCAGGCATTATAACTTCAGTATGAAATTTCAAAGCGATTTGACAATTTTGATTCCAAAATTCAAAATCTGGATATATACGCTCTTGAAAAAAAATTAATGGAGACCAAATAACAAAATCACAATATAGCAAATTACAAACAAACATTTGCATTTGCACTTGGTAATAATATGCATGATCACGTTTTAGTGTGACTTTACCATCTCTTAAAATTACACAAGAATTTTTGTAAGTAGAATACTCCTTAATTTCTTTAGTGCCCCTTGTATATAACAGGTAAGGACACTTCACCTCCAACACTCCCCCTAAGCAACATTCACAAAATATTATTTTATCTGGAGATGCTCCTAATTGTGGCCACTTTGGACTTATGAGTAGACCCACATCATTAACAATGAAATTTTCATGATTTTCTTCCATGATTTTTTTGTACTCTTCAACAGCAACAGATTCATGATGCAATCCCCATTCTGTGGCTTTTGTACGGAAAGAAGTGTTTGCTGGATAGCATATGCTTTTAATAAGCGAGAGAGAAGGTGATTCTCTATTTGTTTTGCAAACAGATTTCAGTTTTGAAGCTGTTATTCTTCCTGCTCTTTGTAAATACCAATTATTTGAAAGATGTTGTCCTCGGGTATTCTGCTCAATTAATGATACTTGCTCTGCAGTCAAGGAAATATTAATTGTTCTTGATATTTCCATCAGTTCTACGTAACTTTTAGAAATATATCTTTCTTCAAAAACATCGAATATCATTGGTAATGCGACAGCAGAGGCTGCATCTAGTTTGCTTGCAAATGGTTCCACTATCCTCATAATACTAGCAGTACGACCCAATCCTTCAATCCTTTCAAATAACCTTACAGCATCTTCTTTGGATATCCGGGGTATAGCATCATTGTGTTGTATTGTACTAGTCACTGTACCAAAGTCCATTGCTGCTATTGGAACAATAGGCACAATTGTGGAGAGTGATGGCATGGGCCACAAAGCAGCTACATCTGTACACGAAAATGTTCCTTTATTACGGTTTGCATATTCAGCTGCAAAAAGCAAAGCACCAATGTGGCTACAAACTTCACTACTACCAGCCATACATGTACAGTGACAGCTTGAAATTGAACCATCTTTAATGACTATACACCAAGCCTCGAGTGGTTTAGCATTGGCCCTTTGTGAATGTTTCACCTAAAACAAAAGACTGCATTAGACCAAAATGAATATGAGGTATACAATATATGAAACATGACCATGTGAATAACATCATTATAAGTTTTTTATCTTATCATTGATAATTAAGCTCCCTTTGAGTTAAATCTTCATTACAAATTATTAACATCACAACATGTAATACATTAGTTACAAAATATAATAAGCTAGTTAGTTATCAAAGAGTATAAAAACAAAAAATTACCTTTCCAACCATGACATAAAAATCATTTACAATCTTCGTTCCTACTTTCAAGACAAAACCAGCTGAAAAATACTTGTGAGCATCAAGGGTTTTGTAGGCTTTCATCTGCTCATGACTGTAGAAACTGTGAGTCAACACAGTGTAAGAAAATATATCAGGGTATGTGACTGGGGGAATGCCATTAACACTGTAGTCTAAATCAGCAGTTGCAAATGTAAAAGGATCCAAATTCTCAATCACTGTTAGCTTCATTAGGTACCTAGAAAGAAATTATGATTTTATAATAGTTTCAAGGATAACAGTTTACTATCTAACATAAATTTTAACTGAAAAAAAATGCCAAAATAGCAACAGAAATCGTCAAATTTACCTCTGACCAACGTCTGGGTTTTCCTGCAATAACTTCTTCAAATATGAACTTTGCATATTGAGCACTGTAACTAATTCAACTTAACACTTGAGACTCCTTGAAACAACTGATGATTACTTCGATAATAATCAAAAGGTAAAATAAACTCATTTAAAACTACCTGTATTTAGCTACCTGGCTACGGCTTAAAAGCTTTGTTTGCCAACCAGGCGCCATCTTGACAGTTGAAAAGTCACGTGGTTTGGATTCCCTAATGGTCACCTGAATAACCCTGATTAAGGTTATGTCTTACGTCTTTTCAAACTTCTCGTTTGCCGCGTTCACGTTCGCTGGGTCACAGACACCCTGATCTGAATTCGTTCGTAAACTTTGGATCTCGGATAGGTAATCGGAGTGATCTGTCACGTGATCTCTGTGGATCGGGTTGGTGATCCAGAGTTAGTTTCCGAAAAGGCCTTGTGTAACACTTTTACAGTCTTCTCGATCGTCTTGTATATATTTTTCAATTTCAAGATCACGGTGTAAATCATCGTCTTAGCATTTTCAGTTCTCATGTCAAAGGTACCTGTATTCCACCAAATGACACTCTGTATATGTATTTTATTTTTCTCTGCATGCTAATTTGATAGTCTCCTTAGTCGGTGAAACCGAGCGTTTCTTGTAATCGAGATTGTCGGCCGAAATATTGGGCGACAAAAAAAAAAGGTGCATGATAAGAAACGGCGTTTGAAGGTATTCGTAGTTGGAAAGTGGTAGTGGAATTTTGAAAACGAATGGGTGAATAGTGATTGGTAAATTAAGCGTTTTCAACGGATTTTTCACTATTTGAACTCCACACGACGATTTTATATGGTTTCTGGTATTTTTATGGAATCGTTGAATTTTCTTTAGTATGAGGGATATGGTTATCGTAAATTTGTATTGAACACGTCTCTAAGTTGCATCGGGATAGCGCACTAGAGGTGAGTTTTGCATAATATTATTCCCATACCACTGTTTCAATGTTAACGTTGTTTTAATCCTTTTTAGACGTTTTTCTTGGGAACCTTTCTCAACCGAACACATATGTGAGGAGTCGTATTTTTTTGCAATCTGGGGTATTCACCCACCAAACATGTTATATTACAAAAATATAACGTGATATTTTTTCAAAGTCACTTTTGTTACATATTTGAAGATATATCTCTGTAATATTACAAATATGATAAAACTCGGAACATAACTTCCCCATATAACTGTTACATTTAAACCATATTACCTCCCTATCACAAAAAACTACGTATTCACATTATTTGGATGTTAGTGTTATATGTATCATTAACAATAAATATAATATGGTTTTTGCAATATTTCAGTAACATGCATTATTTGATATGGAATTTTTTTTCAAATTAACAAATTACGATAGTGGATACAACTGGGATAATTGTTCTGATAAATAAAGTCACAATAGGGCATAATCCGCAAAACCGGCAAAACTACGTACTCCCATTCGAAAATTCAAGTTATATTTAATGCAAATCTTTCTGAAAAACGACTGTTTGTACCGATTATACCGTTTAGATTATTTGACAACAATTGAAATGCATCTCGGTTTCATATAAAGCTCTTATTTAAACCGAGTTGTATACGGCAGAAAACCGCCAAAGTTTAAATAGACGCTTAATGTCATTGGATGAAAACAAAAGTGAATTTCAACAATTATTCGCGCACGCGCCCATCAGTCATCGCCCAAGGCCCAAGCTCATGCTCCATGCTCATCAAGTCATCAAGTCATCACACGAAGTGACTAACGGCAAATGGCGGTCGGCTTATTGTGTTCAAGCTTTGTTTTCAATTATAACCGGTTTAGTTTGAGTAGCAGCAGTATAAGTTCTCTTCTATTTTTCATTGCAAGTGACTGAAATCGAAATGAGTGCTCTGCAGGCTACCGTAAAAAGTAAGGTAAGTAAATCGAAGTTTCAGCCTAACCTTTTCTTGGTCGTTCCTCGTTCATTCAACATTAGAGGCGACAGGACGAAGCAGACATATTTGTTGTTGTTAAGCGACGTTTCTTTTCGTACCTACCATATTAGTCTTTCGTATATATTATTCTGATTTTTACCTATTTGATGAAATGAACTCGTCTAGAACAAGTTTAAGAGTTTTTTTTAGAATTTCAGGTAATTTCATTCTGCCTACCTCTAAGTATTTGCACCTCTGCCGCCTCTGCGGAGTCCGCTTCTCGCTTCTATGAATGACAATTTGCAGTTCCCTCTGAAATATGCATTTCAGTCTTTTGGAGTAATTGCAGTTTAGGGTAGTAACCCCAATTTTGACGAATTTTTTTTGGAGGTTATTTCGAGGCCCCCGAACACGAATCTAGTCAAAACGCCTCGCTCTCACTTACTTTTTGAGTAACAGCCATTCAAATGTCGAAAGTAGGGTATTTTTAAGAGCAAATTTCTTCCACAAAAGCAATCAATTTGTTTTTTCATCCTAACAGCACAATCTATACTCATTCATTCTCGTGTTTCTGGCACAGTACACACAAAAATTTTGTGAGTAGTTTTTAAGTCTGTTCTAACTAGAATGAACTAACCTTTCCTAGACATTTGAGTGTGTGGATATTACATACAATTTTTATTTAGTGAAGTTGCAATTTTTTAGTCTGTTCTAACCAGAACGAACTAACCTTACAAAGACATTTGAGTGTGTGGATATTAAACACAAAAATATTGTGAGTAGAAATTTCCTCGTAAAAATACACTTTTTTTTGACCTTTGATGGGCTGTAAATCAAAAAGTATGTGAGAGCGAGGTTTTCGACTTCAGATTCGCTTTCATATAGGGACCTCCAATTAAATATCCCCCAAAAACTGTTCGTCAAAATCAGTATTACTACCAAACTGCAATATTACCCAGTCTTTTCACATTGTATTAAATTCTTGTTGAAAAACCCTTTAACTTTTACAGTATGTTGTCCCTCTTTACTTATTTTATGTTGTGTTTTTGTCATGAACATATCCAAATTCTCCTTTTCATTACTGCAAATCATTTTCATGCTACTTATTTGTTCAAACGAACTCTATATAACCTATGGTTTCAAAATTATTTAAATGAAATCAAAAATTCATCATTTTTCATGCAATTGGATTTTTTCAAGTTGAAATATATTGTATATGCATTTTAGGGTAGGAAAAGAGGAACCACATATTCTTCTCGACATGTGAATCGCTTAATAAGCGAAGAGAAACAGAAATTCAAACAACAATTCAAGAAACGACTAAGAGTTCAGCTTCAGAAACAACAGGATCAACCCACTATTTCACTAAAACAGGCAGCTATTTCAGTTACTTCACCCCCAATTTTTCCTCTAGCAGTAACTAGATTTTCTCCTTGTGTTCCCAATGTTGAGTATGCTCATGCGTCTTCTGAGGGTAAAGCTTCTCGAAGTAAAGAGAATGTTATTGAGAAATCAATTCACGAAGCTTCTTTTTCTCAAGAAAAAATTGATTCGCTTGTTACTCGATTGAATTCTTGGGCAGTTGACTGCAAAGTGCCACAAAATACATATACAAAATTACTAAAAATTTTAAAAGAAGATCTTGGCTTACTAATTTCTGGTGATGCAAGGACTGTTCTAAAAGTGAAACCTGTAGTCCCTTATAAAACTTATAATGTGCCCCCTGGTTGTTATTACCATTTTGGACTAAAAGAATCTATTGCTACAGTTTTAGATAGATTCAGCTTTATGCCAACTGAACCTTTGCAGTTGGAAATTAATGTAGATGGATTACCACTTGCCAAAAGCAGTGGGAGTCAGTTTTGGCCCATCCTATGCAACATTGAAAATTTGAAAAATGATTTCGTCTTTGCTATTGGAGTTTATCATGGTTTCAATAAACCAGCAAACTCCAATGATTTTTTAAAGCGATTTGCCGATGATTTTTTGCAAATTAGTCAACAAGGATTCAGATATAAAGAAAAAGACGTTTCTATAAAAATAACAAAATTTCTATGTGATGCCCCTGCAAAAGCATTCATTTTGAATATTAAAAGCCATAATGCCTATTTTGGGTGCACAAAGTGTTCTACCGAGGGGAATTTTATAAATAACAGAATGACATATCCAGAGCTCAATGCACCCTTGAGAACAGATGAATCATTTAAAAATATGAGCGATGAGTATTTCCATAAAGATGAGGCGACGTCAATGCTACAGTTGAATATTGGGATCGTTAGTAAGGTGCCTCTCGATTACATGCATCTAGTATGTCTTGGAGTAACTAAAAAACTATTACTTTTTTGGGTTAAAGGAAATCAGTCTGTTAGATTCAATTCTTCCCAACTTGCTAATATTAATGATGGAATAGAAAAATTCAGAAAAGCAAGTGTTTTAGAATTTGTAAGAAAGCCAAGAGCTCTTAATGAAGTCGAAAGATTTAAAGCCACAGAGTTAAGACAATTTTTACTATATTATGGACCTGTGCTATTAAAATCTAACTTAAGCAGGACATTATATATGCATTTTATGTGTTTACATTGTGCAATACGAATACTAGCAACTAAGCATTTGTGTGTAAAATATAATCAGTTTGCAGTAGACTTGTTGAAACACTTTGTGGAAAATTTTGGTGAGCATTATGGTGATGAATATGTTAATCACAATGTACATAATTTAATACATTTACCTGCGGATGTTCTTGAATTTGGTCCTCTTGATAACTTTAGTTGCTTCAAATTTGAAAATTATATGCACACAATTAAAATGTCTCTGAAAAATATGAAATTTCCATTGCGACATTTTGTCCACAAAATTAATGAATTCAATTATTTTTCAACAAAACCTATGAACAAAAATGATATACAACTGTCAAAGCCGCTTGGTTCCAAAGCCACTGAAAACGGGGAACATTTAAATTATTTTGGACGTGTCTATTTTCATGGTCATTGCCTAACAGTTACAGAACCAAACTGCTTTTTTATTTTAAAACAATCGCAAGTACCTGCAAAATTAGAAATTATTTATGTTCAGTGTACAGAGATTTACATTGTGTACAAACAATTTTTGAGTTTTGATAACTCTTTTGATAGACCATGTCCATCTAAATTATTTCATTGTGGCATAGTTGGTGACCTGTCAGAAAAAACCGAGACAATCCTCTTAAATGACGGATTTTTAAACAAATGTGTTAAAACTGATAACTTCATCATTTCTCTTATCCACACAGCTTAATTTCTCACTTTCAAATAAATGCCCTCTTTCATGTAACACATGAAAATACCATTTTCATCCTTATGATCCTATCTCTTATATAACACATAAAAATGCATTTTTCATCCTGATGATCCTATCATTGCAACATATCCAGATATAGCCACAAAAAATGGTGAGTAATCGTGGTCTGAAATTTTGTGTTGGGGTGTTTCGACTAACTGGTAGTAACAAAAATTTTAACAACATTTGTAGATGTTTGATTTCTTGTATTTTCTTGATGTTGAAGTTTTTTTTTCAGTATGCTGTTGTACTTTTCAAGAATGGAGATGTATCTGTTGTTCCTAGCAATTGGCTTACTGACGCAAATTGTAAATGGCCAACGAGTGCCTCTAAGGACAAAAGGACAATGATTATGAAAAAAACTGTTCCCGAAGACGAGTGGTCAGATTATGAATATAAGCTAATAGGAGGTTTTGGTAATTTTTTTTTTATAATCAACAACTTGTTTATCAGAACTATTTTCTATAATAAAAAAATATATAAAAAATTATAGCAATAGGAATTGTTAAACACTCTTCTCTAGATCAATTTGTTACTGGCTATAATTTTTTGAATGTTTTATCTGCCTTTTTTTCAGATGAATATGAAGACGCATTGAAAGCTGAAAAAAATTATGCTAAATCTACAACTGATGAGGAAGATATTTTGAGAAGGCCGAAAGGAAAGAGGAGAGTTGTGAAATCAAAAAAAAATGAAGACTACATAGTACCTGATTTTCAAAACTATGAGCAGCTTTCAGAACGTAGGTACGAAATTTCAACTTTGGTATTGTAATGATTGAATTATAATTTCAGCGGAGTCCAGCACAAATTCAATTGAACCAAAATCAGTTGATCATCTAGATTGTAAGTGAAGTGAAAATGCAAAAATTGAGATAATTAGTTAGATAATATATTTTAGCTCCACATAGCAGTGAGTCTTGGAGTGCAGATGAAGCACAGGACAAAAACCCTCCTCCAACTGTTGCTATTGGTCAAAAGGAACCACATGATATTAGTACTACACTTGAGATTATAGGTGAGTATCATTAGTATTATATTAATTTGGTGAGAGTAAATTGTTGGTAATTTTGTTGGTGTTTGTTTTTAATTTGAATATAACTTGTTCAGGAAGGCACCAATTTTACTGAAAAAGTATGTTTTTATATTTTACAGATCTAGATAAGACAGTCATCGTTGGCAGCGTTGAAGAAAAATTACAATTGATTTTGGATCTGACTTTGGAAAATAGAGCCATGTTGAAGATGCTCGTGACACGACGTGATCAGAAAAACAATGTAGATGAAGCTGACGAAAGATTAGCGAGGGAGATTATTCAACTCTTGCCTTTGAAATCTATAAATGCCCTGTTGGAATTTGAACAAAAAGTTAAAGATAACGAGCAGTTTGCTTTGGCAGTGGTAAGAAAATATCTCGTATTACAAAATTTTGTCTGCCTATTCCTAGAAATTGAAAATGTCAAATGTATCTGAACCTACAAATTGGGTAACTATTTTATACTAGCATTACCTTTCGTTAAATGGGATACTGGACGATGAGAACGAATGTTTCCCCTTTACCACACACTTTTTGTGAATATATCTAGATGGCCCATATCAACAACCATGTTATCTTGAAGTTTATGTTACTGAAATACGCCTCCAGGAATATTTACAAAAAAAGTGTATAGGAAACAGAAAACATTATTTGTTAGCTTAACCTTTGCCAAACCTTCAGTGCATATTTCTTAAATAGTTATAACCATGAAATATTTTCAAATTGAGTAAATGTATTTATAGATGAACTTTCAATTTTACAAAATTTCATATTACAGTTTTAATGAAAAATATGTCCTATAAATAATTAATAGAAGATTGAAAAGTAGAAAGGGTTTAAATACCGTTCCAGTTTTTATCATTATGACAGTTTATGGTGGCTTTATATTATACAAGATGGTATCTGAAGGCCAATGCAATATTAACACTTCAAATTTCAGTAGCTACACCCATACCTGTTGTGAGAAGGGTAGTTGTAAATGATACACCTTTATAAATCAGGTTTAATCTCAGAATTGTTCTTATGGCACTTCTACCCCATTTCCAAATTCCTGTATGTATTAATTTCAATTAGTTCTCATAAGTTTATTTTTTACCTTTCAGTTGCAAAAACTTTCAATTATTGGTGGATCTGATTTTAAGAATAATACCAGAAGGATAATGACAGCGTTATTTACTAATGACGTGGGGATGTTGGTTTCCTGGACTGGACAGAAAGACAACCTCAAAATTGGAGATTTCACTATAATGGAAATTGTCAGAAGTGAGTACATTTGGCCTAAAACACAACAAATATATTGAAAAGAGAAACATTCTCAATTAAATATTGAAAAAACATGATTCCCGTGGAAATGGAAACAAACATACAATACAAATTTATTTATGTTTTTGTAATATCTAACAGAAAACAACTACTTCTCCGGCTAGTATCACGCTGGACATTGAACCACATCTGATAGATATTGTGAAAAGACCCTCTAACTTGAAAGAAAAATCTGAAAATGAAAATTTGCATTTTCATTCAGATAGTTTTTTTAAATAATTCTGTTTCCATTTGGGATTCAAATAGAATGAGATAAGGGAGAATGTTACTTATAATTACCACTCACATCAGAAAACGTGGATTCATTTATGTGGAAATAGCATCTAGGCCTCCAATAAATTTATTAGAGGCCTAGATGCTATTTCCACATAAATGAATAAAGAGATGCGGATTTTTCTTTCAAGTTGGGGTCTTTTCACGATATCTATCAGAGGTAGTTCAATGTCCAGCGTGGCACTAGCCGGGGAAGTAGTTGTTTTCTGTTAGATATTACAAAAATAAATTCATTTTTATCGTAGGATTGTTTCCATTTCCACGAGAATCGTGTTTCTTTAATTTTTTATTGAGAATGTTTCTCTTTTCCATATGAATACCTTCCAAGAGGTTACCTTGAACGATGGAAAATAGCGACTAAAGTTTATCTTTCAGTCGCAGATGATTCCCCAACTGATTTTATGAACATCCTGTTCATATTTTCGAATAAAAATCAAAACACCAAAAATACTTGGACATATGGAACATACATACAGTACGATGCAAATGTATGGACTAAATTCATTATTTCTGAATACAAAGATATTTCGGAAAAATCCTCAGACAGGTCGATTTTCTTTTCAGATTGCCCAATTTTTGAACCCCACCCAAAATATATAGGGTTATCCACATTTGAGTAAAAATGACTTTGGTGATATTTTTAAATAGGACACCCAGTATATTTTTCCATATTTGGTTAGGGATCGTCATTACGAATCCAGTGATACCAGGTTTGGTGGGATTATGTCAAACGGTTGCGGAGATGTGGGCAAAAAACATCCTCGTATGTCTAACGAGTATGACTGCGACCCCCAAATGATTCAGAAGGTTAAAAGTCTCTGTCGCACTCATTGGGCATATGGAGAAGTTATTTGCCCATATCTCTGCAGCCGTTTGACATAATGCCATCAAACTTGGTATCACTGGATTTGTAATGACGATCCCTAACCAAATAAGGAAAAATATACTAGGTGTCCCATTTAAAAATATCACCAAAGTCATTTTTACTTTAATGCGGATAACCCTATATATTTTGGGTGTGGTTCAAAAATTGGCCCATCGGAAAAGAAAATCGACCTGTCTGAGGATTTTTCCGAAATATCTTTTTATTCAAAAATAATGAATTTATTCCATACATTTGCATCGTACTATATATTTCAAATGCTGGGCAATGATTTTAATTTTTGATTTTAAATTAAACTTTTGACATATTATTTGAATGACGTTACTGTATCTGTTCATATCTTTAAGAAAAAATGTGCTGTTTATCTACTGTTTTGTATTTTTCTCTAATTTATCACGAGAAGTGAATCACGACTTGATTTTCCCCATAAAGATATACCTATATAGCTGGTTTCAATAGCTGGTTTCATACTTTTGTCTAGTCTTATAGCTTTATTTACTTTCTACCATTATGCTCAATTGATTGATGATGTCTTCTTGCAGAAGCGGTGAAAAAGGGATACACCACAGCCACAGACAGAGAATTTGAATTGGCAGTCAGTGAATGGCTAAGGTATTCAAGACAAAGAAAAGGAAGAGAAAAGCGAATTGATGGTCATTTATTGCAGTAGTGTTTAAATAAATATTATTTTTTAGTACATATTTCACTAAATTAGTTATTGTAGTAGTACGGAAATAAATATTATTTAATTCAATATTCATATTTTAATGAATAACCCTTTCAATGTACTTTTTTTTGAATAGTAGGTACTTCAATACTAGATTATGTCAACTAGTAAAAGTTTTGTTTCAACCAATTGGAAACCCTTGCATTATATGATCATACTTGTGTGTGATAAATAAAACCTTGTGTGTCTCTATTGTGTACAAGTATGCATTATACACTATATGATTTTTTGAATGATTGGAACAAAATTATACAGGTTGTTTTTAAATTCAATACAAATATTTCAAGGTGGTATTTCTGGGGTCAAAATAAGACTTTTTTTTTTCCTATAAACATGTGTCCTCAACTGCGTATTTCTGAAATACAGGATGTTGAAATTTAACAAAAAAGTCATTTCTTTCTCAATATCTCTAAAACTGCTTTGTCTTTTTTTTTCAATTTTGATACATGCAATAAAGTACACATAAAAATACATTTTTCAGTGATGAAGGTTTTATTAATTTCCATTAGTGGCGTCCCTGTAAACATGCCCTGTCATATTTTTGATCAAAATAATACGCTACTGTTTTTTTGTCAAATAACTAATATTTTTATAATATAATTGTCTTCTATCTTTCCATGAACATGGTCACTTGATTTTTTTTGTCCGACGGACAGTTTCCGATGTAAAAAAATAAAAGGTCTTCATTTTTGCTTGTACCTATGCGATTTTTTGTTAGTCTCGATGAAATGCATAAATGCATTTTGTTTTTTAAATCGAAATCTGGCGTATGAAAAAAAGTCAAGAGGACCATTTTTATGAATAGATAGAGGACCATCATAAATATAATATTCATTTGAAAAAAAAAACACAGTGGCGTATCATTATCATTTTTGTTCCTCAGAAATAAAGCGGTTGCGGACCCATGTCTTATTTTGACCGCTGGCATACGCCCTTGAAATATCTGTATTGAATTTGGAAACTCCCTGTACAGTTGACACAAATGTTGTATCAGTAATGTTACTGAATTAATATTCAGCAATGTGAATGCTGTCATATTTCTTCAATATCACAAAAGCAATATGCTTTTCATATATAACTACAATGTAGTGGCGATACTATGAAAAAAACATTGAGAAAATATTATACATATGTAGGGTGTGTTATATTTACAACATAACATTTATGTGATGTTACAATATGATATAATATGTACGTTGCTGCAATATGAATGCAACATCCTGTGACATTCAATGTCACATTGTGATGTTGTAACTCGGGACATAATCTATCACATACATATTACATCAGCATCACCACCACATATCAACTAATGTCACATTATCACAGTGTCATATAAAAACAATATTGAAGTAACAAAATTTTGTTTGGTGGGCATTGCCGATCTGAGATTCTCAGTAGCGGTACTACCCATTGGGACTTGACTGGAATGTAATTTCCTTTTCTGGAGCTCAGAAGCTTGTGCCAACGAGCAAGATTAGTGGATGCAGGATTCTCCGTTATTGGCAGATGACTGGACATATAATTGGACTGTTCTTTTCTACAAGTAGTCCAAAAGGACCGTGATAAGTACCACATAGTGGCTAGTTTATTTATGTTAGACGTGTTACGGTTTATAAGCGTAATTCGTATTTCATGAAATCTATTGAAAACAAGTATTTTCCCTTCTTACAAGTATTTTTCCTTGGATACATAGTTCACCCTATTTTGGCCCTAAGTCATAGCTAGTGTTCGATCATGTTTGTTGTTTCTACTAGATGTTAAGTGCGATAAGTTTCGGCGTTCTTGGATAAAGGTTATGGGATTTGCCCAAATAACTTTATCTTCGAACCACACTCTCGAGAGTTTTCCATATTTTTAGTGGATTAGGACATTTTTGCCTATGATTTTGTTTACGATATTGTACTTGCGATTTCCGGAAATTATTATATAGATATATTTCTACCGTGTACTCGTTATTTTTAATTCACTAATCTAGGTTGTCAAGTAAGCCTTTATGGTTTAGTGATTTTAGGTCTTGCAAGGGGTGTATGTTTTGGTAAATCACTTGGCGCCCCACACCCGACTCCACTGAGATTTTAGTCGGTGCATACCCCTAACTGTTTCATCGCTTACTTGCAAAGCTAAATTTTACGTAACAACTGGGACCAAGGATTATAGACAAGAGAAACAGGATGGCTCACTTTCTATCTCCGTACATTCAACAAATTTCAGCCCGACAATTGACGTCTGTGACGTCATCAGGCCTACAGAACGCAGTGTTGTTAATCGGCGGACTAAAGTCCGATTTTCGGACTTTTTTTCGTTCAGCGGACTTTTTTCGGACCTTGAAATATTTCGGACTTTTTCGATGATATTGGCCCTATTAGATATTTGCTGCACCATCAACTAACAAGTAGTTTTGATTGGCAATAATCAAGAGTCAAAATTAACACGGAACGGAACACGCCATTCAGGAGCTGTCATATCACTCATATCATATGCTGAGTACAGATGACAACTTTTCGCGTTTCAGCATATAGCGTTTCGGATTCTGATTGGTTCCATTGACAGAAAGTTCGTTTCAAGGTCAATAAGCGAAAAGTTCAAACTGATAGAACATTTTAAGGAAAAAAGCTGATATTACTATATTAGTGACATTTAGGCGAGGTGGCGCAGTGGTTTAGCGCCAGTCTCATGATCCAAGGGTCGTGAGTTCGATTCTCCAATGAACCAGACTTTTTTTCATTAGAAATTAACTCTGGGTTATTGAAGAATACCTTTCCCACGTTTTCATGATTGACGGGACTACGAATAATCATGCTGCTCCATAGGTGGCGCAAGGAGTTAGTAACAAGGCCTAGCCAGAACACTTGTATGAATGGGTTATATGTTGTGACACATGTCCGCCGTCTACGACGTGCCAGCAATATTCAGGAAAAAATATTTATAATATGTGATGTTGAATAATACACACTTGGGATGCAGTATGGCTTCGAGCCAGACTACTGCATTCCCCCGATACACCTTAACTGTCTACGCCGGTTGAAGGCCGGATGGCAACGGATTTGCCGCAGTTGGGGATGTCCATATAGCGCCGTAAAGGAAGCTGAGGACAATAAATGATGAGAGAGAGAGAGATATTAGTGACATTTGCATATCTGACTGAGTACATAACCATAAAAATATGAATGTTTTTATTTTATTTTTGGTTTGAAAATGGAAAATCTATTCAATATTGAAGTTAATGGGACCGCAGTGTCTTTCTCGGTAACAAAGGAAGATTTCAATATCCTCAAATGGTAAGTAGTATTATCGATGTTATTATGTCCTTATACCTATTACTTGAATATTTCTTTTTTAGATGACGAGATTCTTCTTGGATATGTTAGGAATGCTGTCAGAAGGGGAAGTATCCCTGGCGTGGATCAAAATGTTTCAGAGATTGTTGTGAAGCGACAAACTGATCTTGATACTGAAATAGTTTTAAGGTCCAACACTTCAAAATCCCAGAACTCCGAGAATAGTGTCAGTAGTGCCGCCAGTTTGGAAGAAACATTAATATCCTTAGTTGCAAATTATCCAGCATTATATGATTTCACTATTCCCTTACAAAAAAGGATTCTCAATATCCGGAATAATATCTGGCAAAGTATATATGAACAAATCACTAATAATGGATTCATATTATCTCTAGAATCATTAAAAAACGAATGGAAGTATTTGCGAGATCACTATGCAAAGTTGAAAGCAGTGGTTGAAAAGAAACCTCCATCTGGTAGCGGGGCAAATTCCCAAATTCAAAAAGAAATTGATATAGCAAAGTCATGGAAGTTTTATGAGAATTTGACCTTCTTGAATGTCACACTGGAAAAAAGACCAACTACTTCAAGCATAACTCCACCTTCTAGTGCTTCAGAATCACTTGAGGAAACAGAAAATATCAGTGGGGCATCCACGTCAAGAAGCAAGAAGAGGAGAAGGGAAGATGAAGCGTTTTTTACCTGAAATTCCTAAAAGCGATGAAGTTTATGATTTTTGTCAACATTTGGCAACAGGGTTACGAAGATTACCATTACAAAAAAGATATAGTACTGAAATTCAATTCCTGAAAATTTTATCTGAAGCACATGCCAGTATACCTGCAAGTGCAAATAATTAAAAATTTTGTTTTCTTTTCAGTGTTTAAACATTCTGTAGCTGTTCGTTTTGAAAGTTTATTTTATTTTATTATGGTTTCTGTTTATTTTGGAGGTTCACAAAAGAAAATAAAAATTGGAATGGAATAAATTATTTTATTTCTACCTGTTATCATATGCAATAAATTGAAAAAAATTAACTAACAATATTCAGATAATAAATTTGAAACTATATTTATAATTTTGTTGGAAAAGAAAACTCAGCAATACTGAAATGAAAAAAATCTTTACTAAATAGTTACAACCTAATGTAGCGCTCGTTTCCACTGAAAGTCAACACATCCATCTGTCATCTCTGAATGTATCACGGACAGAACAAGCAGACATAGTAAACGTATTCCGATTTCTAATTCCTATATTTTGGAATGCACCAAGATCCCCCACTTCTCTCCACTTTCCCTGAATCATATCACCATGATCCATTTCTGTATCCACAAATCCATTGGGGCAATAAGTCTTATCCCTATCATTTTTGCTACCTTCTTCCTGCATCAAATAATTATGTGAAAAAACGCATGCTTTAACAATGGCTTCTGTGGTTTCCAAGGAAGCAATTATGGGTTTTCTGAATATTCTCCAGCGTGCTGCTAGAATTCCAAAGGTGTTTTCTATGGTTCGTCTTGCACGGGATAATCTATAATTTAAAATTTGTTTACTGTATTCCTCTTGCGTACCAGGATATGGTTTCAGTAGGTACTCTGATAGTTGAAATGCATCATCTGCTATGAGAACATAAGGCATCACAGTTCCTCCAGGAAACACCTCAGTGTGCAGAGGTACACTCAATGAGCCATGGTCAAATCCTCTGCCCATTTCAGACGATTTGAAAATCCCGCCATCACTCTGCCTCCCTTGAGCACCAATGTCAACAATGGTGAACTCATAATTTGCTGAACAAGTGGCCATCAAAACGATTGAATGAGAGCCTTTGTAATTGTAGAATTTGGAGCCACTATTTTCTGGTGCCTGTAATACATCAAATATTTACTAATTTACTCCAGATTCATGATAGTTATATTGAAGAATCACCTGTATTATTATATGTTTTCCGTCAAGGGCCCCTATACAATGTGGAAAATTCCTCTTCAATTCGAATTCGTCTAATATTTGTATCCAAGTTTCCTCACTGGGCTTCATGAATACATGGGGACTCAGCTTATCCCATAAAGCCATGCAGGTTTCTCTGATTATGTGAGACGTAGTACTTCTTCCAATACGGAAGTTATACGCAGTTGAAACCATGCTGTCTCCTGAAGCAAGATATCTGAAAATAATAGGATATTTTGTCCATTTCGTACCTTTAGTGAAACATTAACGTCAGGAACATATATTTACCTCAGTACGACTGCTATTCTGGTTCGAGGAGAAATAGGTTCTCAAACCACTTCAAATCTCTGTATTATTGGATGGATCAAATTTAAGAGATAATCAAACTGATGTTCATTCATTCTGAAATAATTTCTGAACTTGCATGCACTATTCAACTTCATCTCCTTCAGTAAATTATTTCCAACTCCTTGCGCTCCTTCCTCCGATTGGCCAACAGAGTAGGACAGACCCAAAATCGTCTAAATCTTGTATGCTTGTGCACTCTATAATAATAATATAGAGATGCAGCTTTAATAATAATCTTCTATTTCACAGCATATCCGTTCATGTATAACTCCATATTTCAACAAAAAAAACTATTATTATTTAACTACCATAAAGATGTCATACGTATCTTTTCCTTCTTCTCACTGTCTGATCTGAATTCTTTTTTCGCATGTGAACAGTCCCAGCTTTTTCATTCGGCTTTTTGTGTAAGCTATAAGATGTCATCTGTACTCACCAATATGTCATATGAATGAATAATGAAATGGAAGAAGAAATAGAAATAGAGAAGAAAACAATACCTAGTGAGAGGGAGCTGTGAGTGGTGCCTGGCGGTTAATTGGGTAATTGTAATATTGTAATATTGTAAATTGTAATTGGAAAATTGGTAATTGTTGTATTTCAAAATGGATAAATGGCTTGCCACTGTTAAGGTAACACCATGAAATAATTAAGCTTTGCAACAAACAAACAACAACTATTCGATTTGTAATCAAAGCAGCCTTCCCAGAGTGCACAAAATGAAGTTTTAGCAGATAATGCCCAGAACGCTGTAGATTAGCCCCAGCCCTGTTGCAGTAAAACCTTGGAGACCTCGGAAACTGAAAGTGAAGATCCTATTCAAGACACAACTTCTGTATGTACTATTATAGATTTTGAAAGTCATAATTATTACATATTTTTTCCTTATTGAGGTCCCTATCGAACCAACGAAGAAATCCAGAAACAAACCGAACCTCCCGAAAAATATGAAATTTGTTCATTCATGGATGAATATGCCTTTATTCAGTGGTTGGTTAGAAAAATCGGAAAAACAAGATGATGCACAAAATGAATATGGGTTTTGCAAGGTTTGTAATTCTGCAATTATTTTACACAAGAGTGTCTTGATGAGACATCGATCAACAGAAAAACACAAAGCCAACTGGCAAAAAGTAGCCACATGTACAAAAATTACAGACTTTGGAAAAGAAAGCACACACTTTGAAATGGCTGTAAAATGTGCGGAAATCAAATTATGTGCACTTTTAGCTAGCAATAACTTGCCATTTTTATTAATGGACACACTCTCTTTATTGCTAAAAAGAATTTTTCCAGATTCAAAAATTGCACAAAATTTAAACATCAAAAGATTAAAAGCCACAAATATCATGTGTGACAGTTTGGCTAAATCATTTTTAGATGATTTGTATGATATGTACTAAGGAAGCCTGGTGTTTTTTTTCGATTATACTGGACGAAACGACTGATATTTCTATCAAAAAACACTGTGCGTTCTCTGTGATATATTTTGACCATGCTAACAGTGTTGTTGAACATAGTTTTTTTTTTATTTAGTTGAACCCGAAGGCTCCACAGCAGTTGAATTATACACTGTATTGAAAAATGGTTTAGTTTCAAGAGGTATCCCTTTAACAAATTTGGTAAGTTTTAGCTCTGATACTACTAATGTAATGGTGGGGAAGCACAACTCTGTTTTTTCACATTTGAAAAATGATTTTCCAGATATAGTCTGCGTGAAGTGCTCTTGCCATATGGCTCATTTAGCAGCATCAAAAGCCTGCCTCAAACTTCCCAAACACGTTGAAGATTTACTAAGGAATATTGGGAGCCATTTCAACAGAAGCGCTTTGCGCAGAAAAAAGTTTGAACAAATTTCAATTTTTTTTAATGTTAAAATGCACAGATTTTATCCCCCTCCATAACAAGATGGCTATCTGTTAATTGCATATTTCAGAGAATCAGTATAATCAATATAATAAGTAATAAAGTGAAACCGGAAACTGAAAACTTGCTGAATAATGTATGTTCGAATTTTATTGAAATTTCAGCAATAAGAAAATCCACAGATATTTTCAAAGTAAAACATGTTAATCCTGGTAACTTTTTACCTTTGGAAAAAATTTATATTGGTATTTCAGCTACAGAAAGTTTAGAAGAGTTGAAAACCAACCCTAATATACCACAAAAAGATTTTGAGTCGTGTTTAAAGAGTATTTTGTCATTCTGTAGAATTAGCATCGAATATCAAAAATAGATTTCAATTCAATGACCCGATTTATGGTATTTTAAAAATAGTGGATCCTGTGGAAGCCTTTTCATATAATGTTACGTCTTTGAAGCATATTTGGGAGAGGCTTCCCGTTTTGAAAGATCATGTCGATTCTCAGGAATTGGATCATGAGTGGCGAAAACATGCTCTTTTGAAAAGAGATAATTTGCAACTTTCAATGAATGAACCCGATGTATACTGGTGTGAAATATTCAATTCAAAGAACGCCGCAAATGTACATATTTTTCCAAATTTAAAAAAGATTTTTTCGCTACTCCTTGTGCTACCTTTCTCGAACGCTAGCGTTGAGCGTATTTTTAGTGATGTTTTTAACGTAAAAACAGACAAGAGAAATCTTCTGAATACTGCAACAGTACGAGCCATTCTGGCGACAAAAGAAGGTATCCAGGGAAGTGGTGGATGTGTTGAGTTCATTCCAACAAAAAAAATGATGGAAAGCAAAATTTGGGGAGAAAAAAATGATTACCTGATATAGGTATAATGAATAAAAATGTTTTGTTGTGTCTGCCTTTATGTACTCTTTGACATATGAATATGTTTATTTTATTAAGTTTAAATGTGATATCTAATATTTATATTGACTGAACAAAGTTCCTACCTACAGTATATTAGGGGAATAGTTATATTTTGTGGAAAAATGCCAGATCATTTGTACAAGAATTCGATTCTTATTTATTTTATTTTGTTGTTTGTTAATGTTTTGTTTTGTGTTTATTCTAATGAATCTAAGGTAGCTTTGACATAAATATATATTGTTATTTTGCTAGATTTTGAGTAAATATGTGTTACATTACCAAAGATATTACAATGTACTTTCACTTATTTAAAGGTATTGCATTAATAAAAACATTATCTGATGTTTCTTATTAAATAAAAAAAAGTATATTTTGATTTCATTATAACTTCAGGGTTTAAGTTTGCCGCACTAGTCAAGTTGGCAATACAGTTGCTAGAATGAAAAAACAAATTCTACATTACCGACCGAGTGAAAAAAGAAAGGGCTACGTTTTTTTGTTCGGTACAATCTCGTTTACTCGGTTCCAGTTTAAGTCATTAAATTGTCCATGCAGTGTGGTCAAATGCGCCGCATTGGAAGCAAAGGCCAAGAAATCTGAGAGAAAGAGAAAATATGCAGTGCGTCAAGCCGGCCTTCCACACCAGCTTTTTGCCGCTGGCTTCTTGTCTCTGGCCAATCAGAGTACTTCAAAAGTAGCCGCCGCTTTTTCAAGGTCATGTTGCTATTTGTTGGTTCAAGTTTTACTTTAAAGGCTCGTTTTCATGTGACAACAATGTCGCGACTTTAGTGCCATGGCACTAAAAGTCTCGACATTTTATAACATGTAAACTTCAAAGTCACGTTGTCGTGACAACAATTTGACGCCGTGGCATTAATGTCGCGATAACAAAATCATTGTGAAATTTGACATTAGTTCCACGTAACATACCTCGTGAAAACAGCAGTACCGCATTGTCGTGACTACGTGACATCAATTTTACACGTCACGCGTGTAAAAGTGTGGTTAAAAATATTGGTTTACAAGTTAAACAATGGAAAAATAAAGTGTTGTTTTCGATATCGTTCACTTTTTGGAAGAATATGAGAGAGTTCCTTGTTTGTGGAATAAAATCAATCGTGATTTTAAAGACAGAATCGCAAGAAGCAAAGCGGAAGAACATCTGTTAGCTATAACTGGAATTAAAGACGTAAAAACACTGCGCAAAAAAATAAGAAGAATTCGTGGTACATACAATACAGAAGTACGGAAAATTAAAAACAGCAAAAAAACTGGAACTGGAACGGGAGATGTGTATGTCCCAAAGCTTTTTTGGTTTGAAGTTGCCAATAGATTCCTAAGACCAACAACGGAAATATTCTCGGAATCAAACCTGGTAAGTGAATTATTACTTTTTCTACAGTTAATAGATTCATTTACAAAAAAAAAACATTACAAAATCATTTGATCTTGCCAGTCTACAGCCCCTTCTCCAACGAAATATGTCGCATAATTATTTCTTTTTTCACGGGCGTCGTTGCGGTAATTTCGATTTTTCGTAGCCCTTAGAGGACGTAGTCCCTGAGAAGGTTCCTTATGCCAACTCCCAGGTATAATGTTACCCTGCACAAGGTCCTCTACGTCAGAAGTGATGCTATCATTAGCGGGTCCAATGGTCTTTCGAATCCAGTTGTGTAGGGCACAAGTAGCTTTTACTATTTTAACTGCAGTACGGTCAGCTACACATATTTGTTTCCTGTATATACGAAATCGACTGGCTAGTATACCAAAACCATTCTCTACAATGCGCCTCGCATGGCAATGTCGGTAGTTGAAGATCTTCTGTTCGTATGGCATATCTGGTCGTCGGGAGTATTGAGTCATAAGATACGGTTTTAATGAAAAGGCATCATCTCCTAAGATAACACATTCTGGTGGCATCTGTAGTGCATTTGATTCAAGTGCAGTTTTAAATGCACAATGATCGAAAATTGCGCCATCTGATTGACTTCCATATCCTCCGATGTCTATTAATGTGAAACAATAATCGTGATCGACTAGTGCTAACAGGACAATGCTAAATGTTCCCTTGTAATTAAAATACAGAGATGTTGTATTGGGTGGGCATTGAATTACCACGTGCTTGCCGTCTAATGCTCCCACGCAGCCTGGGAAGTTCCACTTTCTATCAAATCCTTGTGCTATATCCTTCCATTCGTTTTCGTTTCTTGGTATCTGAAACAATAATAAATTATTATACTACTATAAAGGTCAACTGAACAAAAATCATATTTCTAATTTTCAATACTAAATAATTGTTTTTTGTTTACAGCAATCAGATGATGACGAGAACGAAGAGGAGGAGGCGGATAGAGCTGCTCGTACAGAGATTGACAATCCATCTATGGACAACAATGCCACTGTCAATGATTCAAACACCACCGTAATCTCAAATCCATCAACTAGCAATACTGCAGTCACATCCAGTAAGAGCAGTCACAAAACGGCCACTGACATCTCGATGCCGCAAAAAGCAAATATCATCAATCGATAATGCTGTAGCCTCCTTAGAAAAAATTTCAAATGCACACGCAAACAACGAATTTATAGCATTTGGAAATTCCGTTGCTATTCAATTGCAAAAGCTACCGTTACCAGCAGCATTAAAATTGCAGAGTGACATCCAAAATCTGATTACACAAACTCGCTTACAATATTTAGATTCTGTATCAGATTCCTCTCGTCCCAGTTCATCGTTTAGCACAAATAGCATGCATACTCCAACTGCAACCCAATATGCACAAAACTTTGGTGAATGCGATATAACCAATACATCAGTCGGAATAGCCTCTACATCTGTAGCGCCACCACAAGTTTCTCCAATACAAACGTACTGGTCGAATTGGTCACTTCAGTAATTGTAAGCAACGACTGTTATCGCTTTTCCAAGTTGAGTTACATTAACATTTTTATGAATATATGTTTTTTATGCGTTTATAATAAAAATTATCTCACAGAATAAATGTTTTGTTTTCATATTAACGTGTTTCAATGTTACATTACCAAATTCCTTACCTTTATAAATTCCTTCACTCCTGCATATATGGCATCCAACACATCAGGTAGGAATATACTTATTGAACATTTTGAGACTCGATACAGATATTATAAAGAAGCTAGTGAGTCTCCTGTAGCCAAGTACCTCAGGGTTATTTGAAGCTTCAATTTAGCTGGTAATGCGTCTCGCATAACAGTATCCTTAATTCTTTTGAATGCTTGTTTGAACCTTTCCAAGTAGAATATTAAACATAACCTGGTTTATGCGCATGAAATTCAAAAAGCTAGAAGGATCTTCTGCAGCAAGTTCTCGTATAAGGGTTACATGCACTCAATTTATTTCTCCGTTGGATCCATCGCCTTACCCAGATTTTTTTTTTCAATTTTCCATTTTTTTTCTTAATTTTCACGTATAATTACACTTAACACTCTTGCAGCTGCCGCAATCACTTCAACCGACGCCATTTTTAATTTAATACAACCATGACATTACATACATGAAAACAACCACCAAAAATGTCATATTGTCATGACTGCCTGTGTTATGACATTATTATGTCACATGAAAACGAGCCTTTAGCGTCAAGTCGTTGACTATCTTTGTTTATGAACATGTTGCGATCCTTTTTTTTGCAAATATACAGCTTTGTTCAGTATTAGGCGTTTAGCGATGACGATTGAAATGTTACAACGCTCGTCAAATGGTGCTACGTTCACTGCGCGGCACTTTTTCAACTTTAGAATTTCTGTTTTTACTTAATTTAACATAACCTCAAACAAATGGCCTTTATAGTGATTAACCTATAATATGGCTTTAGTGATAATGGAAAAGCGTATACTTGCTTTAATAGGGGCGTATTATTGTTTAAGAAGAAAAACTAAAAAAAGGAAACGTCGTTGGCATGTTCATCCACTTAACGTAAATAGAAGAAATCAAGGAGATTGGCACCACCTAGTAAATGAATTACGACTGGACAGCAGCAAGTTTTACAATTATTTTAGAATGAGTAGTGAAGCATTCGACAATTTATTACAAAAAATTGGTTCTTCTATACAAAAAGTAGATCACTTTAGAGAAACTATTGCTCCAGGACAACGGCTTGCGTTAACATTGTGATTTTTGGCGAGTGGCGATTCTATAGTTTCCCTAAGTTATGCATATCGCATAGGAAAAAGCACAGCAAGTGTAATTATTACTGAAACCTGTGAGTGCATATGGCAAAAATTAAAAGCAGATGTGTTTATGGAATTAACTGAAACTTGTTGGTTACGTGTTGCAGAAGAAATGAAGGATAAATGGAACTTTCCACACTGTATAGGGGCGTTGGATGGAAAACATGTCGTTATTCAGGTTTGTGTTTCATGTTTAATGAATTGGGCATATTGATAACCATTTCATATTTATTTAGGCTCCTCCAAACTGTGGATCAACCTATTTTAACTATAAAGGTGCCCACAGTATTGTCCCAGCTAACCAGATGACGTTATACAGACGTCATTTTCAGGTTATTATTCGTCATATTGGTCATCCGTCAACATATGACGCCATAAAGCCGTCATTTCTGTGATATTCCTACAACGTCATATTTTGACGTCAGTTCAACTTCTTTACTCAGTTAGCTTATGACCAATGTTTTTATGTTACAAATTTTTTTTCTTACATATGAAAAAAAAAAATGAATAAATAACAACGAGACGACTATCACAAAACTCCAAACACTATAATGCTATTACTGGAGCAGATTCTTCGTTTCTTCTGGTATTTGTTATCCGTATTTTCTTCGTTTACTGTTATTTTAATAATTTTTTTCATAGGAAATAAATGTGATTACATCAAGTTTATTCATATTGTGCGGTTGCCGGCAAATTTGAATTTTACCGGTATAACCTTTGGCCAATGAAGCTTACACGACCGTTTTATTTGTTTCTATTGGCGTTCTCACGTACACGTATGTCGTCGACAAGACACGAACAAACGCGATTAGTGAACGTCGCCGCTCGCCACCATATTGTTATAATGTCCTTGTCCATTCCATTATTGACAAAAACTGTGAAACTATTGAGTTAATTGGCATTGTTGCAGATGCAGATTGAATATTTTTCCATGATTAATGACTATCAATGTTGTTTGTATTCACGGGCGTAGAATAAACCAGGTGAGTGGCAATTGCCGGTATAGAACTCGATTTTTGGTTGAGATCTGGAAAATAAGATGCCATTTTACGTTGTTGAATTTGAAGAAGGTGGTCTGGCAGTTGTTCCTTCTTCTTGGCTGACCCCTAGAAAAAAAGAAGTCTATTGGCCGCCTGTAAAAGACAGCAATTTATATAAGAAAATTGTTAAACGACAGGAAGCCGTGGATGAAAGTACCTGGAAATTGTATTGCATCCAAAAAGTTTTTTATGAAACTGGTAAGAATCACTCTTTCAAATATTAAAAAAGTATATTTTTACTTTTATAGGTTAGGTTCTTGTTTAATTATTGACTGCTGATAGTATATGGAAGTTTCAGAATTATTTCGTTTATCCGTCTCAATACTTACCTAATAATAAATATTTTTGCCTTTACACAATAATTTTATATTTTTAGCTGATTTCGAAGCTGCAGAAATTGAACTTAGGAAGGCTGAATTGACATCAAATTTGGACACTTCAGATGAAGAAGTATCTTCATTTTCCAAACGGAAGAGGAAACTCAAACGATTTTCATCAACACTATCACTATTTTGAATCGGGTTTGAAGGCCGTCGTAGTTTGGAATACTTTCCTAACGTTTCGCTAGCGCGAGTGGCTAGCTTCTTCAGAGGTCTGTTCATCTTCGTTCTACTCCGATGACTGAGCTAGGTCTGACTCTCAAGTCATATTTATGGGTCGTAAGGTAGTTCTGGGTATTAATTACCTGGGTCGCATTTGCACTTGTTATTGTGGTAGTCGAAAACATCTCCTTATTACCTGCTGTCATTAATTCGTTACTTGTCCTTTCCCTCGCATTTCTCAGAATTGGGGCCCATATGCGGTTGATATTCAGGGTTTCTTCCTTTCTGTTGAAATTCTCCGTATGTTTGTGGATTTCTATTGCTTCTCGTACGAGACGGCTGTGATGCCCTTGGTTGGGGGCAAGGAGTTTTACGTCGTCAAACCGTATCCTATGTTCCCCATCACTGAGTGCGTGTTCCGCTACTGCCGATTTGTCTGTTTGACCTAATCTACAGTTTCGCTGATGATCCTTCAGCCTGGTTCCTATGGATCTTTTCGTGGTTCCGATATTCAAAATAGTGATAGTGAAAATTTCGGCCGCGAAAGCCTTAGCCAATTTTCATCAAGCTGCAGCAGTGGAAATGAGAAGAATTCACCTTTAAAACGCCCACCTGCTTTAAAATTTAAAAAAGACAACAGTGGTTAATGCTAGACTTTCTTACATTATGAAAAATTTCAAAAAATGTATGTTTTACAGTGAGGTCTTCATTGATTCAACAAATTGAGCAAACTGTTGCTGCAAGTCAGGTTGGAAACACACTGCAAAATGATACAATATCGACACCATCATCTGTTCAAACACCTTCAAAGTCACCAATCATTGCAACGACACCTCGCCAGTCAACAAAACTGACTTCTACTACTAACAAAAGTATTGAAATAGATGCAAAAGGTGAATTGCGAAATATCCCACCAACTTATTTGAATAATCACACGTTTGTTTTCAGCCTATCAGACCTTATTACAGAAAATAATCAGCATTCAACAGCAAAATGCTCAAATTTTAGCTCTTTTGGAGCAAAACAATACCGCTGGAGTGAATGATGCCGAGGGCCCAGATTTTCCAGTTTCAATTCCTCTTCAATCCCAAGAAGATCTATGTATTTTAGAAAATTTTCTAGGCAGTAGTGAAAATATTGTGGTAATAATAAAAATCACTCTACTAAGTGGTACCTAATTAACAATAAAAAATTTGCAGGTGTCATATTTATCAAGAATTGGTGGAGAAACTGTGGTTGTGAAAACCAACAGAATTTTAAAATATTTGATGTCAGATAAATTGGCTGCAGAGTATAGTTTCTATGGAAAGCGAGAAAAGAGAGAATTTGGAAAACTAAATTTAGTTGTACCCGCATGCCTGTATAAGATACACAGGGTGTCTCAGTTTCTCTTGAGCACATGATTTCAGTTATTTAATGCAAATTGGACTAAACAACTTTGTTAATAGTATATTATTTAACGAGCGGTAATGTAGGTCATAACTCAAGCAGATGAAGTTTGCAGCACGAGCTGTAGGCGAGTGCTGTAATTCATCAAGTGAGTTATGACCATTACCGCAAGTTGAATACTATGCTTTATCTACGACTATAACATTAAATACTAAGATAGTCGAAGTACAGAGAAAAAAACTTTTGTCAATATTTTCAATACAAGTTTTTTGAAACATCAATTTCGGCCTCCTCTTCAAAAAATCCAAATGAAATTTTTGGCGGTCACGACTATTTTCGAAGATATAGGCCCATTTTGTTGAGAAATTTCACTATTTGACAAATCGAATTTCTGTTAATGAAACCACTTAAAATTTGTCCTTCTTTCAATCAAACCATCGCACATGCCCTTATTTACTTGTTTTTAACACCGTTTAGCGAAAAAACTAAGTACTATTTTTTAATTCCAAGAAACTTTTCCGATTTATCATAGTGAGTTATAGCAGTGAGTTATTATAACTCACACTGTTTGTTTATTGATACTATTATTTGATCAAAAGCAGTTGAATAATTTATATATAATTTAATAGGAGTAGATAAAATATGTTTATTTACTACCTATTATGTGATGGGTCAAAGTTAATGAATTTGGAAACCAGTATAACAATTCACATTTCTTAATTAGGCATGAATTAAATTATTATTGAAAAATTACATGTTAGCCCATTTCTTAAAAATTAGACTATTTCCCTCAGTATTATTCTTTTTTATTTGAAATAACTCTTGATTTACTTCATCAGTCAGTGAAAGTATTTTGTGGGTAAATGAATATTAATGTATCATTTATTTTTATTGACATTTGGTCCTATTTAATGACAATTCAGAACTGCACAGAATGTAATATTTTAATTTTCTTGTTTTCTTTCAAGATTCGGTTAAAAGAGGCATTATGAAGTTGAGAAAGTGGTCAAAGTATGGTTGAAACATGCCCCTCAAAGGATGAAGAAGGCCCAAAACCGAACTATCTAGATGAAAGTTCTAAAAATTCAAGGATAGGATACTTGTTATGAGTTTTCTGCGTTTTTTTTTCAAATGATATTTCTAGAACATAAATAGAAGTGACTTATTTATTTCAAATATATCCAATTATTTTGTGTTTTATGAAAGTTAACTAGAACTTACTTGTTTAAAGTTTCCTCTGTTTTTTTTCTTTATATTGACAAAACAGTGAAAATGTGTAAGAAAGTGAATCTTAAAGAAAAAGTAGGTAAGAGACAATATTATCGACGAGTTTCTGAACATGTTTCAACAGAAATGAAAAATGTTTTTTGTGGTTCGGAAAAGAAGGGAATAGATACGAAATGTTCAGATATCAGTACTATTTCTAAATCTGTGTACAAAGTTGATGAAATAATTACTGAGGACACACTGGAAATTGATTCTGATCACTGTGATGAGCTTCCGGGTGAAAATGTTGGTAATTACCATGCGGAAAATAATAAGGATTTTGCAGATTCTCACAATTTAGAAGTTTTGGAAAGTACCGAATCTAGTTTAAATAACAGTGAGCTGTATTTTGAATTGAAAAATTGGGCTACTACCGAAAATATAGCACATTCTTTTGTTACGAAATTACTACATTTATTAAAACCATACCATACAAATTTGCCATTAGATTGTCGAACTTTCCTTAAAACTCCGAGAACAATAAATGTGAAAAAATTATGTAATGGGGAGTATGTGCATTTTAATCTAGAGGCCACGTTAACAAATATATTATCCAAATGTAAGACCATTGCCTCCCCTTTGAATTTGTCCATTAATATAGATGGTTTGCCATTGTTTCACAGTTCCAATAAACAATTCTGGCCAATATTGGGACTGATACAGAATGTTTGTAGTCCTTTTGTGATAGGAATTTTTTGTGGAACATCTAAACCTGATCCTCTGCATTTATTTCTACAAGAATTTATAAGAGGTATTAAACCTATAATTCAAAATGGTATAAAATATAATGATACATTATATGGAGTAAAAATCTACAATTTCATATGTGATGCTCCAGCAAGAGCATTTCTTAAATGTATAAAGTCTCATTCTGGTTATTCATCATGTGAAAAGTGTGTTGAACATGGTAGTTACGTTGATGGAAGAGTTATTTTTAATTCTTGCTCGTCGGACAAAAGGACAAATGAAACTTTTATTTTACAAATGGATGAAGATCATCACATTGGGATTTCACCATTACTGCAATTAAATATTTTCCCATAGACTACATGCATGCAGTATGCCTGGGTGTAATGAGAAAGTTGTTACACTCGTGGATTGGTGGAAATTTGACTGTTCGACTTAGAGCTAGAACTGTTGAGTTATTATCTCAAAGCTTACTGGCACTACGTCCTTTTATTGTTAAAGAAATCAACAGAAAACCTAGAAGTCTCTCTGAATTGGCTCGATGGAAGGCTACAGAACTTCGCACTTTCTTACTATATCTAGGACCACTCGTTCTAAAAAATATAAATATTGGAATTTATGAACACTTCCTTTTGTTACATACTGGAATATTTATTCTCTGTTCGCCTTTCTTTACAAACCGCTATGGACAGGATTTGGCGAGTGAATTATTGTTGAAATTTGTAACACATTCTAAAAAAATATATGGGGCACAGTTTTTAGTATATAATGTTCATATTTTGTCTCATTTAACTGATGATTCTAAAAAGTACGGTACATTAGATTCATTTTCAGCATTCCCATTTGAAAATTTCTTGGGGCAATTGAAAAGATTATTAAAGTCCCCAACAAATCCTCTTCAACAAGCTTATTGTCGAATAATTGAATCAAATAACTATTTGAAGATTAATTCACCAACAGAAAATGTGCAGTGTTTTTATGAGCATTTTTTAGGTCTTCGCTTATTCTTTACCAAGCAATATAAAGAATATAAAAAGATTACATTCAATGACTTTCAATTGACAATTGAGTCTTATTCCGTTCAAGATTCTTATTGTTTAACACTCGAAAATTTGGTAGTACAAATTCACAATATATTACGAAGCAAAAATGAGATAATTTTTATTGGAAAAAACTTTGAAAACTACAATTCTTTATATAAATATCCTTTCGATTCAAAAAAGTTGAATATATATATTGTTAGTAAACTTTCTGATGCTTTACAGAGTTGGCCTTTAAATCAAATTCAAGCTAAATGTTTGCTATTTCCTATGGAAAATACTGAATATTTTGTATCTTTTCCCTTATTACATTCATACAATGCACATGCCTGAAATGTACTGTTAAATAAAAAATAAAATAATTGGACACCTGTTGAAAATATTTTTGTACTAAATAAAAAATGTATATTTGTGTTACTTACTCCATTTAATACTTGGATTCAGTTTCTATTCAGTGTGATTTTCTTGGCTTTCCAATAAATGTTGATGTCATTCCAATGATTTTTATTTCTATTTTTATTCCATCAATAGCTTGAATAGTCACATCCAAACAAACAATGGTTTAGTGAAAATTGTATTCATTATAATGAATATGCTCTTTTCAAATGAATTTCAACACTTTTGTTGACAGAAGACCAGATTTTAATTTTTTTATTTTATGTTGAATTTTGATCTGCCATGAGTCAGCGTTTAGCATGTTCACAAATAGTCAATACTTCTTTCTACATTTCAATTATCTTTAGCTAAACAAAAATCCAGTTGACACGACATTAAAAATTTGAAAAGAGCACTAAAATCATCAAAAATATGACCAAATCTTACGTCAGTGTGACGTTATATCAAGGCATCATGTACGTCAGAGTAACGTTTCCAAGACGTCATATTCGTCAGTGCGACGTCACCAAGACGTCATATATGTCATTGTGACGTAGCCAAGATGTCAATGGATGACATATGATAAACGTCAGTTGCTGACGTCACGGGGCTGTGACTTTTTCACGTGATTGAGACGTCATAATTACGTCATTTAGTGACGTCAGCCTGGTGATCTGAAGGCGTATACATGATGTATATTTGACGTCATCTGGTTAGCTGGGGTATTAATGGGTATTGCTGATGCTAGTTATAAATTCATAATGGTGGATATAGGAGCAACAGGGAGACGAAGTGATTGTGGTATTTTCAAGACATCGCAAATGGGTACAGGTTTTGAAAATGCCAAATTCAATGTACCCAGCAAAGAGTTAATATGTGACACATTACCACCTTTGCCATATGTGCTTGTTGCAGATGAAGCTTTTCAGTTGTCAAGCTATATAATGCGTCCATATCCTGGTAGACAAGGCTTGGATATACAAAGAAAAATTTTTATTTATCGCTTAAGTCGATGTCGTCGCCTTATTGAAAACACGTTTGGGATAATGGCTGGGAAATTTCGCATTTTGAGAAAACCCATAATTGGTGGGGTTAGAAATATCATTAAGTATGTCCAAACTATCACATGTCTCCAAAATTATATTATAATCCAAGAACATAAGTCCCAAAGCAGTAGGCAGAGAAAATGCTGATGGTACAGTAATTGAGGGCGAATGGAGACATGATGGAGCAATATTGGGTATACAGGACATACATGGTATTCATACAGGTAGCAACCGAGCAGCACAAGAATCATTGCAAGTACGAGAGTATTTCACACACTACTTTACTTCAGATGAGGGCTCAGTTGAGTGGCAGTGGGACCGAATATCATTTGTTAATAACACATAAGTATTCAAAAACCAATATAAAACATGTTAATTGTTTATTCACAAATATAGATACAAACTAAAGTAACTTATTCTTTAAATTTTTCTGCAAATATAAGTTGCATTATTTTCATTTGCAATTGCATATTTGATTTCAAGTCAAACGATTTTAAGTGGTCTGCTAAACTCTGACAAAAATGATCGGCTGCATCTAGTTTCATTGTTAATCCAGACATAATAACTTCCTCCAACTGACTGTTGTCACTGTTTCTTTTTGCCTTTTTGGTCCCTGTTGGTGTTGAACTAGTACATACTGAGGCAATTCCTGAAGTCAGTTCTTCATGGGAGACCACATCATGGTCCTCTTTTGGTGTGTTTAAACTTGAGTGTGTCCCTGCATGAATAAGAGTATCACCAATAAAATTCAACAATTCAAAATACTTCCATTTAGGTGTCTTCGTTTTGGCACCTGTTCCAGAAGGACCTGTCGAATAAAAATAACCGTTACATATTTACCTACCTGTATATCTTGCTTATTATTATCAGATAATTTCTGTATTTCAAAATAATGTTGTTAGGTGCGTAGTCCTTTGCATAGTATAAAATCCTAATACTTTGAGATAACTCTAAAACTAAGAACCAAATGCTTTGAAAACAAACCTTTCTTGCGGTATTCACTTCGAAGTGCTATATATATGTCTCTTAAATTTTTAAACTTGTTGGGCAAATCAATCAAAATCAAAATTATTATAACAAAACACAATTTTAAATCAAATTCTTATGTATTGAAAAAATAACAAAAAATATATATCTTGTGAGGTAAGTGGTCAATACCTATTCATTCAGAATCACTACTACTTCTTTTTCTTTTTTTGTTCATTATAAATTCCAAATACCGATCTAAAGAGTGTATTGCCCTTTCTCTTTGTTCATAGTTTTCTCTATGCCTCCTCTCCCTTTCCTTATCTCTTTCTTTCATCTGATTTTGGAGACTACTCAAGTGTTTACCAATTGAACCATTTTTATTTTTTTTCTCTTCTTTGATATTTTTTTTAGAGTTCAGATTACAATCAATTTTTTTTTCATCTGCCGAGATATCTTTTGATGAACTAGCAATTGCTATAGGTATAACATTGGGGTCATCCCCAAACAACTCATCAAATTCATCAAAATACTCGAAATGTATTCTTTTGCCTCCTGTATTTTCATCACTCATGTTGTCCTTTTTTTGTCAAATATTGACTTTTTAGATATTTAATCTTATTTCAACACTGTTCCGTAGAAAATTTCTTGATTTCTTTGGATATGTCTGCCCAAACTTTTTCATTGCGTATAGTTGTTGATTTGAATTTGTTAATGTTCTTTTTATATACATCAATTAATCTTAATATATCCTTTCTCGTCCATTTACTACATTTTTCATCCTCTGCTTGAGTAGAATCCTGCAATAATACCAATGAAAAATGTTTATAAAAGCAACATTTCAAAACAAAACAAAAAAAATTCTCTGCAAATATATTGTGGATGCTCACATCTAAATGATTTAAAGAAGATTCTATGTCATGGGATACAAGAGAATCTGCATTATGAGGAGGTGAGATGCCAAACACCCTTGATACTTCTGCTGCCTCTGCGTACAATAAGGATCCATCTACAAAAAATATTAAATAACTCACCTAATTTCAGAATGCACCAAAATATTTTTGTGCTTACCGCAAACTTTCGATAAGAGGACTTGACCATTTTCGTTCAATATTAAGTTATTTTGCTCATCAACCACAAGATTGTGGGAATGTGTAGACAAACTATTCATATTTATGTGAAAATTGTCAAGCTGTGTGCACGTTCCAATGTAATTGGATGAAAAAAAGTTTGTATTTCGTGCAGATTTATAAATAAATTTCTGCACGAAATACAAACTTTTTTTCATCCTATTCATATTTATCACAACTTTTATAATTATCTTGATCAATTTGTCTATACTTATTTAAATCAATTTTGTGAACATAACACATAACCCGAAATCCACATTAAAAATAGCAAAGCGCATATGGGTCAATTTCTACAGATGTATCGACTGGGACGAATGGTTGGACGATTGGTAAAATTTACCGCGAGCATCTCAACGACGATACTAATTACCGGACATAAGCATCTGAACACATGGAACGCGCCCGACGTAGGATCTGAACGCACTCATGCAGTGAGAACAGGAAATGTGAAAGGGCTGCATAAAGGCTAGTTTTCATCACAGCGGATGGCGTATTATTTTGTTGCGGACTTTTTCTGATTGGTAGAAAATATTCAAAATGTGAATGGCGCGAAACATTTGCGGATATTTTAACATTTTGCGGAGTCTCATTTTATGTTAAACATTTTTAAACTTTTTGACGGTTTTTCAGAGCTTTTGGCAGTTTGATATTAGAGAAGTGAGGTTATAAGTTATAATCCCATTTCGCATCTCGGATCTCCGGTTTGTATTTGTTTAGGTTTTATTTGCGCGATATCGATACTGTTCAAGTAAGTTAGATAAACGTACTCTGTTACCTGTGTTGGGCAAAATAAATGAATTCTGACGAAGAAGAGGTAATTTATTAATGATTTTATTATTTAATTTTACTGCAGTCATTTAATTTTTTTATTAGTTGGTCGTTTGCGACACATGTGGTATGGTCAATATGGGTGTGAGCATTATTACATTCAAGAAACTGATAACTCCACGGCGGACTACCTTGATAATTCTGAACAAAATCTTCAAACTGAGTAAGTAATTGCCGATTTTTGCATCCCTTCCTAAGAACTAAACCCAAAGCGAAGAACTGCAAGCTCATCTATAGGGAAACAATGTGAATGATTATGGAACTGTAACTAGTACTAAGAACTTTTGCATTGTTACTTTTGCACGTACTTTTGTGTTAATTTTTTTTCTATACCAAATTTCAACCTGAATACTGAATGAATACTATATTTTACATTCTAGCTCAATTTGTTTTGAAATCGAAACAATTTTTATGTTCTGTCATTTGTAAAAAACCAGATACCAGATCTTGTCAAATCAAAATGTTACTAGATTTCACTAAATACGCTCCGCGTTTATGAAAACATTTGTTTGATCCGAGGATCATTCCGCCGTCCGCAATCCGCTGTGATGAAAACTAGCCCTAAGGACATTGTAGATATTACCATTGAAAGGATTTGTGACAATGTTTGTGACCTAGAAGATGAGCAAGGTGAAGAGACATATTCTGAATGGGATGGTGCAGATTGCGTGGACACTTTCAATACTGAAGAACTAATTTCTCTTGTGCAAGCAAGGCCACCTTTGTACAATTTTAGACTTCCCATCTCACAGAGAACAAAACCAGTTAGAGAAAGGCTGTGGAAAGAAATAATAAACATCATGCAAGTTGATATCACCATTGAAGAAATTGCCAAGAAATGGAAGAGCTTACGAGATTATTATATAAAAATAAGGGGTGAAATGATGAAAAAGCCACTAAGCGGATCTGGTCAATATACTACGGATACCAAAAAAAAATGGAAATTTTATAATTTAATGACGTTCTTAGATGACACATTGGAATCCAGACAAACGACTTCCAATATTAAACCGACTTCTACTGTAGCATCTGGTAGCAGTTGTAGTAATGGTATGTAGTCAAGATTCAGCCAATATCAAAAGACGAAAGTGTGTGGAATCAAGAGTGCTTGATAAAATCGAAGAGATTGCAAAAGCGGGAATTATTATTGAAAGCCGTTCAAATAAAAGTGTTTCTGATGGTACTGAACACTTTTGTATCCACTTATCTGAAGGTTTGAAGAAATTGCCTTTATGAGAGCTAGGTCAGAACTGGAAATTGAAATGCTGAAAAAGCTTTACGAGTACATGGTGTTATATGATATTGAATAGAGGAAGTGGTCCGAATATGGGCCATGCATTTAATATGGGCCCCCAAACTATTTGTGAAACCGGTAGCGCCATCTATTAGAAAAATGTCAAAATGTGCTATAGGGCACCTCTCCTACGCTATATTATAGATGCCGCGATCATTACACTTGTTGATGTTGAATGGTGTGGTACTTTTGTTCTTGACCTTGGACATAATTTTATTGGGTAAGTTTATACTGAGTGATATTTGTGTTTTTTGATATTATTTAGGAACTGATATATATCAGTCTGACAGAAGAAAGGACGAAAAAGAGATTCTAGCGTAGATTATGAACAAAAAAATATTTACAAACATCATAATTTAATATTGTTTATGAATGTAAACAGTTTGAAATATGGGCCCCTAGTGTGAGTTAAATATGGGCCAGGGGCCCATATTCAGAACGTAATAATTAAGCCATGTATTTTTTACAGGTTAACAATGTCTGCCAAAAATAGAAAATTTATTTGTCAAAATCTGCGAAAAAAATGGAACCAGGATGACATGAAGAAAGCTGTACGTGCTGTAGAGCAGGGAAACATGGGATTAAAACGTGCCTCCAAAAGTTTCCAGGTGCCAAGAACTACTTTACAGAGAATGGTAAAAAAAGTCAAAACCAACGATGTTCCAATTGCTAATATTATAAATTCTAAATTGGGACGAAAACCAGTTCTTGGATACGCCATAGAAGTAGAATTGGTTGAATATATTCTTAAAATGGAGTCTCAGTTTTATGGTTTAACCAGAAAAGATTTGTGTAGAATGGCATACACACTGGCTATTAAAAATAAAATAAAAAATCCTTTAAAAAATGGTATAGCTGGTCGTACCTGGTTAGACGCTTTTTTAAGAAGACATAAAAATGTACTGTCCCCCCGAAGACCAACTGGAACCTCTTTTGCAAGGGCTTTGGGATTCAACAAGGAAAATATCAAAATATTTTTCGATAACCTTGAGGTACAATATGAAAAACATAACTATGGTCCGCATCAAATATATAACGTAGACGAAACTGGTCTTTCCGTTGTACCATCAAGAATTCCTAAAGTCATTGCCCGAAAGGGAAAACGTCAGATTGCTGCCATTACATCGGCTGAGAGAGGTTCGCTTGTGACTATGGTTGCATCAATGAGTGCAGGAGGGCAATTTGTTCCCCCAATGTTGGTCTTCCCGAGAAAAAATAGAAACGATCAGCTTATGCACGGAGCACCACCTGGAAGTATTTATGCAGTACATCCAAGTGGCTGGATCCAGCTAAATTTATTCACCGAATGGTTCAAACATTTTCTCCAGTTTGTAAAGCCAACTGAGGAGTTACCTGTGTTGCTTGTAGTAGATGGACATTACAGTCACACTAGAAATTTAGAAATTATAAACTTGGCAAGGGAAAATAATGTCTGCATCATATCACTCCCTCCTCACTCGACACATAAACTCCAACCCCTTGACAAAACGTTCATGGGACCACTAAAAGCGTACTACAGCGAAGAGGTTAGAACTTGGATTCGGGTTAATAACAGAGCCTTATCACAATTTGATCTAGCAGAATTATTGGGTAAAGCTGTTCTGAAATGCCAGACGGCAGAAATAGCTACAAATGGATTTAAAGTAACCGGAATATGGCCAATAAATAAACACATTTTTGCAGATGCTGATTTTATTGCTGAAAAAATTGAAGCTGAAAAACCTGTAACTCAACTGAAACTCAGCTGGAAGAACCGACATGTGACCATTCCAAAACTGTTTCTTCAGAAGGTATATATATATTCGTTCAGAAGATCAACAACCGGGTTGTTCTAAAGACCTCGATCCACCATTAAGGGTCACAATGGCCCCATCAACTGTGCTATTAGGAGACTGTTCAAAAACCTTCGTGAGCCCATTCGTTCTTTCACCTGTCCCATCAGTTACAAAAAGAGCGTCTACAAGAGGAAGAAAAACCTCTAGTTCCCAAATTATAACTTCATCTCCATATAAATCAGATCTTGAATTATCGATTGAGAAAATAAGGAAATCAAAAGAAGGAAACGAAAAGAGGAAAGTATTTTCAGATGAATCAAAAGAAAGTGTAAAGACAAACGAGGGAAAGGGAAAGCGAAAATTATCTATGGAAAATGGAAAATTAAAAAAAAAAGTAAAGAAACCCAAAATAAAAGCAAACACCAGATACAGCTCAAATGAAGAAGAAGAGGAATATGAATTTTTGCCAGCTGACGATGACCTTGACCCAGACCCAGACCAGATCGGTGAGTACACTCCTGGCAGTAATGATCCTACATGTCAGACAAAGAAGGGAAAGGGAAAGCAAAAGCGAAAGTTATCTATGGTAAATTAAAAAAAAAAAGTAAAGAAACCCAAAATAAAAGCAAACACCAGCTACAGCTCAGATGAAGAGGGAGAGGAAGATGAATTTTTGCCTGCTGACGAGGACCTTGACCTTGACCAGATCGGCGAGTACACTCCTGGCAGTAATGACGCTACATGTCTATTTTGCGAAACACGATTTTCAGATGATACCAGAGAAGAAACCTGGGTTCAGTGTTTAATGTGCAATCTCTGGGCACATGAACCATGTTCCGGAGCAGAAAAAGACACTTACGTTTGTGATTTTTGTCAGTAATTTAGTTCGTTTTTTTTTAAAAAAACATGTTTATTTTTACTTTGACATTTATTTTTGCTGTTTTATTTTGTATTTTTTTATTGTAGAAAGAAAATTTATATAGTTTTTAGGGGGCCCATATTTCATACTGTCTGACCCGTTTCAAAAAAATGCCTCTCTTTATATATTTCTCTGTAAAACTAACAAACTTCATTAAAAAAAAAACAGGTTTTGCAGTTTTGTTACTAAGGTCTTATAGTATGTATAGATGATTTTAGACATTGTTATAAAAAAATAATAAGCAAGTTACGAAAAAAAAAATGGGGGGCCCATATTCGGACCACTTCCTCTAATATTAAGTTATGAGAAATACTAATACATTTTGATTTTGTATAATAACAGAGTGGAGTTACAAATTTGTTTATAGCATTAATATAATAAAACAATTATAAATCATTTCCTTATTTTATTATAGAGGATTTTGAAAGTATCTGTACGCGACTAATAATAATAAATATTTTATTAAACAACAAATACAAATTTCAACCACAACTTTTCTTCAACTTTCATTTTCAAGTACAGAAGTTGTTGGCTCCCTTCATTTTTGGCTTCTTAGGCTACGGTTATAGTGGATGCGTATTCTGACGAACTATCGTTCTGACGAACACGTCAGAACTCGCATAAATAATCAAAATATAGGAAGACAATTATTCCGGTTATACTGCAAGCGGTGCGATCGTCAGATTACGTACGAACTCGTCAGAACAAGTTAGAAGTTCAAACAGATTTGATTTTATATGCGAACTGTTAACAAGTTGAATACATCAAGATATGATCGATGTCGAAAAACTCATCAGTGTAGTCTTCGAAAACAGATGTTTATGGGATATGAAGCAAAAAAACTACCATGATAGGGATAAATCTCGTCAGACTTGGGAAAAGATCGCTAGCGAAATGGAAACTACAGGTAGGTAATCAAATTTATTCAATATTCAGTGTGTATACAGGGTGAGTCAGTTTTTAGGAGCAGGACTATAACATCTTGTAAAAGACATTTTTTTATGATGAAAATTTAATATAAAGATATACGCTTAGGAGCTTCGTTTCTGATATACAGGGTGCCAAAGTTTATATATGTTTGTGTTATTTTCGAAGTTTCCTCCTATAATTGTCAAAATAATTGAATGAAATTTGGCACACCTATTACACTTCAATAGCTCAATATTTTAGGCTTTTAAGCAGTGTTGAATACCTACAGAGTGATACACTTTTCATCATAAAAATATGTCTTTTACAAGATGTTAAAGTCCTGCTACTAAAAACTGACTCACCCTGTATATTACATTATTTTCGAATGCGGTATGCAAGGTTTATTTAAGTAAAAATATTATATTGAGATGGTACTGAACCCTCGGGGCTGCAAAAATAATCCCTGAAAATGTCTCGTATTTGACTAGCTGTTGCGCCATAGTGGTTGTAGCGTCTTGAAACGGATATGTTATCATTGTCTATATTGTGTTCGGGTTGTGCTGGAACTCCTTCAATATCAATGAGTATATTGTGTAGTAGGCATGCACTTTGGACTAAAATGTCAACGTTCTCTGGATTCACTTGCAATTCGGTTTTTAAAAATCTCCACTTCGCAACTAGTATACCGAATGCGCATTCAATGCAACGTCGAGCCCTAGACAAGCGGTAGTTGAAAATCCGGCCTTCATTCGAAAGATTTTGTCGAGCATATGGCTTTAGTAAATACGGCTTCAATGGGTATGCTTCGTCACCCAATATTACAAAAGGAGTTTTGATTTCTGTTGAGGGTATAAAGTCGGGATTTGGCATATTAAATGTTTTTGTCTCTAAACATTTACAGACATTGGAGAGAGAAAATATTCCTCCATCGCTTTGCTTCCCGTAGGCTCCAACATCAATAACCACAAACTTGTAATTTGCATCAGCCATGCCTTGCAATACGATTGAAAAATACTGTTTATAGTTATAGTATATCGATCCCGAGTGTTTGGGACATTTTATTCGAATATGTTTGCCGTCAATGGAGCCGACACAGTTAGGGAAATTCCACTTGTTGAAGTAGTCTGTAGCAATATTTTGTAAAACATCGGTTGTAGGTATCGGCATATGTTTGTCTCGAAAAATATCCCAAATTGCAAGACAAGTTTCATAAACTATCTGTCGTATTGCAGTATGTGAAATTCTGTATGAAAAGCTTAATGTTCTAAACGACATCCCAGTAGAAAGATACCTGAAACAAAATAAATAATTATTATTATATACAAAAATATATAAGTGGTTATAACTTTTCTAAGTATATATTGTTTTATTTTTAGTGGAAGCCGCAAAAAACAAGTGGCGTGGTCTACGAGATACCTTTCGTAAAGAGCTGAACAAGATACCGAAAACTCGTTCTGGTCAGGAGGGAGGATCAGATATGGCATCGAAATGGCCGTATTTTAAAATTATGATGTTTTTAAAGGATCAGTTCACAAGTAGAAAATTACAGAGCAGCATTTTGGAGCCGGAAATTGATAGTCAAGTCGGAAACGAATCAGGAAATGATGGGACAGAAACTGAAGATTTGCCAGATTTTGTTGTTGAAACTAACGAAAACGTCGCCGACGATCAAGACGGCTCGAGGAAAGCAGAAAGGGAAAAAAACCGTAAAACGTCCGCGTTTGTTCCACCTCCAAACAAACGTGCAAAAACTCTCAAAGCTGATGCAATTAAGCAACTTTTGAATATCGAGGAGGAAAAGTTGCAAGAATTCAAGCGCAACATAGAAGTGCATAGCCACCCAAAAATTCAAGAGGATGCTGACTATCACTTCCTAATGAGCTTACTACCCTATTTAAGAAAAATTCCTGAAGACAGAAAAATGGATGTGAGAATGAAATTACAACGGGTGTTTAGTGATGAACAGAAACTTGCAAGGCAACAATGTGCATCCCGTAATTCCGAGTCAACGAATCCATCCCGTAATAGCTGCCCATCAGTAGAACTTTCTAGGCCAAGTAGTGTACAAAGTTCTGAACATCATTTGGAAAATTATGGTAGCCCTTCAGAATTGACGACCTTGTCTGGGCCAAGTAGTGTACACAGTTTTCAATACCCCATGGAAAATTATGATTACGCTAGGTCTCCTGAATTGGTGACTCTTTCTAGGCCAAGTTCTGAAAACCGGCAGTATGAAAACTTAGCTTCATGTTTTGCACATACCAACCCTTATCAGTAAGCCTTTCCGGCGTTGTTTCTTTTGTTAACTTGTATGAAAAAAGTATCCAACTGCATAATAAAATAAAGTGGAAATATAAAAATCAAGTGCTGTTTCTTTCGAATGAAATACCAAGCATACAAAAAGTGCATCTTACCTTAATGTTAGCGCCAATCTTTCTTTAGCAGATATGCATTCTACAAAATTTGATTGCTTTGTAATCCTTTCTTCGATTCCTTCTAGAATGTAGTTAAACGTCCATGGTAACATTCTGAAGTACTCGAAAAATTTGTTTGGTTGCTCTAACAGGTCTGGAAATAACGTGTGGTATTCTCCCGTAATTGGTCTTGATGCAAATAGTTTATTCGCGCGTTCTGTTTTGCTCCCCAGTAGTAATATTTTCAATAAAGGACTTTCTAAAAATTGCAAATCAAGTGCTAAATTCGCCATTTCAGCCATCTTTGAATATCTCGATAACACCAGACTTCGTATGCACTATAACCACAGTCATCTGACCAACAATTCTGACGTGTTCGTCAGAACGATAGTTCGTCAGAATACGCATCCACTATAACCGTAGCCTTTGGGTGGATTCCCACAGATCCGTTATCCGATGTCCGATTCGGATATCGTACATATTTTGTCGGATGGACGAAACTGTCAATTTCCATGCATCCGAAATCTTAAAAAGTTGTAGTGTGTTTTTTAGTGATAAAAATGGTAACATTTGTGGAATTATATAGTAACTTTGATGTCAAATGTCAACTACCTACAGTTGTCAGTAATTACAGTGGATAATTAAAAATTAAGGTTATAAAAACAAAACGTCGTAGGTTCGTAGACTAGTATTCAAGATCCTTGTGTAATTGTTTTGCTACAAAAGGAAAAGATGACTGATGAATTAATAGACGAAATGGATGACTATTACTTAGAGAATGAAAACAGCGGTAATGAACAGTCCCATGTGAGTAAAATTGCTTCAAATAATGTTGTTGAGGATTTTGTGTATATTGTAACATACTTTTTTTCAGAGTGAGGAAACTGAAATTGAAGTTTCAGTTGAAGAATATTTAATACAGTTAGTTATGGCTAGGCCTCCATTATGGGACTCGCGGATACCCCTAAAGGAAAGGAGTAAAACTATCAGAGATAATCTTTGGCTCGAAATTTATGAAGCTTTTGGAGGTATTATACGTCTGAATTCTAGTTTGGTAGGGATTATATTGAGTTATATTGTAGAACAAGAGGATTTGTCAGTATTAACCCTTATAAAAAAATGGAGAAATCTACGAGATACTTATGTACGAGTTAAAGGAGAAATGGAAAGCTATATACCAAGTGGTAGTGGGGCAGCCAAGAAAAAAAGAAAAAATGGGAATATTATGACCTCATGTCATTTTTGAGTGACACAGTAAAATATCGGCCGTAAGTAGAAGTGTTGAAAAAATGGAATTCGGTCAGATAGGTATCCAATGTCAACTTTGTTTTTTCAATTTTTAGAACAGTGAGTAACATAAAATCAAATATAAGCTCCACAGTTGAGGAAACACATGAAACCGAAACACAAAGGGAAGATACTGATTGTTTAAGAACCAACGTTACAGTGCCTCCTCCTTATAGCTCTACTAGTTCATGTGATACTTCTAAGCGTAGCGCCAAAAGTAACAGGAAAGATATGAAGAAAGTTGATTTGGCCATAGTAGAGGCATTAAATAGAGTCAATGCTCCAGTTGCAGTACCACCACCATCATCTTCCACACCAAATATTAATCCAATATGCATCACGATCTCACAATTATTATCGAAGGTGCCATTCAACGAGAGAACTCCATTGGAAATTCAGCTTTTGCAAAAAGCTTATGATGGACCTAGAGATTTTCTCAACTAATTATATTATTACTATCACTATTTTTATTCGAGTGTGAAGGCTGTTTTGTTCTTTGGCACTGTTTTCTAACGTTTCGTTAGCCATTTAATTATATTATGTTATGTTATTTCGAATTGAAAAATCCTTTGAATGTTTCATTAAATTTTTATTTTCAGAATATTTGTACATTAATTTACCATAATGTTTAACACGAGTCAAAAATCTACAATATTTTTTGTACTCAAGTTCAACAAATAAAAAAAGAACATGAAGAAGCGGTAATAATCTACCAGTTGCCAAACAATTTTTATTTCTGACAATATGAATATTTTTCTTTAACAGGATTTAAAATTTTGGCAAATAGTAAACCAATATATTTACATTTTATTTATCCCATTGGAATGGAACTGCACCATCGAATAATAGGTGGGCAGTTAATTGATTTCTCATACTCTCTGAATTTTTGCCATACATATTGCTTCCAATTCGGGTAACAGGTGATAAATTACTTGCACTATTTGCCCTACATTCACCAATAATAATATTTCCATAACAGTCTTCTCTATCAATGAGTGAATTTGTAATGTAATTTTTATTTTCAGCAGTAAGTTTTGATTCCTCATTTATTAGAAAATTATGTAAACATACTGTGGCTCTTATTATACTGTGCACCGTTTCAGTGCTAGCTACAATAGGTTTCCTATAAATTCTCCATTTGGCAGTAAGTATTCCAAATACATTCTCAATTATTCGTCGGCCTCTGCTCAACCTAAAAACAATTTAATTTTAAATATATAGTTTTCACTGTTTTCAGACAGGTAAGTGTGAAAAATATTTTGAAAACGACTAAGTAGTATTGACAGTTTGAAATAGCATTTATATACCTATACTTCTGAAATGTTATGGGATAGAGGCTATTTAAATTATGACACACCTATAGTTGAAAATCCTTTTACTTTGAGGCAAGAAACGACCTGGGTAAGGACGCATTATGTGAGGTGTTAAGGGAAAAGCCTCATCGGCAACAATATAATAATTGAACGGATCACCCCCATATTCAATAGGAGAAGGAGGTGGAAAGCAGATATTACCATTTAAAATCAATTGGCCCATAACACTATTTCTAAATATACCACCATCACTATGACGTCCTTCCGCTCCTATATCAACCAAGGTGAATCTGTATTTGGCATCACATAATGCTAAAAGCACTATACTATGCTGACCTTTATAATTAAAATAAGATGATCCAGATTTTGGAGGGGCCTGAAATTAAATTAATTTGTGATAAGTGGATACCTACAAAGAAAATGAAACTATATTGGATATACAATGAAATAACAAGATTTATTATTATTAGCTCAATATGATTTTGATACATTCTCATATTCTTCTGATGAATGAAGTTGTCAACAGCGGTTGATTACAAATAATAAAGTAGGGGCAGTGTTTTCTGGTACAGTAGCACCCATTGTGTATATTTTTTATCCTACATAAAAATAATTAGATCGAGTTTATTTCAGATATATTTACACCTCCTCAATTATTTTAAACATCACCTCGATTATCACATGCTTTCCATCTATAGCCCCAACACAATTTGGAAGATGCCATTTTTCTAAAAAATCATCAGCTATTTCCAACCACGATTGTTCTGAGGGGGTTAATAGAACTATATCACTTAAATAGTCCCATAAGACATCACAAGTTTCCCTAATTATTTTTGAAACAGTGCTACTCCCAATGCGAAAAGCATATGACAGTGAAATTTGGCTATCTCCACTTGCAAGATACCTGTAAATATAACAGTTAATTTCTGTCATGATTGCAATTATCAAATCACAAACCTTAACGTCAAAGCTAGTCTTTCAGCCGGCGAGATGGGTTCTCGTGTATGAAAAATTTTTGTAAGCCGTGGTCCAACAATGCTCAATAGTTTGTTAAATGTGTGATTGCTCATTCTCAAATACTTGAAATACTGTTCGCTGTTGGACAATCGCATTTCTTGTACCAAATTATTGAAAACTCCCTGAGACTTTCTTCTCTTAAAAATATCTCTCACCCACAATCTCGGTGGATTACGTTTACTTTTCTTTCTATTCCATAGAAGAATAGATAAAAGCAACAAATTTGTCGTTGATATTTTTTCTACATTATTTTCCATTTTGAAAGAACAAAACTACGAATATTCAAAATTTGAAAAAGTAAGGTTAAATCTGATCCAATAACGGACACCAAGTCAATATTTTTCAACTTTTTCCGATGACGGAAGAAAGTTAAAACTTTCGGATAATGTTTGGCGCTCTTTCAATTTTGAATATTTCCACCAATCACAACACGTTCGGACAATCGTATCATCGGATAACGGATCTGTGGGAATCCACCCTTAGGTGCGTTTCAATTTAACGTCTGTCGTCCGGTAACGGACGATGTATGATGTCATAGTTGTTTCGTCGGGCGATATTTGTCGAATTGAATTTTGAAACGCTCTCTGTCAATTCAGTCAATTGTCAATTTGTTTAGAGGTTATTTTGGTGTTATTTGTTTTGTTTATTCGCGAGAATCAATGTCACCAGGTGGTGCTCTGTGACGCTAGATTGTCATCGTTCCATGTCAAAACTGGGGGAAAACAAACCTAATCCCATAAGCTTGTGTGCTCATAAATTGTTAAATTTCTTGATATTTGTTAATATTCAATTGAAATCGTTAATAATGCCTGTTGTAGAAATTCTTTTAGCAGATATTTTGCTTTACTTAGATGGAAAAAGCCGCCCAGTAGTGGAAGGAGAGGCAGTTTTTCGGGCTAATCATGTGATTTTGTGTGAGGCAGAAGATTTCAACAAGAGACACATTTTTGCACTTTGCCTACAAACTTCGGCGTTGAAATCTTCCCCACATGAAGTGAAATTGAAGTTAGGTTCCATAGGCACTCCTGTTGAACAGTGGATTTGCATTTGTTCCTGCAAGGCAGGACAATCTGGGTATTGTAAACATGTTGTAGCTATTCTTTTATATGTCAATTGGTGAGTATCAATAGTAAATGTGTTGAACTGTGGTAAATAATGTCTGTTTTTTTTTGTAGTAATCATGACCTCGAAGCTCTAAGTTGTACGGACGTGAAGCAAGTGTGGGGTAAAGAAAAAAGGAAAGTCGACATGCTTTATTCTGCAGAAAGAGCTGTGGACTATTGGAAAAAAACGCGTAAGGAGTATAAATCGAGCACAGAAGTGGATAAAACAAATTTGGAAATGTTATTGAAGTGTAATAAATCTCATCCTGAAATTGATTGTTTGAGTAATTGGTGCTTTTATCTTTATTTACAGGCAAACCATCATCCACCATTTCAGTTTTTTGTAGTAATGCAGCTTCAACAAGGGTACAAAGGTTGTATATGTTTCATGATTTTATGGCAAATATCGAGCCTATGCAATTGATGCTGAAAAGCTGCACCATCTTTATTTTTTTGGTTCTTTTTTGTTTTTTTTTTGTGTTTCAGTGGGTCAGCAATTCCAGATATACAGACAACAAAACTTGATCAAATTAAGAAAATATTGGATGCAGTTCAGTTGTCTAAGTTCATGTCTGTTACCACAGTTACCACAGTTACCACAGTTATGGTATCCACAGGCATTATGTTGCAGGGACGTTCTGAAAAAACTGGGTGAAGATGATGTAGTGAAAGCCTTAATGAGTACCCAGAGATCTGAAGAATGGAAAAATTTTAGAAAACTTAGAGTTACAGGTAGTGCATAATATATTACCTACAATGTGACCCATTTAAGATGGAAGCACCCTTATAAAAATCTTCATTACAAATTATTAACATCATAACAACACATAATACATTAGTTACAATATAATACGTTAGTTACTTTTGAATACCCTAGATACCAACGCTAAAATGACAATAACGTGACATAAAACCAAAGTTGTTGATTTTATTTTCAATCATCGTTGTCAATGATATGATAAAGCTTTGAATATAACTCGATTATTAGCGATTTAACACCATCTCGGACATTGCAAAAGTTGCAATGTCCTCGCCTATTATAAATCGCATAATAATCTCGTTATATTAATAGCTATATAAAGGAATGAAATTTGAAAAATATGCCCTTTAATCAACCCACCAATTAAATTTCAAAACTGTTATCAGAACTTTGACTACACCACCGGATTCATGTAATTCACATGTTAACCACAAATCAAGTGGTGTAGTCAGATTTTTTTCTAAAAAAATCACTAATAATTTTTTTAGATTTTTGACCTCAAAAAATGAGATTAGTTGGCCCTTGAAATTGAGATATATTCATGAAATTTAGTGTCCTAAAATACTTTTTGAATAGGTATCTACCTAACAAAAAAAATTATTCATGTTTTATAAGGGTGCTTCCATCTTAAGCGGGTCAATGGTAAATGACTACATATTTTTTCAGGCTCATCAATATACTCTTTGTTCACCTATAGTAAAACAAATTGGGAAGAAAAGGCAAAAAATTTATTTTGGCCAAAGGGATTTTCCAATAAATTTGTTGAACATGGAAAACTTTATGAGGAAAGGGCTTTGGAGGCTTTCAGTAAGACACACAAAGAGTGTTCTGCTCTCAAATTAGGATATTTTATTGATAAAAATTACCCTTGGATAAGGTATTCCCCTGATGGAATAATTCTCAAAGAAGGAAAACCATTTGCACTTCTGAAATTAAATGTCCATTCATTGGTACAATTACAAAATTATTTTATGATTCATCTAAATATTTCTAACACATGTTTTGCAGGCAAAACTCATCCCCATGATCATGAACTTTTTTTAAAATCTTGTGATTATGTGATTAGCAAAAATGGAACATATGAATTGAAAGAAAAACACAATTATTTTGGTCAAATCCAGCTAGGAATGGCTCTTTTAGCATTAACAAAAACATATTTTATTATTTATTCCCCTTCATCCAAAGGTTTTTTAGAAATAGTTGTTGAATTTGATGAAGTATTTGCTGTCAATTTAATAACTAAAGTAAGTGAAAAATATTTAAAGTACATCCTTCATGAATACTGCAAGAATAAGGATCTGATGTAATTTTAGATTGTGTAAAAAATAATGATACACTTCATCAATATATTTTTCCCCTTTAGTAATAGTGAATAATGTATATTTTGTTGTCAATAAAAGATTTTTGTTAGTATTTCTATTGGTTTATTTTCAAGGTTTGAAATCGAACAGTAAGTCACAAAGTTGTGTTTTCATATAACAGCTTGGTTTATTTAATTTGTTTGAAAGGAGGGTATGCTTTTCTGGGCCAACTGCTCCCGGTCATAATATTTTGCACACTTTTAGGTCTATAAAAAAGAAATATTTTCATAAAACTTTATTGGAGGCAATAAAGGGCGTTTTTTAATTCACCAAACTGGTGTGGTGTATTGCAAACTCGTCCTTTGATTTGCCCATTTGAAATTTGCAGTGTCATTATTGGTCGAATGGAATCCACCACAATAATTGGATGAATATAAAAACGTACCCAAAATTATAAAATAGCCATTTTGGCAACGCTGCTTAAGTGTGTATTCTGAATTTTGATGTAATACATAGGTAGAAACCGATTATTTGTATAATTACTGAGAAGCAATGTTGCCACTTTGCATTTTTTGAAAATAATTGATAAGGAGTTATTTTTTATACATAATATAAATTATGCTAGATTGAAAAGTATTACCACATTACTCATTTTTAAGCATTTAAACGCAATCAAACACAAAGGATCTGTAAATAAATATTAAAAGCGGTCACTGGACAGAATGGGAGGAGACAAGTTGACTAAAGCAGCTGTCACAATCATTACATCATCCATATGTGGAATCAAGTACCATTCAATTTTAGAAGAAACTATTTTCCATAGTTTAAGTCTCTGAATGGCTCTTTCCACATGAATTCGAGCTCTAGCAATTTCGGCAGTAAGATCAGCTTGCTCCTTGGATAGTTGTTTCTTCTTCCCCAGAAAAGGGGGACGAATGAGTTTCAAATAATGATCTTCACATTCTTTCTCAATCATGAAACCCTTATCTACCATAACTCCATCATGAGGATCCAATTTGGAAATAAAATTTTCATTATTGAAGATTCCTTTGTCACTAGCTCTCCCTCCATAAGCAGGACTGACATATGATATCATGCCTGATGGGGTGACTCCTATCAAGAATTTCAGAGTCACAGTACCTTTATAATGGGAATAACTCTTGATCCTCGTTCTCAGGCATTTGCTCTTTTGTACTGGCACTTCTGTACAATCTAACACAACTCTAGTATTTAGAAATTTTCTGAAACAAACTGGCATATTTGCCAACACTTCCTCCTTACTAGGCCATTTTATTACTGGTTTCAAAACTGTTGCTAGCAAGGATAAAGTTGAATAGAAATATCTAGTACATGTTGTCACAGTTAAATTAAATAAAATTGCCAAACATCGAAAAGATTGGTTGCTTTTTATCTTAATTAGAACAAGTATTACCCTCATTTGAAGATTATCCGGAATTTCTTGTGAATTGATATTCAGAATATTTTTACTACAGTCTACAAGAGTCTAATCCATCTCCTAAATGATATATGGGAAAAGATGTTTGTATTCCTTTATCGATCACAGCATCTAGTGTATTGGCAATTGGTTCTTTGTAGCTATAAAGATTTCTTGATTCTAGTACTAGCTGTAATGCAGGAAGATGATAATCGTGATCCAACATTGAAGAATTGCCTGGAATATCCACTGAAGCAACCTCGTTTTCCCTAACATTCTCTTCAAATCTTTCCTGTGGTACTGGAAGATGATAATCATGATCTATCACTGGATTGGCTGGAATATTCACAGAAGCAAACTCACTTTCAATAACATCCTCTCCAATACTTTCATCATTTTCATTACATTCAGCTTGTAACCTTAAAAATTCAATGATGTTTATAAAATAGTTATAAGATGTATGCCTGTGATTGAATTACCATGTTCTTCTGGATCGACTTATCTTAGGAACAGTTTGGAATTTCAATTTGGATATTTTTTGAGATGGAATAACATCTTGTCTGAGTCTTTTCAGTTTTTTTCCCCTAGTGCCTATAACAAAAGTAGGGTTAGTTTTGACAATTATACATAATTTTTCCATATACCTGGTGTAAAATCGTCATTAGTAAAGTGTTCACTGCAAACACACATGTATTTTGTAACTGGTTTGCCAATTTTCAAAACTTCTTTCCATTGTTTGGCTAGCTTTGGATCTTTTGGAAAAAAATGCATGGACACACTATATGAAACATAATTATTGCACTGAGGTACTGAGTAGTACTTTTTTGACTTGCTCGTCATTATTAGTTTGTCTATCTTCTCGCGTTCACTAAACTAATTAAACCGCGAAAAAATCAAAGAAAATCCAAAATGAACCAACACGTTATCTTATGGGATATAGTTTGTTTTCCCCCAGTTTGGAGTTCGAATTATGTAACCTAGATGTCGCCCACTTCGTGGGTTTCGCGAATTATTTGAAAATTAAAAAAATTAAGAGGTCTATAGTAGGAAGTTGGGGGTTTCTTCAAAACATGATCCTGGAAATGGATAGCAGTTCTTCGTCGTCCGATGAAGAGGAACTCCTCAATACCCTCATCTGTCAAAAAATCAAAATCCGTGAAAAAGACAATTCAAGAATTCACAACTATTTTGAAATGATAGTTCCTGATTACACAGAATGTCAATTCCAATCACATTTCAGAATGACAAGGACATCATTCAATAGATTGATGTCAGTTATAGGAAATGATCTGAAGAAATTACTAGGTAGAGGACGTGAAGAAATAAATAGGGAAAAGCAGGCTTTGTCTGTTATTTGGCTACTGAGTACACCAGAAAGTTATAGGTAAATTGCTTGTTACCTGATAATTAGGAAAATATTTACCATTCTGAATTTCAGGAGTGTTGGAAGCAGATTCAATATGGGTAAAGCCTCCCTATTTTGGTGCTTCATAAGGGTTATTAATGCACTCAATGATATTGCACATGATATCATAAAGTGGCCTGGTAGAGGGGAAATTAATAGCATTAAAAATAGATTTAAGGCATTTGAAGGGATGGAAGGTGTTGTAGGAGCCATTGATGGAAAATATATGCCTATTAAAGCTCCTCGTGAACACCCTCAACAATATATCAACAAAGTGTTTCCATGCTATTACCCTACAGGCTATATCCCTTCCCAGCCTTAAATTTACTGACTGTTTCACTGGTTACCCAAGCTCTGTGAGTGATATCAGAGTTTTTCGTAACTCCCCAATTTACAGGGAATTTTCAGATATTCCAGAAAGATATTTCAATGAAAAAGAGTTCATATTGGTTGATAAGGCATACCCCCTACAAAAATGGTGTATACCACCTTATATTGACAGAGGAAACTTGACTCCTGCAGAACAACATTTCAATAACTGTCATGCCAAGACTAGACAAGTTGTAGAGAGATCTTTTGCCCTACTTGTTGGTAGGTTTAGAAGATTGAAAGATATGTTAGACATGAGTAGAATGGACATGATTCCCAAAACTATCATTGCGTGTTGTGTACTACACAACATTTGCTTGATGGATCCAAAACTAGTTGAACTGTACGTTGCCGAGGGACATGAATTCATAGATCAACCACAAAACAATATAGATAATGAGAGGGCACTGGATGCAGATGATTATCGTGATGAAATGGCCCGTTCACTTTATGAATCTTACTTAAACAATCTTTGAAATAAATTATTGATATATATCCCCAATATTAACTGGTTTTATTTCTAACTGGTCAGCAACGACTATCCATTCTATATTGGTAAGCATCGACATCGTTGGCCCACTTCCTCGTACTACTCTTGGGCACTCTTTCATATTCTCGGTGTCCGACTGTTTCAGCAAGTTTATCCTTTTGTTTCCAATGCGCAAGGCGACGGGCAAGAATATTGCAACAATTTTCGAAGACCAGGTGATTTTGATATTTGGTGCTCCTACACGTGTTATCACCGATAACGGCAAACAGTTCGCAAGCGAAGTGTTCAGATCCAAGATGGAGGAATATGGAATTAAAATTCGTTACACGGCAAATTATCACCCTCAAAGTAACCCTGTTGAGAGGGCGCATAGGGTAATAAAGACGATGCTTTCCGCATATGTAGGCGATAACCACAAGTCCTGGGATCGATACCTTCCAAAGGTCGCATCAGCCATAAGATCAGCTAAACATGAAGCAACAGGTCTCACCCCGAACTTTATAATATTTGGTAGGGAAGTAAACTTGAAGGGTCATGAAGAATTCACCCCACACCCACAGGAACCCAGTGTAGAAACTAGGTCGAGGGCACTAGAAAAGGTATTTAAAGATGTTGCTGAACGATTGAGTAAGTCATACGAAAAGAGCAGTAAGGTTTATAATCTACGCAGACGTGACGAGAAGTTTTCGAGAGGCCAGGATGTTTGGAAGCGCAATTACGTAATTTCCGATAAAGCAAAAAAATTTTCGGCCAAGTTGGCTCCAAAGTACTTGGGACCTTACGAGATTTCCAAAGTTGTTTCACCGTGGACTTACCGGCTGAAGACATCAGGTGGTAAGGATGCAGGCATATGGCATGCAAAAGACCTCAAAGCGCATCCCCCTGACGATACTGACAACGACGATGAGGATGTAATCGAGTAAAGTTTTTGTGATGAAAAACTTTTTTTTGAGTAAGGGAGGTGTTGTTACGGTTTTATTTCCACTTTACCTTTCAGCTTTTTTTTTTGTTTTAAATTCTAAATATACTCTTGAATCATCAACTAAAGGAAGGGAATATTTATTGAATGATCTTGTTCATGATATTTTAACTATCTCAACGTCAAGTGGCAGTTTCCTAAAACAATAAAAATATATTACTATTATGCTTCGTCGAGCAACTTTCATTACCTACCTTTCAGAAGGCTACGAGAAGTATCCCTGGACCACTCGTGGATGAATAGATTCAGCTTACTTAGGAAAATATGCCCCTTCATAGCTTTTTCTGACTATCTTTATGTATAATAATATCTAGTTAACTTTAATGATATCAACAATCAGTTAACCCTCTGAACTGTCACTTTCGATGTTTTCTCCTCCTATTCTAAATTTATAACAGATCTCTCCTTCTCTTTCTATTTCAATTAGTAGCCTTTCCTATTCCAGGAGATACAACAACGCTTCTTCTTCTTTATTTGAGGATACTCCAACTTCCCACCAGTACCCATTTTCTGATTTCGGTGATCTGTGGTTTAATCTTTGCCAACCCAAGAAAAAAATAAAATAAAAACCCCAAGAATTGGCGCGGTTAGAGGGAGGAAAAAAAGTCGTATCTCTTGTCCATGTGCATGGAAGGAAATCGAACGCTTTTGCGGATTATTCTGAGGAAATTCACAAGAATATTAATAAGGAAAACTAGAAGTCTGTTAGTGTTACAGCTGTTCATTTATTGTGGATTCAGTTTTCTTCGATATTCCGAATTTCACCTCTACGGTTAACCGTAGCAAAACCACTCGAAGGTCACACATCATCACAGGTATGTTTCAACAACCTGAAAATATTCAGAAAGTTCATCAACTATCTATAACAAACATATCAATCTACCCCACATGTCTGATATTGATATTTCTTCACAGGCCTTCTACCTTCTACTTCTATATTTACTATGTCTACTACTATTTCTATCCGTTACGGATATCCTTTGTACACCAACCATATCAAGACACTGTGCCAGTCACTTTGGCATAGCCCCCTCGGTGGCATACTTCTTCAACCAGTCTCCACTGTTGAGGCGTACCACCCATCATAGACAGTCGAAGCCGATCAGTCGGCCAACGAGTGACCCCAGGAAGCCCTACTACCAGAGGCCCCCGCCTGACACCCACTAGGACTCCATCAGACAAGCATCAGATAAGCTTTAGAATTAGTATCATTCTGGTTTTGCTTATTAGTTTAGATTTTTTTTGCTATTATATCATCTAGCTCTAAACTTAGGTATACTTCCTGATAATCTAGCTTCGCATGAGCATTTATTCGATATGTAGATGCATGTTAGTTGTTGCAAAAGGGTGATTAGTTCCCCCTGCAATAAAAGACAATAATCTGAATAGAGGTACGAGATGCGTGCTGTACAAGATTATACCTAGGGTGATATACTTACCATTTAATCTTTCCTGTGAGCCCGCAGCATACGTATGGTGGAGGGTAACTTTAATAGATCTGTATTGCTTTCTATATTTCATGAAATTATTCATTTCGGCGGTTGGATATATGTCGATTGTTATAGCCTCAGTATCGAGAAATCTGAAATCTTTGATTTGAAGCTCAAATAAAGGTTTGGTAATCTGGTAATTATTCAGTACATCAACAGTTTTCCACCCACTCCCATCTCCACTAGGGCTTTGGGATTGTAAACAATAACAAGGTTAGCTAGAGTACGAGGTTAGCTTATCCCCAATTTCCTTGGAATGCTGCTACATATTGATATTTACTTTTAAGCTAACAAAATATATATATATATATATACTATAGTTTTTTTTTTATATATACCTATATTATTTCCCAATTACACATGTACAATGTGGCTAAATGTTGAATCCACTCTGATAAATAAAAAATTAATACTATAATGTTACAAGTGATTTGCATATCAACATATGAGACTCGAGATTCAACTGTCCTAAAATTTCAAATATTACTGTAAAATAATTAGGAAATATGATAATATTGCTCATGTCAATACATGTATAGGTGATACCTACCAGCCTTAGAAGGTAAGAACATATTGAATATATCTTGGAAATATTTTTGGAAAAGGACACAATGAGAATGAAAAGTTATTTATTTTTCAAAATAAACTGAACAACAACAACACTTTTCCATTAGAAATATTTGCACTAAAATAAAAATAACTTTATACTAGAAACTCTCATAAAATAATAAACTGAAACAAAAAAAAAGTCATTCTACCTATATTATGAACTAAAGAACAAAAAATCACAAAACAAAAATGACTAGAGATATTTCTTTATTCAATGAATCAGTCAGTATTTTCCTTCTCCTTTTCAAATAATCTGTCCATACATGCCTTGAATGTATTGAGTGCTTCGTTTTTCATTTGAATATTCTCATCATGTCGTTTTTGTTTTGCAACTTCTTTTTTTTCAAATTTTTCGTTATATTCCATCAGAACTTGTTTCATATCCTTCTTGTTACCTTTTCCAGATTTTTTAACTGGAATTTCTGTTTTCTTATGAACCCTGTCAGGATTTTCATCTGTATGTTCCTCTGCTATTTTGGTGGAATTTTCAGTATTTTCCAGTGTTTTACTGCTTTCGCCTAAAATCAATAAACAATGTTATTGAAATAGAAAATACAATTATGATTTCAATAATGGATGAGTCAAAAGCTTTAATTTCTGTAATCATACCTTTTTGGGAGGAAGAACTCGCTATGAACAGAGGATTCACATTCGGGTACTTTCCAAATATGGACTGAAATTCTTCGAAATACTCAAAATTTATAATTTTCGCACCACTTGCTTTGGAAGACATATTGTCTTTTTTCTTGAAATATTTGGACTTGAGGTATTTGAATTTATTCTGGCACTGCTCTGGAATGTGATTAATTATATCTGCAGCAATCGATTTCCATATCTTCTCTTTTCTGACAGAAGAGGAATTGAAAAGTGAAACATTTTTTTTGTAGGCATGAATTAATTTGAGAATTCCATTCCTACTCCATGTTACTCTGGAAAAGTCTTGACTTTGAGAAGCAGCTAAAGAATTTTCATCCTCTTCCTCCATGGTATCTACTGTTAGAGTCTCATTGTCTTCATATCTCTCTTCAAAAGAAATTCCAAATACATCGCTAACTATTTGGCTATCAACAGACACAAGACTTTTATCTGTGAATAAGAACAATTTATTACAACAATCCAAGATGTACCTTACTTTCCACTGTTTACCTTTTATATTTTCAAGGACGACATTTCCATCGCCAGTGGTAATTACGTTTTGTCCATCCATACACACACGATGCGTTTTCGTCGAAATTGCAATGATTTGATTTTTCTGAGACATTTTCACATAAAATATAAAATCAGTGTTTTTGATGACATAAATAATACCTACCATGTGTGTGAAATTTCAAAACAACGCATAATGCGCATGACGAGTGAAATTTACCGATCTAAATCGTGGGGTAAATAGTTGACGGTCGGACGTTCCACTCAAGAATTTTGAAACGATGGAATGCAGTTGTCGGACAAGACGTTCTAATATCGAAACGAAAAGTTATACGTCGGACGCACGTCGTACGTAATTTTGAAACCTCTTCCTCTTGGTTTCAGGTGATAACATTAAATTTTATCCCACTGAAAGGGCAATCCTACTTCATCGATAAAATAATCCATGAATTCATCTCTTATATCACTCACGTTGGAACTATACTAATTTGTTCCAGTTCTGCAAATGTCTTGAAGACCATTACTGTCAATATTTCGCCAGTCACCAGGGACTAGAGTACCATTTTCATTTTCAGTATCAATGAAATTTGCAGAACAATATCTTCTCTCAAAATTTGGCATTTCTGCGTCAGATTTTTTTATGAAGTTATGTAAAACAACTGTTGATTTTATAATAGCATCAACAGTTTCTAAACTCGCTACTAGTGGTTTACGATAAATTCTCCACCGTCCTGCCAATATACCAAAAGCATTTTCAATACAGCGACGACTTCTTCTCATTTCATTATTTTTAAATCTCTGGCCCATAATTGAATTTTTGAAAATTCCCCCATCACTAAATCTGCCCTGTGCACCAATGTCAACCAACGTAAAATTGTAGTTTGCATCACACATAGCCATCAATACAACAGAATGGCTACCTTTATAATTATATAATGTTGACCCCGAATGAGCAGGGGCCTGAAATTAAAACAACAATAACTGAAATAATAACAATATAATTTACACCTACTGTAATAATGACATGCTTGCCACCAAGAGCAGCAACATAGTTGGGAAAATTCCACTTTTCAAAAAAAAGTTGCTGACTTCTTCCAACCATCAGTAGTGGGAGTAGCTAGGGTAATATCTTTCAGAATATCCCATATCTTATTGCATGTATCACGAATAACTTTTGAAGCAGTACTTTCCCCAATTCTGAACTGTCTGGCTATTGACACCATGCTGTCTCCACTCGCTAAATACCTAGAAATTATACTGATTTCATAATAAAATTTAATAATTTGGAAATAATACAATTCATCTGAACGAAGTTCTGGTTATTGATCTTACCTTAGAGTTAATGACAATTTCAAAGATGCTGACAGTGGTTCTCTGTGTATATATAGTTTCGATATTTGAGAACCCACTAGGGAAAGCAAAGTTTCAAATAAATCTGGTGTCATTCTCAAATTATTGAAGTAATTATTAACGTCAGTTAGTCGCATTTCTAGTAATAAATTTTGATGGTCCCCTTGCATATGCCTTGAAGGCACTGTATTCAATGGATGTACCCAAAATCGACTATTCCTTTTGGGCCAATTTTTTGATACGGCATACATCAATAATAAGGATCTTCGCTCTAATATTTTTCTTGATACTACTACTTTTAAATCCATCTCGGAATGATATCAAACCCTATACATTTTTAATATTTACTTAACCTCAACCAGTAAATAAACGTCAAATGCAGCGTTTTTCTGCCCCTGTGAAAATGGTCAAATAGAAATAGCAGAACTTTTTTCAAAAAAAGTTGAAGCTAAAAGCCGGTATAGAAGTCCGCCTTCATACCAAGTTTCTTACCCTACGTTTACCGCCCACAGCGTTGCCAGTCGTGGTACATTGGACCACATGTGGTACAATTTTATAATTTCAAAGTCGTGATATTCAAATCCTTGTCAGCTGTCGATTTTCAATAGTATTCAAGGAAAACGATGATTAATTTTTAAAACAATGTCATAAAACAAATAGCAGGAAGCAACTGACAGATCTTGTATGGTTTATCGATCACGGATCATCAAAAATATGGATAATTCGTTAACGTCAGCTGTCATAACTGAGAATTGTCAGAATTCGGACTCAGCATCAAATCATAATTTGAATTTATTAGCTATAGCCATAGAAATGTAATTATAATATACAGACTAGAACGCGCTTCAAGCTGCGCGTAATGTCCCATGCATGGTGGCTGCCATTATTGTTTATGTCCTCCTCGCAGTAGCGGAGCAATTCCAGTGGCATTGCTTGCAACGGGAAATAGGGTATCATATTAAAAGATTTTTTAACCAAATGGTACGTGCAACATGGATAATTGTAAATATAAATGTTATATGCCCATATAAAAAGTATTTTCTCTTCGACCCATTTATTATAGACGATATATGAGAAACTATATACATATGTATTATAATTGAATAGGTATTTATATCAAGATTTTTTATTACCCTAGTAGGTAAGTACACAAATATTTGAGAAATAAAACAGGTTATAAGATCAACTACTGTGAAGCAAATTGTCTTGCCAAAGGAGAATACTTACAATTATTGTAGAATAAGTAGTTTAAGAGCACTTTCTACCACGTGACCTTTGACAAATTTGAAAGGAAATTGCAACATTTTACGATGATTATTTAGTAGAAATATTGATACCTGTATAGTGAACATATCAAATTATAATCATACCAATCCAAATCTTCAGAAACTTATAAATATCTACAAATCTTGGCACCGACTAAAGGCCTATTTTGAATTTTCCTTTATAAAAGAATACGGCCTTATTATCAAACCATGGGATATGACTTTGATTTGAAAAATAGTAAAATAAATTGTCACAGGGTGGAAAAGAAAGGAAATGTCATTTGAGTGATATAATCATAACTTACTATTATTACTATTTTTTTTTCTCGTTTAGATTGAATCTTGAAGGATATTCCACCCTTCAGTATTTTTTTTGTAAAATTATCGTGAAAACCTGAGATCAATCGGAAGTTCGTGTATTTTTTAATCCCAATTTGATATGTTTGGTCACGAGTCCTCTTAATAAGGTTTTAGTTCCTGAAGATGCATTTATTTGCGAAACCCACGTCGAGTGTGATTTTGACGCAGTTTTGGTGTTTGGGTAGTTTCTATATCATTACCTACTACTAGAAAAAAAACTTCATTAAAACAGAAAAGTTTTTATTGATGGCTGAATAATATTATTTTATTTAAGGTATGTCTGATTTTTTTACCTTCAATTATCTCAGTTTGTTTTTTACAAAGATTATAAAATCGAATTTTTATGTATGAGGAACATATTGATTTTATTAATAAATATATATGATTAGAATTGAATTCATAATCAAAATAATGCTCTTTCAAGCTCGGGAATATGTTTTTATCATAAAACAGCTGACTTATGGTATTTGCCATAGTATTTACGTATATTGTCTCTTTCGGCACCTTGTTGTCAGTAACTGCCAATAATCTTCGAATATATTCCTCGCATTTGATACATATTGGCTGTCATTCCTTCTGATGGCCATTTCAAACCACCTGAAACATGATTTGATTAAATGAAAAATGCTTCAATAAATTGTTATATTTTATCTCTGTCTTTCCTACTTAAGAATCTATATCTTGGTGAAATTGGTTCGTTAGACACATCCTGAATGGCTGCTAAACAGGTGGGGCATTTGATTATTTTTGTAACCATTCTAATAACATACCCACAAATATAGGTGACTACATTTTCTGAATATTCGGTTGAGGATGGAGAATAATTCACATCATAATCATGTTCCCCAGCAATATCAGTATCCATACTATATTTTCTGGCAACAGAATAATCAACCATGAATCATCAGTTGTCGGCTTTGTTGTATTGTTGCTTGGTAGAGCTAAAATCGTTGTTGAATCTATAACATCACAGTTTCCACCAATTCCTTTCACTTGGGCATGATACAATAATTTTTTATAAGTTTGTTCCATTTGTAGTGCATTTGGATTATTATTCCATCCATTTCTACTCCTGAAAATGAAAATAATTTTATAGTGTTTTCTTTGCTCCCAAAATCTTTACGAAAAATATATAATTACAAAATGGGTATAAATTCTGGAAGATAAACGTAAACGAATATGAAACAAAAAAGTTTCAAAAATATTATCATGACATTATAAAAATGAAATGAACATATGTCATAGAGAAATGAATCATGATGACAGCCCCACACCTGTATTTTAGTTGTAAAGAGTTTGGATCACAATTGAGATAAAACTAAATATGTACTATTAGATTTTTTTCATAAAATTTTCAAAATAGTGAAAACAATAAAAATATTCTCAATTTACCGAATACTACAAAAAAACAACTCTATGTGATCTTGGCTGAACTTGTAGGTAAGAAGATAGCTCAACTTCTTGGTCTTAACATACTCATCAAAAATCCCAATAGTGGATGACAGAGATATATAATGAAACCAATGAAAGGTGTTTTTCTCTTTGATTTTGTTACTAGGCTTCCAGCAGTGGTTTTACATTGTGATAAATATAGAACCGAAGTTTCAATGAAATTCCTCCAATAGTGTTCATTATTACATCTCAGAGCAGCTTTATATCCTTTAGCAACAGGTGATCTTGAGTTCAAAATATCAAAAAGTCTGTCTATCATCCTTATAAGTTTTATAGTAGGACCAGAGCCCTGAAAGTCTGGAAGTTTCAGATCATTTTTTAAAAACTCTATAGCATCAGCAACACTATTACTCATTGTTTGAGCTGCTAGCTTCACCTGAAAAAATAATAAGGATTAATATTTTTCCTAATTGATTTAATATTTTTTCCACTATAACCAGATTTGAATGTTTGCAAATTCCAACTGCGTCACCAAACCTTTTACTTTACTGCATTGTTAATTAAATAAATATATATCATCACATTCCTCACCTTCATTTTTTGTCTTTTCCATTCCATATGCCCTTTATTCAATTTAATACCTAAGGATAAACCTTCACTCCGCTGAAGTTCATACAATTTCTCAATATATTTCCATTCTACCAACTTATTCTCATTGTCTAAAAATTGACCCATATCTGATAATGCATTCCTCATCAGTTTGAGCATGTGGCAGGGATCTAAAATCGCAAACACTTTTTCTTTACTTGAAGGATGTAAAAAATAAGATTTATACTGAAGAGGGGTGTTTATAACACAACCTAGGCATTTCAGCATTGTTATATTCGCTGAAGGACCATCACATGTTATCGAAGTGATTGTAACATTTCTCTCGGCTAATCTTATGAGTGCTTCATTCACCAAATTGGCCTTTTCTGCCCCATTAAGTGGATTAAAAAATAGCCAATTGGAATTTTCCAATGTTCTGTTTGGCATACAACTAGCAGTACCAAAGCCTCAGTTGCTAAACTTGCTAGATCATCAGTGTTGTCATAGCCAAAATTCACATGACCATAAATCATTTTTCCATCTGATATTACTTGTTTTTTTATGGCCATATCATCTATTATTAAAGCACAAATTAATTGTTTATTTTTTTATGTAACTTCATCTGCTTTTAATTTCAATACTTCAAAAGATGATTTTGTAAATCCTGGCTGACATTCAATACCACTGTAAATTTTTCTTTTAGTTGACGGATGAAGAAGAGATAAATCCATGGTTTTTCGAACATAATCATATGCTTTCCTGGAGTAGAACAATAATGTCATTGCAAAATCACGAAGTTCAGGTGAAAATTTTTTACGAGACACTGAACTACTTCCTTTATTCTTTAAAATTCGGGCCATCAAATCTCGTGGAACTGCAGAAAATGAATTTGAAATGTGTTCAGATGCCATTGTTGAAATCAGCTGTTTTGTTTTAAGTGTATTCAACACCAAATGTAGTGATTGCACTTTCTTCTTGATCCTTTTTACTGTCTTTTTGGTATTGCCGTACTTCTGACGAATCTTCTCCAAAGCAGCCTTATTTTTTAAGTATTTGTTTTCCAAGTCTTCAATGCTGAAACTATCATCATAACTTCAACCAATGAGAATATAAATAATATTTGAATGACTTGAGATGATGTTGTGAAAGGATACTGACCAATGTATTAAGTACTTGCAATGTAACCTAACCCAAGAATTTTATTACATGAATACAAATAAAGATGTTTACTGTTCAATATCGAAACCCAATACTAGAGAGGAGTACCCTTTGACAAAATCATCAGGTATAATTCATTCAACATAATTAGTATCCTACCAATAATTATGAAACTGCCTAACAATTCTTGCTTTCTTACTCACTGTCGAAGACGAAGTTGATGACTTAGGGCTGAAAAATGTATTTGATAAACATAAATTAAAGCCTACATTAAAATTTACTCATAATAGAAGCATACCTGTATAACAGTTTTGTTTTGACTGTTTTCCTCAAAGCAAGTGGACTGTCATCTGAATTAGACATGTATTTGTTTTCTGGAGAAGTTACAGTAATTGTCGACTCCGACTCAACACATTTTTTTTCTGGAGACTGCAGAGTAACTGTTGATTCACCAGAACTATACCCAATTTGGTTGAAATGCATATCTTTTAGTGGCAGGTGGAGAGTGGGTTTTGAGTCCGGTTTCAATCTAACATTCAGTCCTGTACGGATAAAACAATCATCAGTAAAGTGAATTGAACACATTTTTTTATTTGCTGGCCACTTGGTATCTCTATGAATTCCTATACATTCCAACCATGTTTTATAGTTCGCTTTTGGAAACCTGCAAATTACACACAATTATACCATGATGAAATATAGGTACCTAAAGGCACTTACTTATGAAATGATATATTTTCCGCCTTTTTTTCTTTTCTCCAAGTATTGGAGCAGCCACTAACGACACACTTCATTGTATTTAACAACTTTAACTAATTCAAATTCAAATTATATTGTTTCTATCGATTTTCACACCCAACACTCCAACACAATGCAAATTACACACAATTATACCATGATGAAATATAGGTACCTAAAGGCACTTACTTATGAAATGATATATTTTCCGCCTTTTTTTCTTTTCTCCAAGTATTGGAGTAGCCACTAACGACACACTTCATTGTATTTAACAACTTTAACTAATTCAAATTCAAATTATATTGTTTCTATCGATTTTCACACCCAACACTCCAACACAAAGAATTAAAATATATTTTGGCAACACTTATAAGTACCAACTGACAACGCCGTTGTGTTTACATAAATCAAACATAAGTACTACCGATATACGTGCAGTTGGTTATCTTTTTCACACACACACACGTAATATGCTAGTGAAGTTATACTTTTCTTTATCGTTGGTGTCCTCCTCTCCTAACGCATAGGGGTGCCACGAAATCTGGATGCGTAGAAGACTAAGCGCATTCTAGTCTGTATATTATATTTTATATTTCTATGGCCATAGCCGATGATACGCATGCGCTCAAACCAGACTATGGACAAAGAATATCTGCTAAGTGTAGTTATTCTTTGCTGTAGATAATTGGGATTTCAAATTGAGATTGTATCGCTACCGGCGGCGGACAATTGAAGTATTTTCTATGACATTGATTCGTAACCTTACTTTTTCTTCCATATGGATTTCATTGTTTACTTTGTTTATTTCGTGTATTGAGGATTTGAAGCGTGGTTTAGGCCCTCTGAACATTGTTATAACTGTGATTTCGATGACTTTTACCTTGTAGTAATGTTCATTTAGATAAATAATTATTTGTGCCAGGATTAGTGTTAAGGTTCAATAGTGACATTGTTAGAAAAAAGCTAGTGATAAAATACTTTTTCTACGTTCATGCAAAAAACAAAACTTTATTGAACTATATTTGGTGGAAAAACTGTCTCTTCATTGCACTGAGTGTAATAGAGACTTTATTGCACTCATCTGTCATTCTACTATAGCGTTCTGTCATCATGACAGACATAAACTTTCAAATCGACACCAAATTTAGCCCATTTTCTGTGAGATTGTATTACGTTTTAAATAGATGCATGTTTCATCATATTCATTATATAATGGACTATGAAATTACTAGAAAATGCAATTTGTTAAAAATAAAATTATTTCCTTCGAATATCATCTGAATTACACAAAATGTTTTTGAATTACTTTTAGCAGATAGATTTAAACAAACAATGTCTTCCTTTCAGTTTAGTGCCACCTAAATGAAACATTTTCTGGTTTTTGCATGAACGTAGAAAAAATATTGTATGGAACTCGTGCAATAAACACCTACTTTTTGCACTTGTTGCATAAGTAACTATTAATGGCCTTCTTATAAACAAAGACAAATGGCCCAATTACAATTAAGTTTATTGGAATTTCTGAGGTATGTTGAAGGGACCGAAAGTTCTCGGTGTGTAGTAGACGGTGAAGAAGTCCTCAATGCAGAGCATATAATATTATATGGAAAAACTGAATGGAATTCTTCAGTGACAAAAGTGTGTGCCCTTTGTCTCTAGACAAGCGCTCTGCAATCCGAGCCTCATCAAGTGAGTGGAGAACTCAAAATTATAGACGGTTATATTAAAATTATGCAAATGTTCTTGCAAAGCAGGAGCTGGTGGCCGATGTAAACACATTTCAGCTTTTCTAATTCTTTTAACCGGGTAGGTTATTGTGAATTTACTAATTAACTTTATATATTATATTTATATTATATTATATTATATTAATATTATAATATTAATTATAATATTATATATTATATTATATTTTATATTTATATTAATTTTAAAAATAATTTTAGGAAAATGTTGTCAGAGTTGGAACATGTTTCTAGAACTGAGTTCAAATGTGCCTGGTTCAGTTAAGGAAAAATATAAGGCCATTCCAACAGCCGAAATGGCTTGCATCAAGAAGAAGAATAAGAAGAATAATTCCCCAATTAACTTGACTCTAGCTGATTTGATTTCGGAGTACTTTATTAAACATTTACCCAACTCTACAATTGCAAAACATCAGTAAATATATCATAAAATTTAACAAAACCCGTTTTATGTGATTGTTTTTATTTTAGAAAAGGACGTACTTCAAATGTATTTGTACCAACAGAGGTGCTGGTAAGTATTGAGGACAAAATTTCATTAATTTTAAATAATGCCTGTCAATCAGTGATAATGATGGAGTTATCATCCATCATATGTGATTTTCCATCAGTTTAGGTAAACCACCCAGTCTTCGACACCTAACCAGTCATCGACACTTTCAAATTCATTCTACTAAAATAAGAAAAGTTTGACTTCAAAGTATAAGTTCTGCAAATAGTTGGATTCCTTGATATATGTGGCAACTGAGCACCACATTTTGTGCCATTATTAGCCGCCATTCCATCATAGTATGTGGATGAAGTCAACAGGTGCATCATTTGATTATAATTGTGCTCATTGTTAGAGATATTCTTAAGGTAGGGATATGAACAAATATTTATTATAACCTTTATTTCGTATGAACTATAAATTTTCTATATTTCTACCCTATCAATATGCTCTGATAGGGAGAAATATCAAATCTAACATAACCTATAAATGTTTTTACTGAGAAAAACCCAAGTGTCAATTACTGGTAAACGAAAAATCATGTTGAACCAGTTATTGACACTTGTGTCAAACACTGGAACACCAATATTTTTTGGGTTGTGAGTTACTTGTAGATCTCCGTGAAAAGGTGGTTTTAAATATATAATTTTCATTTTCTAAAACCTACAATGTCCAGTTATCGACAGTAGTGTCAATTACTGGACAAGAACATGTCAATAATTGGGTTGAACACTTTTCAGGTATGGCACCAAACATGAATTATAAACCGGAGCAAATGGCTGCAGCTCTTGGAGCTCTCGAGAGGGGAATAAATGTTTCTGCTGCAGCTAAAGAGTTTAATGTACCAAGAGTAACGCTTCTTTATAAATGGAAAGGAAAGAGTCCAAGAGAATGTTCAATGGGACCATCAACTACTTTGACCGCAATGGAGGAAAATATTCTAGTACAGTCCCAGCAAACAATGAATCTCTGGCCGTCTTCTGGCCCAATGCATGATCGGTCGGCAATACGCTGGCAACGGCAAAGCTACATCGGCAAAATGTCGGCCCAGTGTATGGCATATTGTAATCGGATACCTACAATCCAGCCAGCAATGGGCCAATACTATCAAAATTGTGTCTTTCGACCGACATCATAAAAATGAAGGCCCGTTTCAAGTGTTATCGAACAAAATTTTCCAGAGCAGACCAAAACCTTTTACGAATAAAATCTCTTGTTCAACAGCCAATAGAAAACAAGTATGCTATAATCGAGAACTGTCATACGAACCGTGAATCTAGCGTGATACGAACTGGCGGATAGACATAGGAATTCTATCCTTGAAGTGCGCATGTCGCATGAACAGATTTTTTCAACTCAGTGGTTATTCTGCCTAGGTAAGGTTGGTCAGGTCAGGTCAGGTTAGGCTAATAAGTCACACATTTTCAAATCGCAAGCTAGGATAGTTTGCTCAGGTTAGGTTTGTGTGTAAAATCGTGAGCGAAAAACTAAATCACGCATTTTCAACTTGCATGCAGCTGTCTTGTCATTTAAACTTCCCGCTATTTCATTTATGACAGAGACCAATCAAATTCAAATCTGATGTTCATGCGACATGCGCACTTCGCTTCGAAGATCGAATGATTATGTGATTGTGATTAGTTCATTGTTATTTTCATTCATGTATTTTTGTGATTTATTAACTGCGATTAAACAAGTGTGGGTAGTTTAGTGAAGAAAAATGATGTCAACTTCTCCTGATGAATTGAGGTAATAGTATTTATACCTATAATCAATTGTAGCGTCAGTTACAAGAAACAACCTTCATTAGTTTTTGAGGTTAAGTATATATCGCCAAAATATTGTGCTGAAAATAACGACAATGTTCAAGAATTATTGCAGAAGTTATAAGTATAAACTTATTAGGAAAAATTTGGAAAAATCTGTAGCCTTGAATGGAATTGACGAAACAGTCACAACACAGTACAGAAGCCGAGGTTCTGATATACTCACATCTACCTCTAGGGAGTCTAGGGTACAATCAGACTCATATGAGCCCACCCCATCAACTTCTGAGGCCGAACCCACATTTCATCAGTGTTATCCTGATGTTTCGGATAGTGATACAGATCATTCGATGGGTGAACCGCCTGCTCTAATGGATGAACCACCTGATGAATTCTTCATTTCAAGTGTTCCTCGCTCGCTTTCTGACAATGCTATTAGTTCCAGTAATTTTTTGGCAAAGTGGTCTTTAAAAAACAACATTACACATACAGCTCTCTCTGAACTTTTAGCTTGGTTTGCAAGCAAACCAGACATCACAAATGTACTAAAAGATGCTCGCACCCTTTTAAAAACACCTACTAAAATGAACTACGAAGTTCTTGGATCTGGGGAGTTTTACTATTTTGGCATGAGAAAAAGACTGTGTCAAATTGGAGATAAACATGATATGTCAAATTTCATTTTAGATTTTGGCATTGATGGAATTCCTCTCCACAAAAGCACAAATTTTTCTTTTTGGCCTATATTATGTAGAGTCAGAAATTTATCAGATCCCCAAATATTTACCGCAGCTATATTTTGTGGACCAGAGAAACCTGATTTAGATCAATTCTTGGAAGCCTTCGTTAATGAGTTGGTGACTTTGAAAAATGAAGGGTTAAACAATAATGATAAAATACTACAAATTCAAATAGGAGCATTCTGTTGTGATACCCCAGCTAGGGCCTTTGTGAAAAATATAAAATCACACAATGGTTACAGCGGTTGTGATAAATGTGTAGACAAAGGGGTTCATTGCAACCATAGTATGCTTTTTTTTTGAAATTAGATGCACCCGTCCGCACTGACCAGGATTTTAGAAATAATATTGATGAAAGTCATCATCGAGGGAGCACACCTCTAAGTTTTTTGGAAATTGGGATGATATCTAGCTTTCCTGTTGACTATATGCATTCTGTCTGTTTGGGAATAATGAGAAAATGGATTTTTATATGGCGAGATGGCAGTAGGCAATATAAATTTCCCAGATTGGATAGGAATGAAATAGAAACAGATATGAAAATTTTTCGGGAATGTAGGCCTTCTGAATTCAATAGGAAACCTAGATCTTGGGAGGAATTAGAAAGATGGAAAGCAACTGAACTGAGACATTTTTTGTTGTATGTAGGGCCGGTCATATTGAGAGGAAAATTACCTAAGAGAATGGATGAACATTTTATGTTATTGAAGTTTTCAATTACAATCCTACTGAATGAAAAGTTGAATGAGGATTATAATGCATATGCCAAAAAATTACTTGTTAATTTTGTCAGCTTTTCCATAAATATGTATGGGCAGGATTTCTGTATATATAACACACATTCTTTAATTCACCTCCCAGAAGAAACTGAACGTTTTGGAAGTCTCAATGTTGTCAACTGCTTTCCATTTGAAAACTATCTGCAAAAGCTGAAACGTTTACTCCGAAAATCAAACAATCCTTTGCAACAGGTAGTGAACAGATTGTATGAAGTGGAAAATATGGAACCTGACATTAATCATGAAAAAGGAAGCTTTCGTATTATAGGAAAACCTGTTACAGTTAGTTTTGAATCAGATATTCTTGATCAATATAAGGACTACACATTTTGGAGGAAAGTAATATATAATGATTACATCATCTCTACTAAAGGTGGTGATGAATTTTTAATGATGAAAAATAATAAAATTATAAAAGTGTTTTTCATAGCTACGAAATCTGACAGAAAAATAATTTGTGGGAAGCAGTGTTGTATTAAAGGACCATTCTCAAAATATCCCACAAACTCTGATTTTTTGTCTATATATGAAATAGAGATTGAAAGTGGTTGCCTGGAAGTTTTCAGTTTCGAAAATATTCTCTTTAAAGGAGTAGTGCTGCCCTACAAAAACAACTATGTTTTTTTTCCACTCATTCATTTACAGTAAACAATTATTGTGTATTATTATTTTGTTTATATGTGTACATTTCCAAATAAAATAAATATTATGAGTGCATCCGACTCAATTGTATTTTTGACAAAGATTTGATTAAAAATATTAAAGAAAATTGCAGTCCATAGTATTTCTGAGTTATAATGGGACTAGTTGGGGACTTTCATAGTTTCATAGTGAATTTTTACTATGATTTTATATTTAATTTTGAGTAAGTTGATCATCATATTTGCTTATTATTATCACAGTTGAATTTTTGTTTATAGTTTTCATTGGTTCAGTTGTTCTATTTTCAGAGCTATTACATAAAGTGAACTTTTGCATTCTTTTATCTCATTCATTTTTATACTAATTGCAACAGTTGAAAATTTATTATTTTATTGGTTTCAGAGACTATTTGATTGTTGAGTTTCCAGATGAAGCCAATGAAAACTCAATACCACTACCTGTTGTACCGAAGTTGTGGGTTTCTACTAGGCGAAATATATGCTATTGGCCCAGTTTAAAAAATGATGAAGAGAGAAGGAGGGCAGTAAAAATTCAATTCAACCAAGAGTCCTGTACCAGTTGCCCAATAGTGGTGAAATACAGTACAAGTAAGTAACTTTACTCATTTGAACAATTTACTAAAATACTCAATATAATTTTTGGGAAGGTGAAATCATGATTTCCATTTTTCAGATTCTTATGAAAAAGCTATGCAAAAACTAAAACATCTGGAGAGGTCGGAATCAACCTCTGTGACAAGTCAATCTGAAGATGATATACAGTCAAAACGTAAATCGAGGCCAAATTCATTATACAAAGATTTTCAGACCAGGCCAAAGGAATATTCCCAACCGACTATTTCGACAAGGAAACATAATACCTCATCATCTTCAGAAGATGACCTTCCTGCTCTGTCTCCTCCCACAGTGAATAAAAAATCCAGCAGAGTCATCGACTCTGATGATGAATTAGATAACACTATTAGAAATAAATCAGACAATAGCCGAAAACTTCCAGCTTTACAAAGTTCATGCTGTGACTGCAAGAACACGGAAGGTAACTAGTTTAGCATGTTTATTTTTAAATTGAATTTGATCCTAGACATGTGAACCATATAATTTTTTTTTCAGATAAGCTGGATTCTGCAATTAGGAAGATTGATTTACTAGCACATGACGTTAAATTTTTGTTACAAATTGTACAGAGAAATGCCATTAGTGAAGATGTGGAAACTTCTGAAAATTTGAATTTACCAATAAATCAGGAGTGTGAATTGAAAGAATTTGATAGAAAATTGGAAGATGAGGATTTTTTCGAAATATGGTATGTATTTTGATTCAATAACCCTTTACTACATTTTATGAATAAATATATATATATACATATATATATATATATATATTATTTAAAAACTTGAGGTTCATGGAAGTTTCTTTCAGTCCGCATCTTTGTTAAGTATTGGAGGCAAAGACATTGGAGATTCAACAAGGAGAATAATGGCCAAACTAGTCTCCCATGAGTTATCTCTTAAATATAACTGGACTGGAAGGGGGAAAAAGAATTTAAGAGCTTAAGGAATGTTCTAAGAATGATATTAGGTGAATTGCAATCAGAAATGAGTGTATTCATTACAGGATATTTTTATGGTTCTGTATCTCAGACCCTTAAAGTATTCACTCACTTACTAACTTAAATGGTAAAATCACTCACTAACTGTCATAGTAATAAAAAAAATATGTTCTTGAAAATTATGAAAAAATAGGAATACTAGAACTTTACTTCACTAATTCCAGGTTTCGTTGTTTCTGAGAAATCAATATAAATCTTAAGAACCATTTATGTGCCCGTTACACTCGCACTTGACCCCAGTTTTTTTTCAGTTTGTCTTCGGAAAAATCCGTTTTACAGAAATGCCACAGAAACCGAAATTGCCAGTGTAATAAAAATCTGGCTAAGAACTGCTTCTGACCGTCAAGGGGGGAGAAACAGAAGGAGGACAAAGCCGGCAGAGGAAGGGGGAGATGATACGCATTGAACATTTCAATATTTGTTCCTTCATACCAAAGAATTGTTTTTATGTTGTTTCCTTTATTTCATTTAATATTTGTGATATTTTTTACTTTATTTAAACCAAAGAATTGTTTTTATGTTGTTTCCTATACATGTTATGTATGTGTATTTTAATAAAGTATATATATGTATAAACTTTGGAACTTTCTCCAGTTTTTGTGATATTTTTCCATGAAGTTCATTTTGGTTCAATTGCTCAAGGTAAATTTGACCTTTTTTTTCATTCAAAATATATAAAACTTTATTCATTATCTCAGAATTCGAAAATATAGCTCGAGAGTTTTTGGGAGATTAGTAACGATAGTCGTTGCCGACCGATGTTTCACCCTTTTTACTCCCATATACACCTACAATGTAGGCTTAATATGGCGAATACCCGTTAGAAAACAACTACTCCCCTGGTTAATACCACGACGGGTATTGGATTACATCTAACAAATACTTGTGCAATATGTTCCTCATTACAGAGGACACAATTGCAAGTGCTTCCTGTAACCAACTAGTAGAATCCTGTACCGACCCGGACTTGCACTGATGATAGGCAAAAACCTTGAAACCGGTCTGCAGGTGATCCCTCTGTCCGGGTCGGTATATGATTCTACTAGTTGGTTACAGGAAGCAATTTCAACAATTTCAACTTGCAATTGTGTCCTCTGCAATGAGGATCATTGCACAAGTATCTGTTAGATGTTATCCAATACCCGTCGTGGTATTAGCCAGGGGAGTAGTTGTTTTCTGACAGGTATTTGCCATATTAAGCCTACGTTGTAGGTGTATATGGGAGTAAAAAGGGTGGAACATCGGTCGGCAACGACTATCGTTACTTTATTCATTATTTTTCAATTAAAAGGCAATCAGTAAATGTGTATAATTCACAGTGGTCCAACCCTCTGAGTAGGTAACTTCCATTGCAGTATTTCTACTGGGCCATCAATGATTTGCACAGTTTTGCCTGCAGAGGCCCATCATTCAAAAGACACTGTTGCCAAGCATTGGCTCTGATGATGGCCGGTGTCTCCTATTTTCACTGGCCCGCCATAGGCTATAGGTGCTTTGCCGTTCAGGCTAGATCTGGCCAGCATATTCTGGGCAGGAATAAGGCCGATCAAAATTGTTTGCTGGGGTGTATAATCGCGATTTTGAAACTTCATTATCCAATAACAAAAGACCAGCTGCTAGACAGTGTGGAGTATATCATAAAAGAAACAAACAGGAAAAATTCATTTATCAACGGGCGACCGGGTGAAAAATGGTACAAATTATTCTTGAAACGGCATCCCGAACTTAGTGAAAGGATATCACAAAATTTAACAACATCTAGAGAGAGTGTCACAGAACATCAAATTCGAAATGGGTTTGTGAAATTAAGGAATACTTGTTATCAAAGAATCTATATCAATTAACTACCCAGCCAGAAAGAGTTTTCAATGCGAATGAAGCTGCATTTTTTTTGCAACCAAAGGGAGAAAGGGTCATTGTTAAAAAAGGGGAAAAAATGTATACTTTGTTGGAAACAAAGACGAAAAAGAAAATTTTAACAGTTTTAGTTACTGCAAATGCTGCTGGTACTATTGCACCACCCATGGTGGTATTCTCCTATGCAAGAATTTCCAGTCACATTGCTAACAGTATTCCTTCCGCATGGGCTATTGGCAGATCAGAAAATGGCTGGATGTGTGGTGCGACTTTTTTTGAATACATTACGAACCTTTTCCTACCATGGCTGAAAAATGAAAATATTGAACGTCCAATCCTATTTTTTGTTGATGGACATGTCTCCCACATGACACACGATTTATCGAAATTCTGTTCAGCTAATGGAATAGAATTATTTGCTCTATTCCCAAATTCTACACATCTGTTGCAGCCAATGGATGTTGCTGTTTTCAGACCCCTAAAAAATGCCTGGAAGAAGGAAGTTAGAAATTGGCGAATGGAAAATTCTGGAAATAAATTTCAAAACAGAATTTTGGTATTGTTTTCAAAAAATTTCTTACTACCATATCATATGAAACTTTAAAGAGTGGATTTCGCAGATGTGGCCTATGTCCCTTCAATGTCGATAATGTAAATGCAGCATGTCAAACAATTTGTACAAATCGCTTGGAGCAAGGCTTCAAAACTCCCCTCAAAGATGTAATAAATGAACAATCATTCATCAAGAGCACTTCTACAGTAGTGACTCCGTCGTCTATACCATTGGACGTTCCGTCCCCTTTTAAACGAGCGTTATTTTGGCCTGAACCTGAAGTATCTACAAGGAAGAGGAAATGCAAAGAAAAAATACCTTCTGTAATCACATCTGCTGCTTGGCAGGAATATCATTCTAGAAAAGAAAATGAGAAGAAAAAAAAGCAAGAGGAAAAATAACAGAAACCTAAGATAAGAGCGGAGAAGAAAGCAGAAAAAGAAAAGGCGAAAATTGACTCGGAAAGTTCGGATGAAGAAGAATGGACTGATAGTGGCGACAGTTTGGATGATGTGACTATATCTGAAGAAAAAGAATATTGCGAGCTTGATGGAATGAACGATGTGTCCGCTGGAGACTATGTCTTAGTGAAATTCTTTGGAGGAAAAAGAAAAACAACTCAATATCGTTATGTTTGTGTTGTTCAAAATGTACTACATGAAGAAAATGAGATTGAAGTTATGTCAATGAAAGTATCCAATACTGAAAAAGATGTTTTTAGAGTAGATGAAAGTGATGTGTCACTGGTGGAAATGTCGGCGATAATAGGAAAATTGCCATCTCCTGAAATCCTTGTAATTGGAGACAGGGTGAAATATCAATTCCCAAAACCAGTTGACGTCTTTGAGAGCACATAGGGATTGTTTTCATTTTATTATGACCTGATCTCAATTCTTACTTACTTTTTTATTACATTCTTGCTTACTTAAGAAAGTTAAATCTCAATCAACAGTTTATTTTTCACACTACTCAAGTGGAATTCATATATTCATATATGTACAAGTATTGAAATGAATAAATTTGTATGTCAAACACTGGGTATCAATTACTGGGTAGCCTCGAAACGTGTTCTGTCAATAACTGGTACAAAAAACGACCAATACTTTAATTTTTTTACAAATATAATTTTATGATTCCCAGCCATTTTCATCAGTAGAAGTGTAGAAGTACAAGTTAAGACATCATCTGGAATAAACAGAAAAAAATTACGACTTTTTTTTATCCTGTCATAAAAAGAAATCTAAATTTTTTGTTCTAAAGGTGTCAATTATTGGGTAGTTTACCTTTGTTGTGAACAAACGTTTCACAAAATCATGAATGAGGAAACCGAAGAAATGATGGGCATGTGTCAAAACTCACCTGAATGGCATAAAGCCAGACAATTTAGGATCACAGGATCAAGGTGCTATGGAACATTTACTTTCAGTAGATCTAATTGGGAAATGAAAAGCAAAAATTATTTTTGGCCCAAAAGCTTTAGCAATAAATTTACAAAGCATGGCTTAAAATATGAAAATGTTGCAAGAGCTTTATTCATTGAGAACCATTCTAAAGAAGTCCTAAATTGTGGAATAATTTCTTTTCCCCAAAATAAATGGTTGGGATTTTCACCAGATGGTGTAGTAATCGAAAATGGAAAACCAGTAGCATTATTAGAAATAAAATGTTTGTATTCTGGTAAGTAATGGTATGCATTTATTAAATATATATACATCACCTATTGAAGATGCCATTATATCGTGTGCTTACATTGTCAAAAAAGATGGTGTATATACTTTAAAACAAAAACATCAGTATTTTGGACAAATACAACTGGGGATGAGCATATTAAATGTGCAAAAATGTTTTTTGTTTTTGTATGCATTATTTAATGATACTTCATTAACAATAGAAGTATTGTTCGATTTTAGCAAAATGATGCTGGAAAAAGTAAAATTTAATTATTATACAAAATGCTTCATGTATTATGTGAAAGTGAAGTAAATAATAATAAAACACTTTAATTAAATATAAGAGAATTTATTTATTTATAAAAAGTTCTACAAATGACAAAAAAGTAAGGTAAACGCACTAGTACTTGACACCCTGCTAGTAGTTGACATTCTCGATTTTAATGGTTCAAAATAGGGAATTATAGTTATTTATGTATCAAGGGAATTATGAGGGCCTTAATTACCAATGGCAAAGTTTGCGTCCCGAGGGCCTCTGGCCCAAGGGACAGCAATTGCCTGAGGTTATTAAGGCTCATTAATTTCCGTGGTACATAGATAATTTTATTTCTGACCGATTTCAATAAAATTTTGTTCATTTTTAAAACGGAAAAATGTACCAATTCATTACCTATATTTGAATCAGGTACCGTTGATTATAGGAGTTTTCTTGTTGCTAGGTTGTTGCTATGTTACTTGTTTATAAACAGAACTTTGTTATCAAGCTGTGTTTGCGGTAAAAACGTGTTTTCTACCCTAAATATAATGGAAGATATTTTGAAAAAAGCTGAACAAGCAAGAGAATCATTAATTCCATCGAAAAGTGAAGCCGTATACCAAAAAGAATACAAGATATATCTGGACTGGTTGACACGGAAAAATGTTATGCCAAAAGATGTCACTGAAACTGTATTTCTGGCATATTTTCAAGAACTGGTAAGGAATTTTCTATATTTTTCGGTAGATTTGGTAGTAATTGTGTTTATTCGTTGCAGTCAGAAACGTATAGTCCGAATTCTTTATGGACTAAATGGTCAATGCTACCGGGTATCCCAGATTTTTTCATACAGCCAATATCTCAGTTATACTGCTTACAAAAAAATTGAAAAAAAAATACACTTATATCAAATCCGTATAACTTTAAAGCTTTTGTGTTAAAGTCAACTTCTGTCAAACTATTCATGAGAAACTACCCCTAACCTCAAATTTTCAAATGGCACCCTATAATTTTTTTTTCTGAATTGTGAACTGCATTCAATTCTAATTTCAACGATGTATCACACTTGATATTTTGACAGACGTCAAACTCGCAAAATTAGCATCTTCCATGTAAACAGCATTTTATATTAAATAATTTTGGTATAAAGTTTTGGCTCACAGTGTACTTCATTCGAATAGATTAATAAAAACTGTCAATGCTGTTGATCATTTCTTTTGTTATCTTCGTTTTTTGACAGTTGTTCTTGCACGCGTCTTTCAGTCTGATAATACATTCAAGAAAAAGGCCTTTCACATTCACTTCAAGTGAGTATGTTGATATGTTATTAATTTTTGGTGAATGCCGAAAAAATTCTTGTGCTGCCGTCGAATTATACCAACAGCGTTTTCCCGATCGACGACTACCAAATCATACCACATTTTCTTATGTAGAGAACAAAATGAGAACAGGAGAATTTCCAGGAAAAGGTAAGCATGTTCAACATGCTGCACCAGTGCAAACTGAGGAAATTTGTATTGATGTATTGGCCCATATGGAGGCTCACCCTCATATTTCTATTCGAGCACTAGCTGACGAAGTTGGAATAAGTAAGTCGTCTGTGCATAGAATTATAAAAACGCATAGTTATCATCCTTTCAAAATACATATGCACCAGGGGCTGTGACCTGATGATTTTGAAAGGAGACAAAATTTTATTGCCACTATGCATGTTTTGATTGAAAATAATCGAGGTTTATTGGATCAGATCATGTGGAGTGACGATTCAAGATTTCACAATAATGGGACAGTGAACCGACATAATATGCATTATTGGTCACGTGAAAATCCTCATTGGGTGCGAGAAACAAATTTCCAAACTATGTGGGGCGTGATTGTATGGTGTGCGGTGTTCAATGGACGTTTGATAGGCCCTTATTTTTATCAACACACTCTGACGGGGCGTATATATCTGGAATTCTTACAAAATGACCTTCAGAGATTGCTACATGTTATTCCTCAACAAGAACGACAACTCATGTGGTGGCAACAAGATGGTGCTCCACCACATAATCACCACATTGTAACCGAATATTTTCCAGATAGATGGATAGGAAACAGATGTCCTATTAGGTGGCCAGCACGTTCGCCAGATCTGACACCGTTAGATTTTTTCTGTGGGGGTATTTGAAGACAATCGTGTATGAAACTAAACCAATTGACTTGAACGACTTACAAGAGAAGATTGTACACGCCTGCACCACAGTAACGGAGGAAATGATTAGAAAATCTTGTACGAGAGAACTCATAAGGCGATTTGAAGCATGCATGAATAATAATGGTAGACATTTTGAGCAGCTTTTATAATTTTTGTTATCAATAAATTCTGTTATGGAATTTTGTACATTATTGTTCAAACTCACTTATTCTGTCAGTTTGACATCTGTCAAAATATAATGTATGATACATCGTTGAAATTAGAATTGACTGCAGTTCACAATTCAGAAAAAAAATTATAGGGTGCCATTCGAAAATTTGAGGTTAGGGGTAGTTTCTCAGGAATAGTTTGACAGAAGTTGACTTTAACACAAAAGCTTTAAAGTTATACGGGTTTGATATAAGTGCATTTTTTTTTATTTATTTTTTAAGCAGCATAACTGAGATTTTGGCTGTATGAAAAAATCTGGGACACCCGGTATACATGAGAAACGAGATATCACCAAGTTCAATGAACTACAGGCTTTTTTGAAATGGAAGAGTAAGAGTTATAAGCCGAAAAAGTCTGCTGTTTTATCTCCTAAAGATGTTATCAGATTTCTAAAGGACGCTCCTAATGATATTCATTTATTGCATAAGGTAATTTTTTTCTGATTTTCCTTTTTGTGTGTATTTATTTCCTTTTTTTTGTTATAGGTTGTTTTGAGTATGGGTTATTTTGGAGGATGCAGAAGTCAGGAACTTTTGAATATGAAGATATCGGATATAGAGGACCGGGATTCCGTTATGGTAGTGAACGTACCGGAAAGTAAAACTGGTGTATCGAAGAAATTTACAGTTGTGGATGAAAAAGAGTTCTCCGCTTTGCCTTTATTGAGACTTTATATGTCTTTGCGTCCTAAAGGTATTGAACGATTTTTTTTGAGCTTCCGACAAAATAAATGTACATCTCACGACCGCAGTTTGACATTTTTATGTTGCATGGTCGCATCCAGTTCAATTGTCTTGAGTTTACTTAATGTGAGTGATAAGAAGGTGAGTTGATATTTTTTTTTCCATAAATTAAACTTTGCATGATTGTGATTGTAGTTGTGCTCTTTTTATGTGCAGGTATTGGAGAAATGAATGTTCTTGAAAAATAACGAATTTTTAACCTCTAAATGAGAAATGAGCGTGGTGTCAAACACTAAAACAAAAGACCCAAGTTTTCTAGTGATTGACATTGATGTCAACTACTAGTGTCGAGCACAGACTCTTGATTTCAATACTTCTTTTAGTGCATTTTTCATTATTAAAACAAAATAATTTCCTGTATGAATAATGTTGCTCTAGGTTCATTCGATCTAATAGTTGACACTAATGTCATTTACTAGAATTTTAGGATGTTATCTACTGAAGCATGAAGTTCTAGGTTCAGTATGCTACCTGTAAAGAGACAAATGTTCAAGTACAGTGAAGAGGCTATGGAGAAGGCGATTGAAGAAGTCCTACGGGGACAACCAGTTTCCACAACCGCAAAAAAATACAATATTCCCAGAGTGACCTTATTGTATAAATCAAGAGGCAAAACACCAAGAAAAAGGAAAATGGGTCCACAACCGTACATGTTACCGGAACAAGAAAGAATACTTGTAAAATGGATCATAGACGTAGCAAAAGCGGGATTTCCTGTACAGCCCCACCAACTCATGACCAGTGTCCAGGTGTCAAATCCATTTAAACTTAAATCACAGCCCACAACTCAAAGTTCATTTGATTTTAGGTGCTCATGACTGAATTGAAGCAACAAAATCCTTTCAAAAATAACAAGCCTGGAAGAACATGGCTTGCCAGTTTTCTAAAAAGAAATCCTGAGATAAGCAATAGAGTCGCACAAAACCTGACGTCAACCAGAGCAGCTGTAAAAAAAGAATCAATTGAGAAATGGTTCACTGAAGTGTACAGATACCTTCAAAATAGTAACTCCCAGGATATTCTACAAGATCCTTGTAGAGTTTTTAATGCAGACGAAACGGCATTCTTCCTCAATCCAAAGGGCAACGAGGTATTGGCAAGAAAGGGTGACAAGACCATTATTTATCAACAAGTTAATCCGGATGAGAAAGAATGCCTTACAGTTCTAATCACCGGAAATGCTGCTGGTCAGGTAGTGTCACCAATGGTGATATTTAAATATGAACGTATTCCTAGAGAACTAGCATTTAGTGTCCCTGACGAATGTCGTATTGGACGATCGGAAAACGGCTGGATGACGGGACAAACATTTTATGAATTCATCACAAATATCTTTGAGAAATGGCTTACTAGAATGAAAATTCCTCGCCCTGTCATTCTTTTCATTGACGACCACTCATCACACCTGACCTTGCATACAAGTAGATTTTGTGCTGAAAATGGTATAATCCTGATAGCTCTTTACCCAAATGCAACTCATTTGATTCAGCCTATGGATGTTGCTGTATTTCGGTCGTTGAAAGGTGGTTGGAAAGATGCAGTTCATCAATGGCGCATCGATCATTGTCAAACGCCAATTTTGAGAAACATTCATTTTTGCCCACTTTTAGAAAAAGTATTGGCAGAGGAACTCACACCATCTATTTTTATAAATGGATTCCGAAAATGTTGCCTTGTTCCCTGGGATGCCAATGCTATTACATTTCCCAATCAGAAAACTGATATCGTAAAGAAAGAGCAAAAACTGCAGGAATTAACGGGTGGAATACATTTTATGGATAAATATATAGATAAACAGAAACTAATTTCAAATCAAGTGAAAATTGGAATGGTGACACCCAAGATTTATCACTTTTTAATTTCTACAAGAATATATGCATGGACAATCTTGAAAAAGAAATAAAAATCATTCAATCAAAAACATCTGCAGAAGAACAAGATGCAATAAATATAATATCTGAAGATGAAGAGGTCAATAATAATAGCTTCAACCAAGCCGCTCCGCTCGCGCTGGAGAATTCAATACAACAAGACTCATGTCTATGTAACCTTGTGTCATGCAGTACCTTTCTGGTCATCGCTTCCAAACAGTTCAGAATTTGGAAATTATTTATGCCTGTGAAACTTCTTAAAGCACTTTCTGAATTTAAGAGATCACTTAATGTTGTCATTTTTTCCATACTAACTTGAATTTCAGAGTCATGAACTAGCCTCTGTATTTTGTCAGTAGAACTCGCAATATTAGGAACATTACTTTCACTACTCCTCACTTTTTCACAAACAGACTTTTCGGCTTCTTGTATGTAGTCATGAACTAACCTCTGTATTTTGTCAGTAGAACTGGCAATATAGGCGAATTTCATGGCCATCAGATGGCGCTGCGAAAATTTGACATGTCATTTAGCAACAAGGAAAACATTGGTACTCTGATTAGTGAATGTGTTAATTCATTACGAATTTATTCAAACTTCTGGAGATTTTTGAAGATGGTGAAAGTTGAGGTGGCATTGTGTGATTTAATCAAATACATTGGGAACAGGCATAGGCCGCTAAAAGAAGGCGAAGCTGTATTTAAAGCGGGGCACGTAATTTTGTGCCAAGTGAATATGGGTGACAATAAAATTTTTGCCCTAGTTCTCCAAACTTCAGCGCTTGTTTCACCCCCTCATGAAGTGAACATATCTTTGAAAGATAATTGGGATTGTAAGTGCTCATGTAAAGCTGGTCAGTCTGGTTTCTGTAAACATGTAGTAGCTACACTGATTTATATAAATAGGTAGGTTTTCATGTGTATCAAGACCTTCACATATTAGCATTTTAGATGTTCATACTGTACAAATATACCAGTATAGAAACAGGAAAATTTGATAGAAACTGATTTTTCAATTAGACTAATATATCTACTTCTGTAGACACGAGGAACTGGAAGAGCTAAGTTGCACAGACATGGCCCAAGCTTGGGGAAAAGAAAAAAATGCTGTTAAGGCTATGTACGGGGCTGAAAAGTTAAGAACATTTTGCCATCCGGAGAGAAAAAGGAACATTGAAATAACATGTTCCGAAACTACTAGCAAGAAAAATTTTGAAATTCTCCTCAACTGTGAGTTAAATTATTATCATAGCTATCTGAAATATATCTGAAATATTCTAGGCAAAACGACATCTTCTATATATAAATTCAAGAAACGATTTAATTCCAGTCAGATTAGAAATCCCACTCCGTCGACCAGTACCAAAGTGGTCAGGTTGTATTACTTCCATTATACTATAGTGGCATATCGGCCCGTTGTAATTGAAGCTGAAAAGCTACATGTCTAATTATTTTCGTTTTCTGTTTATCTTGCTTTCTATTTTGCAGGGGTAACCAAGAAGAAGAATATTTATTAGAGATTATTCTACAACAAGAAGACCATTCCCAATTTTTAGCAGATGGTATCATTGACATATCTGATTTAAACTTGAGGAGGTGTTGTATGGATGCAATACAAAAACTTATTGCACATGATAGAAAACAAGCTGCACTGTGTGCACAAGGCTCATCTGAATGGTATTTATTTAGGCAATTCCGAGTAACAGGTGAGATGATGAAAATATTGATGTATTTATGTTTCTGAGGATTTAATTTTCAGGTTCAAGATGTTATTCTCTATATACTTATAAGAAAGAAGATTGGGAAACCATGGCAAAAAAGTACTTTTGGCCAAAATCCTTTTCAAATATCTACACAAAATATGGCAAAGAACAAGAAATATTTGCCGTGGAAGCATATAAACAGGCAAATCCTGATTGTCTTTTGTACAGACCAGGCCTCATTATCAGTAAGAGATTTCCATGGTTTGGTTATTCGCCTGATGGAGTAGTATTTCAAGATAGAATTCCAATTAAATTATTAGAAATCAAATGCCCCTACTCAGGTAAAAATCAGTTGTGGCTGACGTCAATTTGATGCACTAACCTTTTTTTTTTATTCTATTTTAGGGAAGGAAAATGGTCATGATTCTTTTCCCGAAACATGCCAGTTTTTAGAAAACAAAGAAGGAGTCATTGCATTAAAAAGGAAACATGCATATTATGGACAAGTGCAGTTGGGCATGGCTATTTTGAATCTGAGAATAGCAGAACTGATTGTTTATTCTTCATACTCCAAAAATTTTCTTAATTTGCAGATTCCATTTGATGAAGAATTTGCAAAATCACTCATTACTGAGGTCAGCGAGAATTTCTTGAAAAACATGTTGCATGTCTGGTGTGACCATGTTTGACAATTATTTTTCGCAACTTGGTAAATGAATAATTTTCCATTCTTTTCATTAATAGATTTTGCAGTTTGTATTTTAGGTCACCTAAAAGTATTTTCTCTTAATTTTTTCAAATTTTAATGTTGAAAACCGAATTCTGCCATTAAATTATATTCTTTACATCTTTGTCTACAATTTGTTCGTATCTCTGTGTTTCTTAAAATAACAGTAATGTATAGTATGACTATTATATAGAGTTCAACATGAAGGCATTGCAGTTAACTGAGAGAGCGATAGGGAGCTCAGGTATCCATGTCAACATGTTAAACTCTGTAACAGTCGAATAATGTACAATGTTATCCTGATGTTTTGCGAATCCAAAAAGGAGAATAAACCAGTAAAATTTATTTTTCATTATCGTCATTTTGAAAATATAAGTCACATTTTCAGATGACAACTGTGTTCCTATGATGGACTCATTAAACTTCAAAGTCATTGAATATACAGTGTGCCTCTGGACGGAGTTGAAAAGATCTTTATTATTGATTTTACGACGAAAGGTTATTGTTCAAAAAAGATTTGCCTGTCGAAAAAATAGGTTTACCATATGAAAAATCTGTGATTAGATTCACAGGGTGATGATAAATTAAGAAAATATGAAATTGCTTATTTATTATTTAACATTTTAGACAAAATTGTTGATTTAAAAAGTTGCTTGAAATCATGAGACTGCAAACAAATTTTGAAATCACAATTTCAATTTTTTGATTTTTCCTTCTCTGTTAAATGTTACTTCGCATTTCTAGCGAAAATAAATAAGAACTTCAAAATTTGTTTTCAATCCTTGTCATGATTTCAAGCAACTTTTTTCTTTAACAAATTTGTCTAAAATAATAAATAATGGTACTCCTTTCTTGAAGCGATTTTCAAATTTTCTTAGTTTATTAACACCCTGTACGTCTAATCTTAGATTTTTACGTGGTGAACTAATTTTTTTGACAAGCAAAACTTTTTTTTGAAGAGTGACTTTTTGTCATAAAATCAGTATTAAAGATTTTTTTTGTCTTATCAACTCCATTCAGGGACACACTGTACGTTCCTACCTTACTTTTACTAATAAATAGTGATCACTATCAAACGGTATTTACAAATCTGGATAACAAAGTAAGAAAAGAAGGCCCATTTCATGATTCACATTTTTATTTTCCATTTAAAATAATAGATACATAATCTCACAATGATACACAGTCAGAAAACATTTACTAGCTAACTATGATAATAAAAGAAATACATTCATACAGGTAGGTACTAATTTAATTTTCTGGGCTCATCTCGTCATCAAATTTATCATCAGCCAAAATGGGGGATGACAAATTCACCAAAGCACACACAACAGTCATAATTTCATCAATACATGGAACAAGATACCAGGGAAGTTGGGAACGGATAATGTCTATCAACTTGATTCTTTGTATAGCCCGTTCGACATGCACCCTTGCACGTGCTATATCAGCAGTATCAGTAGCATCTTTCTTCGAAAACTGAGACTGCTTTTTCAAAAAAGGGGGTCTGATTAATTTTAAGAACATTTCTTGGCACTCTTTTTCTATCATGAATCCCTTATCGACCATAATAGCATCATGGGGATCACATTTATCTAGCACATTCTCTTTTAAAACAATTGCTTTGTCTGAGGCTCTTCCACCATACCCAGAACTACAAAATGAAATGAGTCCAGAGGGGGTGATTCCAATTAAAAACTTCACAGTATGTGTTCCCTTGTAGTGGCTGTATGTCTTAATTCTACATTTGAGACACTTACACTTTTGTAATGGCACCTCTGTGCAATCAAGTACAACTCTAGTGTTCTTATATTTTTCGAAGCACTTTGGTAGATTTGCTAAAATTTCTTCTTTAGGAGGCCAAAAAATTAATGGTTTCAGTGCTAGAGCTAAATTGGTCAATGTATTATAGAAGAATCTGCTACATGTTGCTGCTGATAAATTGAATAGAACTGATAAACACACAAATGACATATTCACTTTCAATTTAATCAGAACCAGAAGTATTTTCATTCTCAAATTAGCAATGTCAGATTTATTCTCTATCATTACGTTTAAAACACAGGTCTCTATAGCATTGAACATTTTGAAAGTGATGCCAGTAAAACTGAATAACTTTTTGTCATTATCTAAATATTCTTGAAAAGGAAATTCCGTTACACCAGCCTGGGTAGATTTATCAGCAGTGTCTATCCGCCACTCATGTACTGATGACTCAGTTGGTTCCTGGGCCATTTCAAAATCATTTGCGATCTCCTGGTGCATTTGAGTTGAAGTTGAAGGCACGGATTCCACTTCACAAGAAGAACTCATTTCTAAAGATGCGTAATCACCAGTTGCTCTTAAATAAAGGAAATAAATTAGTTACCTCACTGCACTAGATATAATGTAATATACTCACAACCACTTCCTTTTTGATCTATCAATGGGATGTTTTTTTGTGGAATGACTAGCCAAGGGGAGATTTCTTGACGGCAATGCCCCATTTTTCAGAAGTCTCTTAGCTGTAGGTGATTTGACTAGAAAAAGAAATAGGTATATAATCAACCTAACCCCCAAAACAAACCCATCATACATACGTTTTTTAAAATCAGATTCTTCAAAATGTTGACTGCAAACGTTCATGTATGTGCTAATGGGCTTTCCAATTCTCAGTATTCTCTGCCAACTTTTCTTTATTTTGTCATCTTTTGGAAAAAGGTGCAGTGAAATGTCCTTAGTCTTGTAGGTACTGCAGCCGGGAACGGAACAATATCTCTTACAAAAGCTACTCATGTTTACCCATAATTAGTGGAAATACTGTTTATAGTGTATTAATCAATTCAAATCTGAACAAACAGAAAAATACGCTGAATAACATAAACTATATATCAAAACATCAACACTACAAGAAGTGGCCGATACAATGCTTTCCCCATTGGTGTAGTTCAAAGTAGGTGGCGCACCCTTCGTAAAATTCGCGAATTAGAAACATAACCTTCACTACTCCTCACTTTTTCACAAACAGATTTTTCTGCTTCTTGTATGTCGTTTACTTGTTCCCGCTTGGCTACATTCCCCACTTTTTCTTTTAGACAGCCTTTCTGCACGTTTTGAATCTGATTTTGAATTCATGGTTAAGGTAACAGCACCAGCAGTTGACACTTTTAGGCATATTTTATATAAAAACTGAAATATTTTCAAATTCTCATAAATTTTTATTAATTCGTGAAAAATACTAGAATGTTTGTTCCAAGAGGAAAACGTTTTTAATGAAAATTACGAAAAACAAGTCATATTTATTTATAAAAAAAATAAAAAATCTACATTGAGTTTTGTACCTTAAGCTGATCAAAAAAGGGGCTGTACCTATAGCTGACATTACAATGGTACCAGTGCCTGTCACCAAAAAATTAGAACATAAAATTGTGGGACAAAATTGTTATTTTGAAATATTTTGTATACAAACTAACATTATAAAAAAACTAAAAAAATAACACTAATTTTAACGAAATGCAAAAATAATATCTTGAAATAATTTTAGTTATGTACTTATACTAGGTTACAGATTACTTTTCAAATACTTCTGCTATTCCGTTTTTAAATACATATCTGACTCGCTCTCCAGTACGGACTATATCAGGAGTACACAGCAGTCCAATAATTTGAGTAAATGTTACAAATGAAATATGGTTTTCGATAACGATGTAAGTTTTTTTTATCGTGTCTACACTCTTGAGTGCCATAACTTTTATATCATCTTCGATGATGTCCTGGATGATACAGACATAATTAAACTTTTGCGTATTTCTTTTTCCTCCAAGAAAAGATACCAAACCGAAGTCTCCCTGTTTGATTTCCTCAATAGCCTTTACTTTCCTTAATTCTTCCGAAACAGTTTCTTCCTCTTCATAATAAGGAGAATCATCTGATTCCATGAAAGATACTTCATCCTCATCCTCACTACTAGAAAGATCTGTATCAGGAACTTTAACTCTTTTCTTTTTATTCTGAATTTCTTTCTGTTTAATTTTTTTGGATTTTTCACGTTTTATTTTCCTTTCCTGTTTTTCCTTCTCTTTCTGCTCTTTTTCTGTCTTCTTTTTTAGATTATATTCTTGCCAACTCTTTGAAGTTATTACAGAAGGGATTTTTTCTTTTTTTCTTTTTTTTCCAGTAGTTTCTTTCTCTTCTGGTCAAAATCAGGCTTTTTTAAAAGGTGTGGGAACTAGTACAATAGGTGACTGAGGTTGATCAATGGTGACGTTATAAATAATTTGGGTGTTAAGAGGGGTTGAGTGTATTATGTTTTCTGATCGGTCTTCTGCATGTACCTGGGCGTGTACCAAAATTGTGTTGTCTGCTGTGTTACTTTTTTCTGGGGTTTTATGTTCAATATCTCCAATACTTGAAATTGGCTGATTCTGCTTATCCGTTATTGCTACTTCAGGGTGTGTTTTAAGGTTTTTAGCACTCGCGATTTTTTTCCAAATATCATATAAAGATGTATCTCTGATATCCCCATTCCATGAATCGGAAGTACAGTTTTGGAAGTTTGAAGTTTTTTCTGTCCCAATGTAGTTTTCCAATATTTTTAAGGCATTTGATGTAGTCCTGTCTATTTCTAAATGAGATAGATTAGTAATAGTAGATTCTGTTTGATTGGTTTTGTCATACGCCACGGCATTAGGGTTCCATGGCACTAAGCCACACTTTCTGAATCCGTTTCGTAAAATTTGAGGTGTGATACGCTGTTTTAAAACATTCAGCAGTGGGGCAAAATTGTGCCGTTTCAGTTCAGTACTATTAGTATTGTTTTCTAGCTTCCAAGTGGCTACACTTTTTTTCCAGCAAGATTTTAGTGTTTTAAAAACGGCAACGTCCAGTGGCTGGAGGAGATGAGTCGAATTTGGAAAAAGTGCAATTAGGATAATGCCATTTTCTGAACAAAATACACTTAAATGCAAGGACATATGGGAGGAGTGTCCATCTACAAATAAAATAACGGGCAAAACAACTTTTTCTCTCACGAGCCAAGGATGGAAAACATTGGTTACATATTCATAAAATCCCTCCGCCGTCATCCATCCATTATCAGACCTGCCAACTCCCCAATCTTTTGGTACACTCTCCGCAAGAATCGCAGGTATACGTGTGTATCTAAAAATAATCATGGTAGGTGATAACACTCCTCCAGCATTACAGTTTAGTAAAACTGTTAAACATTCCTTCTCGTCATTATTGGCGGCTAAATAAATTGACTTATCTCCTCTAGGGGCAATCACTTTAAGACCCTTGGGGTTTAAAAAAAATGCCGATTCATCTGCATTGAAAACTCTGCTTGGGTCATCCAAAATTTCCATCTGTGAATTTGAAGTCAAATAATCTTCTATTTCAGAAAACCAATTTCTAATTTGAGTTTCCGTAACATTCTTTCTACTCTTAGTGAGGTTCTGGCATATCCTCTGACTGATATCTGGATGTTTTCTCATGAATCCGAAAAACTATTTCCTTCCTATTTCAATCTTATTTTCTTTTAAATCTTTATTTAACTGCTTTGCTAATCTTCTGGCGCAGCATATCAAATTGTTTTTGGAAATCGGAAACCGTTTTCTTGCCATCAACTTAATCCACTCCACTAATCTAGCTTCTTCTTCTTCAGTAAATAGGGAAGGTGGACCTATTTTTCTTTTTTCTGGGTATTTTCCATTAAACTTACATGAAAGTGTTGATTTAGGTACACCATAGGTCTTAGCTGCTGTTGCAATAGCCAAACCGCTTCTGCAAGCGGCCAAAGCTTGTACAATGTTTTCTTCTTTATACTGTAAATTTTTTTTTGATGACATCTGAAAAAAAAATATAAATTCCTTTAAAAATGTCGACTGAATCCCGCCCGCCAGGTAAAGGTACATCAAAGAAAATGATATACACCATTACCTGACATTTTGTGTCAGGTACTGGACATAAACCCAATTTTGTACACCTAAAGCTGACACCCTTGTAACTACCATATTTTTTGAGGTTAGTTTCATTTAACAATAAATTATTCTTAATCAATCATTTATTAGTATATATCAATATTAAAACATTGAGACTTGGGACACATATTATCAGAAAACAAAATAATTGTTATGCTTACCTTGGTAGAATATTATAAGAAATCACTAAAATATCAAAGTTCGGCAAACACGTTTCACTCTTCATGAAAAATCGCCATATTGGAATGATTATTTTTACATAGTTGCCACCGACTACAACAGATGGAACCCCTATATATCGTAATAAGCCATAAAAAGTAGATTTCTGCATTTGGGCTTTTAATTATACAGATTTCTATCAAAAGTGTCAGGAATAGGTACACTGACAGCTACCGGTGTGCTTACCTTACAACAGATGTAGGCATCTTCTGAGATGGTACAGCTGTTTTTTTCAATACACGACCTCGTCTTGTATTTTCACCTATAAATAAATTATATTTGAGTAAATAAGTAAATAAAAACAACATACCTACCTACCTTTATTAATATAATCTTCTTGCTTAAAATGGAGTGAACACACTTTCATAAATTCGATCCTTTAATATCCAGGCTTTTCTTCTTGAGATTAATTCTCTTCCCATCTCCGTTTCAAAATAAACCTTCGGGTCATTTTCGTCGGGAAATCTGTGAAAAGTTAATTTCTTTTCAGTGTCTCTTTTGGCCCAGGAATTGCAATGTGGCACAGAACAATAACCATTGTAAGACGCCATTATAATACCGGAGGGGTCGCTTTGCCTATGAAAAGGCAATTTCTCAACACCAAAGTAAAAAGACATAAAAACAGTTTAAAAAAAGGCAATATATTCATGAAAATCAATTGTTAACAAACGATACGAAATTGTGGTTAGAAAACAATGTGGCAGAAACTAGTTTACATTAAAGCCACCAGAGTGCGTACCGCTTAGCATGAAATTAGGGTCACTGGATCCAGAAGGCTTTGCTTCTGCGGTTACGGCCAATGGGAGGAGTCTAATAGTTCAAATCTCTTATAGTAGTTCGAATGTGAAAAATAACCCACAAAAGCACCAATAAAAAAGCAACGAAAAAGTTGGGTTATAATATAAAAAAAGAAGATTTGACACTCGTTTTGACAGTTTTATTCTTTTTCGTTTTGGATCAGTATAGTAATATTTCACTAGCTACTAATTCTAATTCTGTTATTGATTGAAATTGAGAGGTATACAATAATCACGAATTACAAAGAAGCGTTGGTCGATTTCCGGGCCTTGTCTCTTGCCCTATCTTGTTACCCGGTTAGCAGCTATTATGGAACATAGAGATAGAGCCGTCGACAAGGAACTTGAGTACCTATGTGATGATTTTTTTGAAGTTCAATAAACACAAAAAGTTGGACTACCTCATACCTCAATCAACGGAATGAACAGTTTTAAAATTGGCTGATGGACATTGTGCAGATGTCATCATAGCCAAATACTCTGCAAGATGTTGATTAGACTAGGAGAAAGCATACATGATTTTGCTGTGAGTTGATGGAGGAAGTGTGTCTGACGAGGTTCTCGATTAATAAAATGTGAAGTGAGAAACAAATTTAAAAAATTAAAAATGAGTAGACTGCGGAGACCATATATTTAAAATAGTTTTTAGGAAGCTTTTCGATCTAGCAGGGTGCGCCTTACACTTTGAATGTGAGATACTTGGCAAAAGTCTTTTTCTTGCTCGATAGCATTTATGTTTTTTTAATAATACTTCTTACCAGTGAATAAATGGCTTTGGAACGCTCGGTGTTTTTATATTGTCTTTAGTTTCTCATAATGAATCCTAACATCCTCTTAGTTGATTTGACAATTTCTCAAATATGATAATCAAAGGTGAGTTTTTGATCTACAAAAATTCCCAGATGTATTTTGACCAGTTGAGTTTATCATCTAGTGTGATACCTAAGTTTCACCCTATCACCACTTCTGAGGTATTTCAGTAAAATAATCAAATAATGTGTTTTTTTTTTAATTTTGAACAATGTGCCATTGTTACTTCTGAACCAAAATTCTATACTTTACTTTGCAAAATACATTCAGTGTCACAACACAAGATTGAAGAGCCCATCAATCTGTTGAGCCGCATATGGCAACCGAATAGGTAACTTTTTTTACTATATCAGTTAATAAAAAATAAAATTGGTTTGATCTTGTCAAATGTGACAATGTTAATGACTGTCTCGATCTGCTCTATAAAACAATTCACATTGTTGGAGCAAGTCATACCGAAGTATCCAGAAAGAGCAACTGCAGATAAACCCAAATATCTATGCTCGACTTGGTGCATGAGATAAGAAAAATCATTTACACAAATTAATTTTAAAAAATAGTACGGGCTCTACGTAAAAACCTAGTGCACTAAAGCAAATTACAAAGCATCAAATCAATAATAAAAGAAATATTGCACAAGATCACAACTATGGCTATTTGTAAGATCCATATCCAGAAGTGGATTGCCTAGAGAAATGCAGCTTGATAACTCAGTCAACAGTAGTGATATTCGCAAATTTCTCCGTACAGTTCTTCCACTCTGTTTATCAGGTCTCAGAAAATCATAGCAATTTCAAGGCTGCCTCGGATGCATCATCTTTAACCTACCTTTGGTAACCGAATCTGATGTTCTCAGAACTATAATAAATCTAAAACCAAAAAGGTCAACAGGCAGAGACAATATATTTATTTATATGGTTATACCATTTTTACAACTACAATTATAATACAAAGCTACGTGGAAGTTTCACTAAATGAATTTATACACAATACCTCAATTAGTTTGCAGTATATATTTTATATTGCTAGTACAGATCTCAATCTATTCTTTAATTGTTTTAATGCATTATTAACTAGGTCAATAGAACCAAGGTTAAAATTCCGAGGAATTCTTGCCAAGGGTCGGTATTTTTGTAGGTTGTCACTGACCAATACTTCATTTTCATTTTTCATGAGAAAAGGATATATAATTTTTTTCAGTAGAAAGTAAACAATACTACACAACACTATGATCCTATCAGGTCTGGGGGGCAATATGCTGTTGCTGTAACAACTGGACCAATAAACCAAGAATTTTCCGTTACCGTATTACCGATTAGATAAATCTTGAAAATATTTTATTAACATAATAAATATGATCATTCCGGATTCCACTATTTTTGAACATTTCGTACATAAAATTGACATGTGTCGGTAGTTCAAACGTTGGCTCTAACCTAACCTAACTTTTTCTGTGGGTTATTTTTGACATTCGAACTAATAGACTCCTCCCATTGGCCGTACCCGTAGAAGCAAAGCCTTCTGGATCCAGTGACCCTACATGAAATGCCAATATCAGTCGAAAAGTTTAAAAATAAAAGTTGGTGCGCATGCGCTGAACCAAAAAGTACAATGTGGTAGGTATATTATGCTCTCTTAAGCTACATTTCCACCGGAGGAACATTGAGAAACTTTTTTGTTGCTGTTGATTGTTTCCAAAAATGTTCCAAAATGTTTCTAAAAGTTTCTTAAAATTTTCCTATGTTTCGGCAACAAATGTTGACCGTTGCTACTTGTCATCTGTTTCCATTTCGAGCGGTAAACTTCAAATTTGTCCAGTGTTCAAGTCGACAAATGAGTTATCTGTCGAAGTAATTGAAAATTAAAGACTTTATGAGTGTCTATGGAACTCAAGGCACGCAAATTATAAATGCAGAAACGCAAAACACGATGCTTGGACAGCATTGGCGAAAAAAATCGAAACAGATTCTCAAGAAGTGAGACGAAAGATGAAAAATTTAATTGCCCAGTTCTTCAGGGAGCGAAGAAAATATCGTGCAATGAAGAAGTCGGGTGCTGGTCCATCCTTCGAAATGGTTCGCCTATGAAAGTTTGCTGTTTCTCGCAAATAAAAATAAAGTACGGAAATGTACCGAGAAAGGAATTAGGACATCAGATGAGGTACGTATGTTATTTATTTACTGAACAATAAATAGTTTTTTTTTATTCACATTTTTTTTGTTATTTACTACTGTTTAATTTCTACAATATTAGAAATTATTTTGCCATGCTACCATTCCTTCAGGTGACATGAAATATCGTGCAAATTCGTCTCTAATTTGTTTAGCTTCTAACGTCGAATTACGTGCTTGTTTTCGCAGTGGTAGGAACATAGTGTTATCGCCTATTTCATTTCTCCACAAGCCTGGTATCATTTCCCCTGTGTCCTTGTCTTCCGAGTCGAATGTGCCGGAAGGAGTATATGATGTTCGTGAACTGGAGCTACGTCTCAGGAAATTGTGGAGGTATACACAAGCCGTCACAATTACTTGGGATTTATCGGGTTCAAGTAGTATCGGTTTTCTCAATACTTTCGCGTACATTGACCAACATACGAACAGAATAGTCACCAGATGGTGAATATTCTGTTCTTAGGTTGGTACAAACTACTCGAAAGTGGTTCAACCTTTCGCTACCAGAAGGAGGATCCCTTATGTTGAATTCCCAATGGGAGCAACCAAAAATACAACGTGAAAACAAATTTGAAATAATCGTGCCTATTAGTTTTTACTAAGACAGACAAGAAAATAGTGAACGCACCGCTTTAAATCGAAAGCTGTTTTATCATAGGTGGCGCGTCAGGCCCGGCGACGGTCATCTGTCTAATCTCCGCCAATGCAAGTGTTGATCTACCCAGCAGTGGGAGCACGATGTATAGAATTCTATTTTAGTGACGTCACGTCGCCTAGCAACCCATAAAACTCGCTTCGCGATGAGAAGTTGGTAGCATGCCTTGTAGAATTTACCATTTCCTCTCCCCTAAACACCCCCTTGAAATCGTTTGTAAACTTCATACTGGAAGTGATCGTTTTAGGTTAGAGTTTCATATTTGTGACGTGATTCTTTGTGGAAATTTGAAAATGAGGGTGAATGTGGATCACTGGAACGTATTGTTAGATTTTGCCGAAAAACATCCTTCAATCATCACCCAAAAATTTCAAGGAGTGCATGGTAGACAGAATCAGATAGATTTATGGGATGAACTTTCCAATAAACTGAATGCCCTTGGATATGGCGAAAAAACAACAAAGGAATGGAAGAAGGTAATAAAAATTGTCCAAAGTAACAATGACAAAGCCCACCAAACAAAATAGAAATATGCTTGTTAATCATTGCAGACTCTCATTGACTGGAAATCAAAAGTTAAATCGAAAGCAGGTGGAATCAGATCTTACGAAAGCCAAACTGGAAGTGGTCCACCATGTAATGAACAGTTGTCTGCTGTTGAAAATAGACTAGTATTTCTAATGGGAACATCCTCCTATGAGGGTTATCCTGAAAATAATGAAGTGGGCCTGAAAAAACGTAGATTGAATGTAAGTATTATTTCTTTTCTGAAAACACTGTATACCTATCGCATCTTATTTTAGGACAACCAATTTCGACAAGATATGCCTCTACACAGAAAAAAGGAAGAGGGAAATGAAAAAGTCACCATAATATCAAATCAAATATTGAAACCACCAGCTATCAAGGCGACTTCAGGAATTTCGTCAGTATCAACAAGCAGTAAGGACTTTTGTCAAACAGTTGGAACTCCAAAGCTAATTCTAGTAAATCCAAATAAAGCTTGTCAGTATCCTTATCAGACTTCTGCCACAGTTACCAAACATGATCAAGCTGTACACACGTCAAGTAAAAATATTACCTCATATGACATATTGAAAGATATGAAAATGAATGTAACGAAACTTCCCATTCATTCAGTAACACCAGAGTGCTCTTTGAAGGACCAATGTGTAATGACTGAAAGTAATGTTGAGCAAAGGCATCCCCAGAAAAAAGTGAAGACATCAGGAAGTACAGCGACAATGCTCAGCATGTATAATGATCTAGTAATATTAATATTAATTTAGAATATCTAGCAACAAGTGCAAAAGAGATGGTAGACACTTTGGAAAATTACTTTCTTACTCATTATGCTTTTGTAGAAGTTAAGAAGTGTTTTACCCAAGTGAATGTTTATGTGATTTATTAATTTAAGAATAGTTCAACAATTTCAGAGTTTATTTTTGCGATTCATTCCATTCTAGAGTTTATTTTCAATTTGTTTGTTTTTGTTTTGGAAAAAATGAAATAAAAAAATCCACAAAAGTCGATTTATTTATTTGTATATAAAATATCTTACAATTTAATTAAAATATCTTTCTATTAAAAGCCTTCTTGTTCTCACTCCATCTCCACCATTTCTGGCATTTTCAACAGCTTCTATTACCTGGTTGGCAGGTAAAATATCAGGAAAATCATCATTATCCAATCTTCCTTGGACACATATATTGTGTAAAACACAACAAGCTACAACTATTGTTCCTACTTTTTCTGGATCATATCTCAGTTTCCGTTCGCCCAATAAACAACGGAATCTGTTTTTCAGAGTTCCATTGCATCTCTCAATAACATTTCTTGCTGATGCATGTCGAAAATTGTACCGCATTTCCGGCGTTCTCTCAGCAGCATTGAGTACAGGTGTCATGAGCCAAGGTTTGGATAACCTGAATCCCCTAGTAACCACGAGTTTGTGTCACCAGCTTCATAACAATTCTGTAGCTCTTGCCGAATTGCTGATCTTCTCCATATATATGAATCATGTGTGGCTCCTGCATATCTAGGATTTACATTTAATATGAGCAGTTTACTATCACATATCTGAAAAAATGAAATAAATCAAATTGTGTACATTGTGAGAAATCCAGATTTATTACAAGTTGGATATTTTTCGAATGATATCCTTTCCGATTGACATAATTATGTTCTTCTATCCTAGGAGCTAATATTGCAATATGGGTACAATCTATAGCTCCAATAACACCAGGAAACTGCCTCATATTCATGAAACCTGTTTTTATAGGGAGTTTTGCCTCCCTAGTGACTAGAAATTCTATCCAGGTATCAGAAAGAAGGCGTACAATCAAGGCGCTGATTTCTCGAACACATTTGCTCACTGTTGTTTGTCCCATTGATACAGCATAACTATTGCCAATGACTCGTTGATAGGATCCATTTGCAAAAAAATATAATGCAGCAAAAATTCTTAACATTGGATCAACAGCGTTAGGGTGAGAGGAATTGTTCATATGGGGCAAAAGCTGTTGGATCAAATGATCAACCATGTCTTTAGTTAATCGATATAATGCTTTGAAATGATTGTCACTGAAAGAGAAAGGATCACTTACTTTCATTTCGCATTATTCTCCTTTCTATATTATTCTGCAGAATTTCATGCAGTCTTTCATTTTCGTTGATTTCCTCGAAAATCATCCGGTATAATGGAAGCATATCTTCACTGAAAACAAACTAGACACAGTAGGAAGTAAAAAGTAAATATGAAATATTCGACATTTAAACATAACCTGTCCTTTAAGGACCCCTACTCTTAGTAATAAGTATGACATGAAACACGAAATTTCCAACGTATATTATTAAAATGCATAGTAATTTACGAAGTTTGCCGATGTTCAGTTTCTATTATCGGATTCTATTCGGTGTGCTACCAAATTACTCTGACAGTCGTCTCTTTTGTATGCAGAAGTAGATTAGAACACAGACCTCATAATGTTTTCTGTGGTCTGTGGATTAGACTATACAGTAAAATGCACGAAATATGTCAAAGTCAGTGTGTTCTGTGTATTAACGACATTAACGATACGTGTTGAATAATTCACGCATTTTCAAATCACAAGCTAGGTTAGCTTGCTCGGTTAGGTTTGTGTGTCGATTGCGAGCAAAGCTAATAATTTACGCATTTTCAACTCGGTTTGCATTCAGCTGTCTTGCCATTTAAATTTCCCGCCTTCTTAGTGACCAATCACAGAGAGCGTATTTCGTGCATATTACTCTGTCGTCTGGGATTCTGTGTTCTGTGGATTGGAACTAGAACTCTTAGCAATATGGCGTCGGCGATGAAATGAAGGTGAAGTGGAGTAAATTTTTCTATAGCTTTCCCGCGTTTATTTTATTTCTGCAGTGTAGGGAGTGTAGTATATGTGTGGAAATATCAAACATCATGTCTTTTGCCGTTGTTGAATTTAGCGAGCAAGATATAGGACTAGTGCATCGTAAATGGTTTACACCAAGAAAAACGCAAGTTTATTGGCCACCTTACAAACATTCCTATATCCGAAAAGCTCTACAACAAGGGGAAGAGCCAGATGAAAACTGGCGTTTGTATTCCGTTAAAAGATTATTTTATGAAACTGGTAAGTGCCTATTATTCCATACTCTATATTTTTAATAACTGAAGATGTTTTGTTGATAAAGCTCTCGTTATCAACGGCTATTTTACCTTTGATCTGTCACAAATTTCTTTTAGACAACTTAGAAAAAGCCTTAAAAAACAGCAAGAAGCTGAACTGACATCCAATCTTTCATCTGATGAGGAAGTTGAGACATCTAGAAAACGGAAAAGACAGCCACCCAGAAAATTTGCGAGTAGTGGAAGCGAAGTTGAGGATGAGATAGTGAAACGGCCTCCTAGATTGGAAAAAAATATTTTAACACAGTCGCCTCAGTTAAATCAGTCAAGTAAGTAAAAAATTAATTCATAACCTACTCAAAGAATAAAATGTTTTATTCAGACTGAAGGTGAATTATTGTTGTTTTCCAGATACTCCACAATGCACACCAAGAAGAGAAAAAAATACAAATACTTTGAGTGTAGCTACACCAGTGATTAGAAATGTTGATTATACCTCAAATAAAAATAAGACAGGGTCATTTGAAACACCTAGTACTTCTAAGGACGTAGAAGTTCCTTCTATCGATAGTAAGTCAATTATAAAAACCAGAAAATATGTAGCTTAATTTTGTAAAAAATAATTTTATTGATTTTCTGTAATCCCAAAGGTTTTGGAAAGGATTTTAGCATATAATCTATACGAATGAAAATATTTTTTGAATATGCACAATTTTTTCATAATTTTGAGTTTGGAACTTGGACAGAGTTGAAATTTAGCACAGAATTACAGTTATAGAATTCCTTACCTTAACGAGAGGAATAAAAGTAGACCAATACATCAAATTATTTTTCTAGAAAATATTTTTGCTTACATATCTCTTGTTTTTTAGGGTTTGGCTGCATTTTAACTCATTTAGTTAAAATCGAAGATCAAAATAACCAAATATTGGCAATTTTAAGGCAGCAAAAGTCAGAATTTGTTGGTGTAATTCCTGATTGTATAAAGTACTTACCACTGAAAACTATTGAAGAGGTGACTGATTTTGACATGAAACTTTCATCGGAGGAAGTATTTAATTCCTTAGTAAGTGAAGAAATATTTATTTGAGACTTTTCTCAAGTATGTCATAATTTTTAGGTTTCGTATTTGTCACTATTTGGAGGTGAAGGAGTTGTTAACCAAACCAATAAAATTTTACGGTTCTTGTTAAGAGACGATTTAGCAAGTACTTTTAACTTTTGTGGACATAACAATAAACATCCATTTATCAAGTTGAAATTGAAAGATGCAGTAATTCGTAAATAACAATTATGGTTTCCCATTGTTTAATAACATTTTTGAGCTGGATCTCTATGTTAATAAAAACTTAGTAATGTAATGTAATATTTGAAAAACCTTTTTTGTCTTGTTTCAGAGTCTGTTCAAAGTAAGGATAAATCCATGTCTACTCATGATATAGAACAGTGTATCAAGAACTGGTTGAAGTATGCCCCAAAGCGTATTCAAATTTCAAATAACAAACTAAAATAAAGTACCCACTATTTTTATTGGATCTTTGTAAGATTAGTGTGAGGGAGGTAAATTCAACATGTTTCAAAAAAATAAATTGAAACAAATTGTTTCTAAACGACAATTAAATAGAAGGATAAGAAATCAGGTTTTAGAGAAATTAAGTGAGTTAACAAACTGTCATAATTCAGAATACAAAAGTAGTCCAAGCAGTGAAAGTGAAAACAGTTTTTCTTTGGTAAATAATGAAGAAATTTTGTCTGAAATAGGACAGTTTGATGATAATAATTCAAACTCTGAATTTGATAGTATGAGTACAACTGTATTGAATAATGATTTACAGTTACCTCAAAATGGTGACAATGACATGGGCCATATTTGGAATTTGCAAGACAAACTGAAGCAATGGGCTCTCTCTGAAAAAGTTTCACATTCTGCAGTTACTAGCTTATTACATATACTTCATAATTATCATTCAGAGTTACCGTTAGATTGTCGAACATTATTAAAAACTCCAAGGCATATCCAAACAAAGCGAATGGAAAATGGGGAATATATTCATTTTAATTTGACTAATACTTTGACACAGATTCTGGATAAAAATTCCGCTGTATTGTCAACTGAAATATCCCTCAGTTTCAATATTGATGGGCTGCCACTTTTTAATAGTTCAAACAAACAATTTTGGCCAATTCTCTGCCTTTTAAAAAGTGAAGCTTAAAAATTTGATCCCTTTGTAGTAGGAATATTTTGTGGTAATGGAAAGCCAAGCCCTGTCAATGTATTTCTAGAAGATTTTATTAATGACGTTTCAGAATTACTTACATATGGAATTTTACATGCTGGTATTAGGTATTCTGTAAGAATACATAGTTTTGTCTGTGATGCACCAGCTAAAGCATTTATAAAGTGTGTGAAGTCTCATGGAGGTTATTCTTCATGTGACAAATGCACTGAGTATGGGAAATATATAAGTGGCAGAGTTGTTTTACCAAATTTGAATGCTCATCCAAGAACTGATGAGTCATTTAACAGACAAATAGATGAAAACCATCATCTAGGCACTTCACCTTTGACAAATTTGAATGTTGGCTTGGTGTCTCTTTTTGCAATAGACTATATGCATGCAGTATGTCTGGGCGTGATGAAGAAACTTCTCAACACTTGGATTGGTGGATGTTTGACGGTTAGACTACAAGCTAGAGTTGTTAATTCTTTGTCCGATCAAATACTGTCATTGAAGAATTTTATTCCTGATGAAATAACCAGAAAACCTAGGAGCCTCTCAGAATTGCCTCGATGGAAAGCCACTGAATTCAGGACATTTTTACTGTATGTTGGTCCAGTTGTGTTGAAGAATATTAATATAGGAGTTTACGAACATTTTCTTTTATTACATAGTAGTATTTTCATTCTGAGTAGTCCAAAATTTATCAAATGCTTTGGAACAGATTTTACTAAAGATCTGCGTACTTTTGTTACCCACTGTAAAGAAATATATGGCTTGGAATATTTTGTATATAACATTCACATTTTAGTCCATTTAAGTGATGATGCTAAAACGTTTGGACCACTAGATTCCTTTTCAGCTTTTCCTTTCGAAAATTATTTGGGAAAAATAAAAAGTATTATAAAAAGTCCCAATAGACCTTTACAACAAATACACAACAGGCTGGTAGAATTTAATTCTGCTGTTAAATGTTCTACATATTTTTAATCTCCACTGTTTCTTTATGAACATGTGCATGGTCCAGTAATAAATATTAATAAAAACAGATGCATTCAATATAAAAAAGTAGTTTTGTCACACTACATTTCAACTATCAACTCTTATTCAGTGGCTAATAGTTTTTGCCTTACATCGGAAGGTGTTGTAATACAAATTCATAATATAACAGTCAGAATACTAAGTGCATAATAGTGGGGAAAGAGTTTTTGTCTAGAGAACAACTTTACAATTATCCTTTTGATTCGAGACATCTTCATATATTCATTTTAAAACAAATGTCAGAACTAAAAATATGGACATTTGACATTAAAAGTTTACCATCAAAATGTATAGTATTTCCATTACTACATACAATCTGAAAATAGTAGGTACTTTAATAAAATTTTAAAATATGTACATTTCTATATTAAAAATATGTTAATGAGCATTTCAAATTAAACAAGTCATAATTATATTTGTCAATATGAGGATCATAAATAAATCTTCTTCACTAAGATGTATTTTTATTTAAACTTATCAGAGGCGACGGGTCTTCACAAAAAGTGGAGGGGTACGTCGTGTTCCTAGAAAAATAAACGTTTAATACACGTCATTAATATCGACGTTTGACACCCGTCATTCATATCGACGTTTGAAACACGTCATTCATATCGACGTTTGAAACACGTCGTTATTGTCGACGTTTAATACACGTTATTTATAGCGACGTGGCAGAAGTGGGACAAAACCACGTAATTATCCACGTTGAAGTATCGTCGTTAGGTGACGTGACATAGTGGCTGGTACCACCTATAATCCACGTCTTTATAACGTGTTTTGGTTGACTGGGCCCTTGTCTAACCCTCCCACCCCTAGCTATTACTTCGATTTTTTTCTTTCCAGGACGATACTTATCGAACATTTAGCAGCGACACTGAGAACGAAAGTGAACCACATCTTAATTTCATTCTGACTGAGTCTCCCGATCCCGATGGAGCAGCTACTACAGAAGAAAACATTCCTTTGCCCATAGTTGAACAGGCAAACGAAGAAACCGATACTGGCGATACCCAAGAAACACGTGTTGACGACGTTACCAAAAACAAAGAGGTCGAAAAAACGAATGAAACCCCTTCAACGAGCGGTTTTCACTCAGCAAGCCAAAAAACTAAACACCTCTTCAAAAGTCCAAAAGCATCTAAGTCTTCAAAGAGAAAAAAAATGGCTGGGGAACTTGCAGACGACAGGCAGGAAGAAGCCTATCTGGTGATAAAACGGTTACTGAATAAACCACCGCGAAATCGTTTTCAAGTATTCGGGGAACTGGTTGCTGACAAAATTGAAAGACTCAAAACTGAGGAATCCCAAAATACTGTAGAGCATTTGATCAACAATATTTTATATGAAGCATCTTTGGGAAAATATGATCAGTTATCATCCTCATGTTCACCTCTTGCCTATTACTCCACACCCACATTTTCAGCAGCTAACCAGGGTCACCAGTACTATTCGTCATACTCAAATGCTTCTTCGACCCCATCCTCAATTACAGTAGCATCCTCACCGATGCCGTGGCCCACTTCCCATTGTGACTCGGAGACACCAAACTATTTGTACTCAATTGAGTCACTCTCATCACCACTACAAGACCAAGAATCTACATTATCCAGTGCCATAACTAAAGCCATGTCTAGTGCGGGATTGATCATGATGTGGTTAATTTAGTTTAATATGAATGTTATAAAAATTCATTTACAATTTATGTGTTACCTATAAGACGTTTTGTGTTCCTGTTTGAATAAAATGCCTATGTTGAATAAGTGTGTTGTACCTTAACTTTTTCCTGAAGAACTGCTACAATTGCTAGACATACTTCTGGTATTATTCTACTTATCGTTGGCACCGAAATTCTATAGAGGTACATCAACGAATGGTATGAGTCGCCTGTAGCAAGGAATCGCAGTGTGACAAGGAAACGTTCCGTTGGAGAAATTGCTTGCCTATAATTGTTATCCTCTTTTTTAATTAGGGGAGCAATTTGGCACAATAACCACTCCTTATCGGTGCTAGACATTCGTACAAAATTTTTTAACACTACCATTAGCTGTTCTTCCCGCATGTAAATCGTCTTCTTTCAATAAAATAAGTAAGTGAATGCCACTGTATTGTTTCCTTTCATGAAGACTTGGCCTCACCCAGTATTGGTGTTTTCGTTTTCGCTTTCTTGAAGATATCACTAAAAACGCCGCCGCTGCTAACGCTACATCATCGTCTTGTTCCATATTCTAGTGATTGCCTACATGCAGTGGAAACACTAGTTGCTTACTCAAGAAACAATATGCGACTATTGACCATTTTAGTTGCTTTAGTGGAACCAAGAAGTTTACGTATGTTGCCATAAGTTTCTACCCATGGGAACATGGAAACAATGAGCAACAACAAAGTTTCTCAATGTTCCTCCGGTGGAAATGTAGCTTAAGAGCCGGTTTTATAGGTTCCAGTTAAACTTTAGTTTGAAGTTTAACTGGAGGTTATGCGAGAAGTGACGTTTTATAGGTTCCAGTTGAAGATAATCTTCAGTTTAAACTAGAGAATCCTTCTGTTAACGTAACTGGTGGAATAAGTACCTGTTAAACTTCAGTTTGAGTTTGCGCAAAGATGATTATTGTGAAGTGAAAGTGAGGTTACATTGGTAACAATAATTTATGTAGATGTAGTGTATGATTGGATACTTTATACGTTATATCATTCAAAATGATGGACGATTTTATATTCATTTTTGAAGATATCTTGTCAGATGACGAAGACGATTTCATTAATATAGTAGAGGTACCCCGAAATGCCAGAGTTTTTCGAAACAGGCCAGATCACTTCCACCTCTGGAACGATATGGAATTTATAACTCGTTTTAGGATATCAAAAGGTTCCGTAGAAACGTTACTCCAGCACATAGGGCATCTGTTGGAACGTCCAACAAACCAGTAAGTATTTCAAAACTAATCTTTAAATCTAAAATCCATTGAGAATGTATAATTATTATTTCAGGAATTGGAGTTTGAGTCCCATGACTCAAATATTGTTAACCCTGAGATTTTATGCTTCAGAAAGTTATATAATTGGAGCATCTGACTTTGGTGGATTACACAGTCATTTAGCCAATATATACATCAAGATGCCACAAAATGAAGAGCAAATTCCACAAACAAAACGAAGTTTTTTTGAAATTGCTAGCTTTCCAAACGTTGTAGGTGCTGTGGATTGTACCTACATAAAAATCCAATCTCCAGGTAATAATTTTTACACTTAATATACATTTTTCATACTTGTAGTTTGGATAGAAAAATAAAAAAAGGGAAAAATGATTTTTTCAATAGAAATTAATTCTTTCTAAAGGTATTTGTATTAAGTATAAATATTTGTGTGTTGGGGGAAATACTTTTTACGGAACCATTATGCATACTCACTAACCTGAAATGAACAAGTTTGTTTTTTTAGGAGGTGATAATGCTGAACAGTTCCGTAATAGGAAAGGGTGGTTGTCTTTGAACGTATAGACTATTTCCAATGCCGATTTGAAAATAACCAATATTGTTGCCAGAATGGCCAGGTGCTGCATCTGACAAAACAATTTTTGCAAATTCCAGATTGAAAGCTCAATTGGAGGAAGGAAGATTTGTGGAAAGTTTTCTACTAGGTGATTCTGGCTATACTCTTGCCAAATACCTTATGATTCCATTGGCAAATCCTACAACTAGGGCTGAAGAACTTTATAACGAGTCGCAAATACGAACCCGAAATGTAGTTGAACGTCAGTATGGAGTGTGGAAGCGAAGATTTCCAGTTCTACGTCTTGAAATAAGACTAAAACTCCAAACTATTCAAACTGTTATCATTTCAACAGCAGTCCTTCATAACATTGCCATTGATAACAATGACGTCATGCCATTAGATGTTGCAGAAGTAGATCCAAATGCCTTTCAGAATCCTGACGTTGGTGGAGAGTATTGTGGTGATGCACATCAGATTCGAGAGAATTTAATCAATAATCATTTTGCTCAACTTGCAGCAAGAGAATTAGAAAATGTTTAATTTGTAATTCGAAGATGTAAACAGCTAAAAAAAATCTCATTGTGTAGCAAATTGTTAAATATTTTATAACTATTGTGGTTCACTCTATCTTTATATTTCTCCCTGTATATTAAAAAATGCAATTTCATACAAACCATTCAACTTTGATAAATTGTAGGTAAGTAAGTTCAGATTATTGAAAGTACAAGACGTCAAGAATTTCACTTAAAAAAAGTCCAGGAAATCAAGAGATAGCTGAACTTTATGAATATTACAAAAAAAACCATCAGACAAGAAAAGTTCTTCAAATCAGAATTTACTAATGCACTTCCAAAAACAACATGATATGGTATAAATATAAATGTAACAAAAAAGTACAAAACACCGAAATAATGCGTTGAAATCAGAATAAACTCCTTTAAAAATAAATAAATACATATTTCAAAACAGGAATAATTCTAGAAAAATTAAAATTGCCAAAGTCGGACCATTTTTCCCTCTACAAAATCAAGAATGCAAGATTATATTATTCTGATTCACGGTTTCTCAAACCACAAGGAATTCTTCAAAACAAAGCATTCAAATTTCTTTTCTATTCACTCAATCCTGAACCAACTATAAAATCCTTATAAACATCAAAGACTTTGTGATATAAGCAATTCTAAATTTTTTACCAGTGTACATAGAAGAACAAAAAATTTTAATGTTGATCAAGAGTAAACTACTCTTATTTTTGACATTATTACAACAGTTTATTCAGAAAAGTTGTTTAGTTTCAAAAACAACAAACTTGAAATCAGCCACATACTCAACAAAACTATGTTTACTGAAGTAATTCCAAAGAGTGGGTACCTAATGATAGTGCTAGGATTTGTTCCGAACATTTTAATGAAAGTGATTTTGAAACTAATCTACAAGAATCTCTGCTACATGTGAAGCCAAGAAGAAGGCTGAGGAAAAACAGTGAGTTCTATACAGTTCTAATTCAGAAACAGAACTCAATTCGGTTTTGGACAGAAACTGGACAGAAAACCAATATTTTTGCCATGACATTATGAAATAATGTTGATGTTCCTTTCTAGTTATTCCTACCAAGACTGCAGGTCTGTCTACTAGGATATGGAATGAATCTATTAACAATGATTCAACAATAACGTTACAAGAAGTAGCTGGAGTTCGATTGGAGACAGAGACGTATGAGCAAGAATCTGTAATGAAAGTCGATCATTTACCAACAAATACCCAGGTAGCAGACTGACGTTGAAATGTCGTCATTTTCAGGTCAGTTTATGTCACTGGCGTCATTTGTCCCGAAGATGTCGTCATCCATACGTGACAAATATCACGTACAAATGCAACTTGAAAATGTTGTCCAAATGACGGCATGTGTAGGGACAAGTGTGACAAACCCCAATTGTGAAAAAAATGTATCTTCAATGTAAAAGTTTAATTTCTATGAAAAAACTGTCGTTCACTTTTGCAAATATCTGACAATTTTATTCTCGATCCAAAATAATTTCCTCGTTATGCATTGTAGGTATAAATTTGATTAGTAGCAGATTTAAATTTTCGCGCCAGTTGATAAAACGATCTGTGGAAATGAGTTATAACGACGGCCTCCCGCTCGTAACGACTATACAGTAAAATGCACGAAATAAGTGCTCCTACCATTAGTGATATTTGGATGAAGTGGTTATACTATTATTATTAGGGAATCCAAACCACGTGACTTTTCAACTGTCAAGATGGCGCCTGGTTGGCAAACAAAGCTTTTAAGCCGTAGCCAGGTAGCTAAATACAGGTAGTTTTAAATGAGTTTATTTTACCTTTTGATTATTATCGAAGTAATCATCAGTTGTTTCAAGGAGTCTCAAGTGTTAAGTTGAATTAGTTACAGTGCTCAATATGCAAAGTTCATATTTGAAGAAGTTATTGCAGGAAAACCCAGACGTTGGTCAGAGGTAAATTTGACGATTTCTGTTGCTATTTTGGCATTTTTTTTCAGTTAAAATTTATGTTAGATAGTAAACTGTTATCCTTGAAACTATTATAAAATCATAATTTCTTTCTAGGTACCTAATGAAGCTAACAGTGATTGAGAATTTGGATCCTTTTACATTTGCAACTGCTGATTTAGACTACAGTGTTAATGGCATTCCCCCAGTCACATACCCTGATATATTTTCTTACACTGTGTTGACTCACAGTTTCTACAGTCATGAGCAGATGAAAGCCTACAAAACCCTTGATGCTCACAAGTATTTTTCAGCTGGTTTTGTCTTGAAAGTAGGAACGAAGATTGTAAATGATTTTTATGTCATGGTTGGAAAGGTAATTTTTTGTTTTTATACTCTTTGATAACTAACTAGCTTATTATATTTTGTAACTAATGTATTACATGTTGTGATGTTAATAATTTGTAATGAAGATTTAACTCAAAGGGAGCTTAATTATCAATGATAAGATAAAAAACTTATAATGATGTTATTCACATGGTCATGTTTCATATATTGTATACCTCATATTCATTTTGGTCTAATGCAGTCTTTTGTTTTAGGTGAAACATTCACAAAGGGCCAATGCTAAACCACTCGAGGCTTGGTGTATAGTCATTAAAGATGGTTCAATTTCAAGCTGTCACTGTACATGTATGGCTGGTAGTAGTGAAGTTTGTAGCCACATTGGTGCTTTGCTTTTTGCAGCTGAATATGCAAACCGTAATAAAGGAACATTTTCGTGTACAGATGTAGCTGCTTTGTGGCCCATGCCATCACTCTCCACAATTGTGCCTATTGTTCCAATAGCAGCAATGGACTTTGGTACAGTGACTAGTACAATACAACACAATGATGCTATACCCCGGATATCCAAAGAAGATGCTGTAAGGTTATTTGAAAGGATTGAAGGATTGGGTCGTACTGCTAGTATTATGAGGATAGTGGAACCATTTGCAAGCAAACTAGATGCAGCCTCTGCTGTCGCATTACCAATGATATTCGATGTTTTTGAAGAAAGATATATTTCTAAAAGTTACGTAGAACTGATGGAAATATCAAGAACAATTAATATTTCCTTGACTGCAGAGCAAGTATCATTAATTGAGCAGAATACCCGAGGACAACATCTTTCAAATAATTGGTATTTACAAAGAGCAGGAAGAATAACAGCTTCAAAACTGAAATCTGTTTGCAAAACAAATAGAGAATCACCTTCTCTCTCGCTTATTAAAAGCATATGCTATCCAGCAAACACTTCTTTCCGTACAAAAGCCACAGAATGGGGATTGCATCATGAATCTGTTGCTGTTGAAGAGTACAAAAAAATCATGGAAGAAAATCATGAAAATTTCATTGTTAATGATGTGGGTCTACTCATAAGTCCAAAGTGGCCACAATTAGGAGCATCTCCAGATAAAATAATATTTTGTGAATGTTGCTTAGGGGGAGTGTTGGAGGTGAAGTGTCCTTACCTGTTATATACAAGGGGCACTAAAGAAATTAAGGAGTATTCTACTTACAAAAATTCTTGTGTAATTTTAAGAGATGGTAAAGTCACACTAAAACGTGATCATGCATATTATTACCAAGTGCAAATGCAAATGTTTGTTTGTAATTTGCTATATTGTGATTTTGTTATTTGGTCTCCATTAATTTTTTTTCAAGAGCGTATATATCCAGATTTTGAATTTTGGAATCAAAATTGTCAAATCGCTTTGAAATTTCATACTGAAGTTATAATGCCTGAACTCTTGGGTAGATATTTCACCCGAAGTGAAGGACCAGCAAAATTAAAATATTGGTGCAAATGTAATAGTGTTGATGATGGAACCCCAATGATTTGTTGCGACAATGATGAGTGTCAAATTAAATGGTTCCATTTTAAATGTGTAGGCCTTTCAGATACCCCAAAGTCACAATGGTTTTGTGAATTATGTAAATAATATTTTCAGTTTCAGTTAAAAATGTACAATATATACTTGATAATTATATATAAATTTAATTCAATATACTTTTTTAATTTATCCAATATAATTCATCATAGATTCTATTTTGATTTGTACCATATAGTTCCTGTTAAACATTTCCAAGTTTCATTATAAACAAAAATGACAACAATGATGTGTTTTTTACTCATACCCCTGAAAATCCTAACTTTTCTGGCAGGTTTTTTGCTACATAATTTAGGTATATTACTTTCATCTGTAATATCCCAAGGACATTGATAATTGAAATAATTTCATTACAGTTTTCGAAAGCATGTTATTCAACAGCCCTTCGCCTACGGCGTCGGGCTGTTACCTGAAAAAACGTGCTTGAGGAAGTTATGATAGAATTATGAGTTATTTATAAATGTTCGAGGTATATTCGGTGAGAAAATTGTTTTGACACTTTCGAAATAAATTGAATTTATGAAATGTTAAAACAGTTTGTTACTTAAGTGGTAACTATCCATGGATAATTATCAGTGTAATGATAGTTTAATTGGTTATTTTGACACACATGACTAGAAATAGACAAATTTGATAGGGTATTTCTTTGAGCAAAAAATTTTCTGTGAAATAATACACTATTTTTTTCATAATTTTTTTATTAAAATTTCATAATGTTGGTATACACTCACTATATTTAACTATTAATAATAATAACTTTATTCTCCTCAAAGACATTACATAATGTATAGGAGTTGTCATTAGATATATACACAATTCATAAATCTTTAACACAATCTAGGATCACCTATATATAATATATGATTACCTCGAAATGCCAGTTCATATACAGTGAGTTTCAAAAAGTTTGCACCTTATGGGGAAACTTTTTTATTATCCATTTGTCAGAAAATTTTATTCTTCATAAAAATTGGTGCATTGAGAAAAAACTTGTATTTAACTTATCAAAGTTGTAAATTTCCAAACAGCGTACAGGGGAGCACAAATAATAGGAATGTTGATCAAGAGTAAACTACCCTAATTTTTTATAGTATCAAAAATGTCTTTTGAGAAAAGTTGTTAAGAATTTAAAACAATATTCAAATTTGAAAACTCAGCCACCTACTCAACAAAATAATTTCTTCTAATTTTGTATAATTAATGTGATTGTAAATTAGCAGATTTTTATTATTTAATTATTTACAATCAATTAATTGATTTATTGAATACTTTCTGCTATAAAATCATACTGATAGTTATACATAGAGACTGAAATATCAAATTTGTACCAATAAACTAGTAAAAATTGAAGTCATTTTAAAACGAACATCTATATTTTAGTGAGAATAATAAATTGGTCCAAATTTAGTATTGACTTATTCTTATTGGAATATGAGGAAGTCGCATAAGGTGTATATGAGATACTAGTTCTTTTAAATGAGGCTAGAACCATACAAAAATGGAAAAAATATTTTGTTGGAAGGTGTGATTCTAAACCTGATTTCTGTTTTCAATTATAAACAACTTTTCTAAATGAACTTTACCACGAAGGTCAAAAGAGTACTTTACTCTTGATGATAATTCCTATTTTTGCTCTCCTCAGTACACTGTTTGGAAGTTTAGAATTTTGATAACTCACATAAAAAATTTATGCAATGCACCAAGTTTTATGAAAAATGAAATTTTCTGACAAATGCATAATAAAATATTGATATTAGATAACTTAAAAAAAATACTTACAGAATAAGAAAATTAAGGAGGCAATATTGTAGGAAGAATGTTTAATAATGCACTGCAAACTGTGACTATTTTATCAAGAATACATACTTCATTATCCCGAACTTTCAGCATGCTTATTGGTAATGGTCCTTTGAAAATTCTGAACTTGTTTTTGATTACTCCAATTATTCTCTCAATATGAATTCTCACATGTGCAATGTGGCGTGTTGCTTCGATTTCCAGAGGATGTAATTGACTTTTACCCTTTGTAAATGCAGGAATAACTAATTTTGCTCCAAATATACCTAATGTTTCTTCTATTATAAATCCTCTGTCAGCCAAAACCACATCACCAGGTTTAATTCGATTACAAAAATCCCCCAATTCTACCATTTGTTTATCGGAAGTGCGACCACCCCAACCCTTACTTATGTAACTAATCGATCCCTGGGGAGTGATGCCAATTAAAAATTTTATGGTATGGTGATGTTTATAATTTGACCAACATTGCTGCTGTGTCAAATAATTGTCAGGTTTTTCAATAAAAACTTCAAAACAGTCGATAATAACTGTTGTTTTGTCTTGAAATGATTCCTTAAAACATAAGGGAATGTTTAATCGAGATTCTGGACTATCTGGCCAAATTATTAAACTTTTGAAGCGTTCGTACATAATGTGAATTATGTTTTGAAAATAAGTAGATGCTGTAGTAGCAGCCACTTTAAAGCGAAAAGCCAGGTCTTTGAAATGTAAATTGAGTCTTAACTTTACTAATGTGAGTAATAGTTGGTTGAAGGGACTGAGTACTGTTGTGGACGTTGAAGTCACAAATCGTTCTATCTCTGGAAACATAACTATTTTGATGAATTCATAGTCAAACCCTGTATAATATTTCCACATATGGGTATTCTTAATATTATCCATCAGTCCCAGTGGAGTGGTTTCAACTTTTTTTTCCAAGTCAGCTAATTTTCTAGTGGCAAACTTGAACTGCTCAGTTTGAGTGGTCAACATGGTCATGGTAAGCTCTGTTTGTGTAGAACAGCCTTCTTCTCTGCCTTGGCCTGCTTGTCTTTCATCTCCTGTAACATTTTCATCTCCTGAAACATTTTCTTCATTTCTCTATAAAATAAAGGAGAAATTTTCGATTTAATAATATGTTACAGTGGCATATAAATTACATGGCATGAGTATACCGTCAGGTTACTGCAAAAACAAGATGGCTCACATTTTGCAAGTTAAATTGGATTGAAAATGCGAAAACTTATAACAAATATTTATTACATAATAATCCCATCAGGAAAATGCACTAAAAACATAAAGTAGTCTTCACAAACCAACAAATATAACAGGTGTTAGAACCAAAAGAGCACTTGATTCAAAAATGCCAAAAGGTGGAGTTATCTTGTTTTTGCAGTTATCGGACTACCTACATAAAATCAAAGTAGTATAAATTTCTTATAAACTTACCAATTCTTCATTACTTAATTTAGCTCTTTTATCTGCTCTCAATTTTCGATCTACATCAGACTTGCGTTTTGAATGGACTTGAGATTGATGACCCATATGCTGGGATGGAACCCAATCTGGATGATTTTCGTCACTCAAGTCACTAGGTTTTCCTACAATTTAGAAGTTAAAGTTTGAAATATAGGATATTTTCAAATAATGTTGCAATTTGTTTTTTCATCACAATCAAAAAATTACTGGAGTGATTATTAAACCCAAGTGATTCAGATTCCTCTTGAACTAAAAAAATGTACTACATACATATGACATATGTATATATTTCTTATATTCTTTTTTTTTTGGGGGATCAAATAAAGTCTCATTCGGATAAGCGGTAACATAGTGCTGTTGTGTTGTGGTGCCATTGCTATGTACTGTGGTGCAAACTTGTGCTGAACTAGCATTTACATAAGTGATAGTTTGCAATACAGTGCAATGACAGTCAACTGTCAAATGAAGGATACCTAGCCACCAATTTGGCCAACAAATCATCGAAATTTTCCATAATCACCAAATTTCAATAAAAAGCAAACTCAAAAGTGAAAGGAACAAAATAGATCATCGAAAATCATTTGTCAAAAATTACTCAAATTCGTATTGGTGCTTGCTAGTCATGGCGTGCAAATGTAGTGTCAAAAGTTTGGAGATTGTAAACTTTCTGCATGACATGGCTCCCCACTGCACTACGTCTGAGCTCTGCACTCCATTGCGAATGCTCCAATAGAATTCAATAAGACAAACTTTCATACAACAGCAATGCACAGGCACAGCACTGCATTACCACCTATGTGAATGATACTTAAATGTTTGGACAACTTATTCATTTATAATTAGAATAAGTGTCAAGCAATAGCTTTGATTCAAAGCTATTGTATACCCCTACTACCAAAAAAAAATCATTATTACAATTGCTACTTCATACAACACTAGGTATATACTTTCCCTGTAAAAGTTATATACTTATTAGAAATGGTACATAAACTTCACTTCACCTGTTATGAAATGTCTGCTACATATCCTTTGGTTTCTTATAATTGATTCAGTTAGATCTTTCCTCTTGATGGCTGTCAACCACATATCCCTCCTTTTCCTTGATAAATCGTTTATATGTGGGTAATGCACAGAGTTTTTCAATGTGGGAATGCGAAAATAACTAAGCAAATGGTCCCGATCTGCACGGCTTCCACAACCAACCACAATACACGTTACTGGCATTTTTCTTTCAAACCCTAACTTAGGTCTCACTATTTTCCAGAAATCTGATAAAAACTAAAGGTAATTACACCCAAATTCTTCAAAAACACTTCCACAATTAACAAAATTCAACAAGTAAACAAACGTATTAACTCAATTGTTTGCCAACCAGGCGCCATATTGAATTTATTTGACAGGTCGTTGGATTGCCTAATTAACAATTTAGTTAGTCAGGTCAGGTTAGATTGGCTTATAATTTACGCATCTCCAACTAAGTTTGCAGGCAGCTTTCTTGTTATTTAAACTTCCCGCGCTATAGTGACCAATCACAGAACGCTCATTTCGTGTATTTTAAGCCATATTTGTGCGATCTGGCACCTTAAAGCCTATTCTTGAAGCGTCTTTATGTGTGACGTCATCAAATAATTGCCTCGCTCAAACAGGCGCCAGTTAACGTTACGTCATTGACGTAATGTAATGACGTTCCTGCCTGGCAGTTGAAATGAAATGTTGACATTTGATTTGACAATGACACATTTTTTCTCAGTTTATTAATTCGTAAATTGAAAATTTGTTAAAAATGCTGCTGCTGATGCAGGAATATTTTGCTGTGTTTGCAATTATGATGATGTTGAGAAGAAGATGCTTCTCTGCCTTGCTTCGCAATTTATTGTATATTATGAGAGAAGAACATGTTCGTTCCATTTATCAGGATGAGTGGGTTCAGAGATATTTAAATCAAGACTTTTTTCTCTTATTTCGGATGACAAAAGAAACTTTTGAAGAACTGCTTCGTGTCATTCAATGTCCCGAACTGCAAAAGGAATATCACGGAGGCAGATTCCCAATATCCAGCGAAAAGTCGCTTTTAATTAGTCTGTGGTGGTTAGGGAAAGGCGAATCCTTGAATTCCATTGCTGACCGATTTGATGTTGCTACATGGAGTGTCCACCACTATACAACTATCGTGGTAGACAGACTAGTTGACTTGCTGCCGCGATTCATTCAGTGGCCAAAACCTGAAGAAATGGTTACAATTCAAATGCAGTTCGAAGACATATGTGGTTATCCAGGTATAGTAACATGGATAAATTATAGCCATAGGTTTATCACACAGTGAATTCAATATTAAATCCATATATACTTTTTTACAGGTGTCATTGGAGCTATTGATGGCACCAATGTAAATTTCAAGACCCCTTTAGATCAGCAAGACAGTTATATTGACAAGAATGACAAACACAGCATTAAGATGCAGGCTGTAGTTACAGCAACCAAAATATTCACAAACATAAATGTTGGCTTTACTGGTTCTGTACATGACGCGAGAGTAAGTTGCAATCATTTTATTAGTACTTTCACTATTTGCTGTGGAAAAATTTTTCAGATATTTACTAACAGCCAGTTGTTCATCGAAGTGGAATATCACAAGGCCAGGTACTTTCCCCTTGAGGAGTACCACATTTTAGGGGACAAGGCATATCCCCTATTGGAATGGGTCATAACACCATTTAAGTAAGATTGTGTTTTTAATTGGTAGCCAAAAATATGTTGTGAAATTCATGAAAATCATTACACATCATGAAACACATTTATAACCACCAAACAAAACAAATTAACAGGTACCTATAAAGTTTATGCTTATTTTTTGTATCTTGAGGGCAATAAGAATGCATAATTTTTTTGTATCATTTTTAACAAGCCCTAGTGAACTATGCAAAATGTGGCCCTTACTCTGATAATTCTTAGGAAAAGGCATAAATGATTATTATTTTCTGATTTTTCAGAGATTTTGGTAACTTAAACAGACAAGAACAAATCCACAATTATAAACACAGCCAGACACGAATGAAAGTGGAGCACACATTTGGAATTTGGAAAGGCAGATGGAGGATCCTCAAATATATAAATGTGAACTGTCCCATAAAGGCCAGCAAAATTATAGCGGCATGTTCTGTCTTACATAATTTTTGTTATTTACATGCTGATGAATGGGTTGCAGATAATGAAATGGTAATTGAAGACCAAGAAAATGAAAATAATGAAGATGCTGGTGTTATTTATGATGTTGATAATAACATAGGGCTGACAAAAAGGGCAAATATTGCAAATATGTTAGTATAATTTTTATTAGTATTTAATTTCTTATTTTGTGTATAATTCTTTTTGTATGTTTATATTGTACATAGTTGTATATTGTATGAGCCACATCATTCCACCATTCTCTTTCGTGCACGCGCTTTGGTTTGGAAAGTAATACTTTCTCACACTAGTGGTGGTTTTCCCACTCATCCTCATAAATGGAACGAACATGTTCTCTCTTAATATGCAATAATGAATTTCGAATCAAGAAAGAGAAGCATCTTCTTCTTAACCACATCATAACCATAGTTGCAAACACTGCAAAATATTTCTGCATAAGATGAACAATTCCTACATAATAGTTTTCCACATATTTTGATTTCGAATGTCATACTTTCCAGAAGTAGTGCAGGAAAGGGTTTTACTCCACAAGTGCAGGAAAGTACCTGAAATTGTGCTTAATTTGAGCTTATATATTTTCTCAATTTTGTTTCGAAAACTCACTGGTTTGGATTCTTAAAATCTGTCTATACTGTCAATTTTTCCACTTTCATTTAATTTTTATTTTAAATAAAATTTGATATTTAAGATTCTGTGGGTACATGAAACTACAATTAAAAATATGAAACATATGAGGCATGACAGACTTCGTTAATATTTTCAATTATTATTGTACTGTACTTACTTGATTTTCATTTTTGTCGTAGAAAAAATAATGTTCCTAACTCATACAGGAAGTGTCTTTCCTGCACTTGACTGTTTGCCCGAACTCTGCTCCACGTCATTCGGGGAGTGACAGTCGCGTGCGGGAAAGTATCACTTTCTGTACTTGTTAGGAAAAATATTATTTTGTCAGAATATGATATCACTTTATTGATTTAGAGTTTGAAGTTGATTATGAAAATGGCCCCAAAGAAAAGAAACCATATGTGAATAATTTCTGTTTATATAAAAAATAGATGTTCTGCACTTTTAAAATAAATAAATAACTAGTTTGGTACTTATGGTTGGCTTTATTTCACCTTTATTTCACCTTTATTTCAAAACAAAGTAAACAATTCAATATTCCTACGTAACACACAAGCTAACTTCATTCTGAATCACTATCAGATCTACCCCTCTTACGTTTCTTCTCTTTATTTTCCTTTCTTAAAAGGGCCATTACTTGTTCATGCCTGTGGACTGACTCCCTTTCCAAAAAGTTCATCATTCGATCAAATTCTGTCCGCCTTTCTTCCATATCCTTTTTCTGAAGAGTAACAAGTTCCCCCATAATTTTATTTTTGTCAGGTGGTTTCACTGTATATTTAATGTTTCCAAATTTATTAGTATTTTCTTTGTTAGAACATGCTGATGATGTGGATGGTAAATCCATTTTTTCTACACTAGGTTTATGTTCTGTAGGTTTTGGTTGGTGAATACTGTCAATAATTATTTGGGGGTTTACTTTATCCTTGTTGCCAAGGATGGCATCTATTTCATCAAAGTAGGGGATTTTGGGTACTTTTCCTGTGCCAGTTTTTCGTCTTTTATCCATGTACTTTACATAGGAGCCTTGCAGATTGGAAAATTTTTTCCTGCATTTTTCAACTGCTTCAGACCCTTTTCCTACATAATATGCTTTTTCATTCATGCCATTTGCAATTTTTTGCCACAATCCATTTTTGCAATTTTTCTTGTCGTTAAATTCATCTGCCATTTGTTTCCTCAACTCCAAAAAGTGGTAGGTTGCCTCTACATCTGTTGGGGTAGGCTTCTTAGATGACCAAATCATTTTTTTTTCATTCAGCACTTCCTGATGATGGTCAGCTTCTGACCCAGCCTAAAATACATGGAAAACATTGCTTAACTTGGGGGTACCATCAATAAAAAGTGAAAGAATATATTGAGAAATTATTGTTATTTATAGAAATATCTTAACAACATACTCAGCTACTTACATATTCCAAAAATCCCTCAGCATGATAAAAACTATTTGGCACTTCTGAAGTTTCTGTCTCTCCCGCAGTTTCTGCCTCTTGCATTGCCTCTTGCCTATAACACCCATCAAGTTGTGCCCTGACTTCCCCTTCATAATATTTTCTTAAAGTCATACTCTCTGAAATCATAGGATATTTTTTATAATTTTTTTTTTAAATCTCAATTGTGTATGATTAGATTGACTCGAAAATGCGAGTTAGGAATCAGAGTTCCTTACAGAAACTGGGATAAACTTGCACTTATGAGTTATCAGATTCTGAAAGGAATTTTTGTAGTGAATAGTGAATTTCCTTATTTTCGGTTACTTACTATTCAAACATTCTGCCGTTTCCAAATCTACCTGTACCAACAGTCCATTTAAATTTACAGTTACCATACCATTACCATCAGACATTTTATTAAAACTGTTAATATTTATGGTAGGTCGAAAATAATATTGCACATTCACATAACCTAAACCTTCACTAAACATAACACATTCCCCACTTCATACCGCTAACAGAACCGGTTCGCGGCCTCTGTACGCCGCGAAGTGTCGCTTAAAGCGCCTTTAAGCGTGACGTCATGACTTATTCGCTCAAATATGGCCGCTTACAGCGCCTTAACGCGTCTAACTCGCACAAATATGGCTTTACTCTCATCACGCATAACGTGAAAGAGAAGAGAGTTGAAGTGCTGCCATAAACGTAAACGTTAACACACAAATTGGCATCTACGCTTGCGCATTCGTCAGCCTTTCACGTTAACGTTGAATATAGGATTACGGTCTCACGTAAAGTAACGTATTCATACGGATACCTTAGAAATCAACGCACGTAACCGAAGAATATACGAATCACACCGATGAGTTGCGAATTACCGAATTTTTAATTTTAAAGTCAAGTCTCCATAACCTCAAAATGTGACATTTCATTAATGTATTTTTGTGTGATGCGTATTTCGCTTTAAAAAACAATAACATTTCGAAAAGCCGATTCCGCTTTACGGAAGAATTTGCATTTGGCAAGGGAGGTATATGGTCAAAATCCCTATCGAGATCCACAGAGATGGACTCTAATCCAGATTAACGTGATCCAAATCACAGGAAAAAGTATCAGCATTAGAACTCTTAGAGAGAGGATACAAAATTTAGTGAAGAAATATTCAGTTAAGGCTGAATACTTGAAAGGAAAGTAAGTACATATTTAGTGAATGAGAATGCAGTTCCTTGAATATTCTTGATTCAAGTACTGCATTAGACAAAATCAACTTTCATTATCTCGAGATACAAATTCAATATGAATAGTAAAATATTTATTGATTTTTGTCAGGTTTCCAAAAACATATTGAAGAGCTTTAGAAATTAATGGAAATAGTATGGAAATATATATATATATATACTTTGATGATTTCTAATTTTGAATCCTGGAAGTGAGATATATTTTTCCATTATTTTTAAATTTCAGATCAGGAATTGAAATATTGGTCACAGAAATTGATGATTTGCTTCAACAAATCATCAGAAATCAGAATGATTTCTGAATACCAGAAGAAGAGTACCACTACTTTGCATCCAAGTGCTGTTGAAAGCAAATCATCTTACCAAAAAGGGAGTCAGGCCAGAGAGAAAGCATGTGCAACTGTACGGGAAAGTGAATTGACTGAGAATGGTAAGAAGTTCTATTTTTAATGTTAATACCTATCCTATTTCCAATTTTCAAGAATTTTATCAATTTTTAGGCACTGATATATCACAAGGAAGTTCCCTCCTAATTGATCCTCTTGAAGATGATCATGGAATATCAGAAATGATGAATGTTACTAATTTCATAGAAATTGAAAATAATTGTGCTGAGCCGATAACAGAACATCAAAGGGAAATCCCAATAGAAAAAAATCAACCAGAAATAATTACAAGAAAAAGGCCTTTGGCCCAGGCAAACATAATGGGTAGGTGTGTTTTTTTAAGTAGAATGAACACTTGTACGCCAAATTCCATAACACTAATTTGGTACTAAAATTAATGATGAATAATCATTTCAGCACCAAAGTATAAAAGATGCAATACAAATTTAAAGAACAATACTGTAAAATATTTGGAAACAAAAAGTGAAAAACAACATGAATTGAGATGTAGAGAACTAGGACTTCAAGAAAGAAAACAGTTACTGGCAGAAAATAAATTTGAAATGGATAGACAAAAAAGATTAGAAATAGAAGAAAGAAGACTGGAAATAGAAGAGAAAAGGTTGAAAGTTGAGTTAGATCTGTTTGCCAACCAGCAAGAACTGATTAGGATATTGTTCAATAAGTAATATTCAACACTAATGTCAAATACAAATTTGAAGATCTCATATTGAATGGGAGTGATATGTACCATGAATTTGATTAACTGTGATTTTATAGGTGATTTTTAAGTTCGCAGCAGAGTTTATTTTTTTTTATTTAACATTTTTTTGTTATTCGATTACATTCAGTTAGGAAACTCCAAATATTTGTTTTTGTTTCATACCAGAATGGTTGATTTAATTTATATAGTTTATGAAAATGACTGAAACTCCACTTAGCTGTGATTGTAATGTTTCTAAAGGGCATTTTGTTTATTTCATTAAGGTATTAAAAAAAATACTTCAATTTAACACATTTTTTATTATATAAATCATCAGAACATTCAATTACCCAAATATTCTTCCAGCTGTGGAGGCTCGATGTTGAAGTATGTACCGGTCTGGCTTCCATATAAACAGGTATGGCAATTTGTTAAAATCATGCATGTTATGTACATGGTACCAATTTCCTGCAATAAAAGCTTCTGATTCTTCTTCACAATTTTTTGGAAGCCCCATTCTACAGCAATTCTCAAACTGCTCATGACTGTATTGAAAATTTGCCGTTCTGGGTGTCCTACTACCTGTAGTTCTGTGTATGGCCTCAAAAGTAATTCCCTCAAGCCATAGCCTTTATCCCCATAGCGAACATAGTTTTGATTTCCAAATACTGTGTACTGGACAAGTTCCTCATAAAGTCCCGACCCCTTAGCATTCCTGCATCATGTCGATGACCAGGATAAGCTCCCTTCAGACTGATAACAATGCCATCTGGGCATAAAACTGATTGGTATTTCACACAATGCACTTTTTTGTAACCAGAGTAATACTCCTCTTGATTTTCAGTTGGTCTACAAATTGGCCTGATAGTGCCATCTATGAAGCCCCAACAATTGTTCATGGGAGCCCCTTTTTCCATTATTGCCTGAAAGTAAGCTCAATGTTTAACAGGTTGCATGCTAATAGCCTAAACTAATGTAATTACTAGATGCTGAAAGGTATGTCTTCAAAAAATAACTGTAAATGTGCAATTTCTACTTTGGCAGACATTTTAAATGTTCTGAAAAAATTTCTTTTTGAATGCGAGGACGCTCATAGGCATTGTCAGCACTTGCTTAGGAATGTTTGTTCCATAAGATAAGTGACACTGATATGCGGCTAACACTTTCATTTTAATTACTGAAAAAATAAACATTTACTGAAATAAACGGAACACTTTATTATAAAAATATAACTGCCAGTAACGATGTGCATGGAAATGTACAAAACAAACTACAATACATTAAAAAACATACATAAGCGTCATCAGCACCCTGATAAACCAATACCATGACACACATAGGGGTTAATCAACAAGCAATGTGTTAAGAAGAGGTCCCACTTTACATAAATATCATTATTTTTAAAATAAACAAGTTGATAACCGTATGTGACGGATCTACAGAACCTATACATGACAATATCATTCTAATAGGTATCTACACACCTCTGAATATGCTCTCAACTTGGCTTCATTCAACCATGGCACGTTTCCAAGGTTTTCCAACAGATGACTATTATTATTGCATATGACCATCATGACAGTGTTGATAATGCTGGAAAGACCTTTATAACTATATCCAAAGATACTTTCCAAATCAACGAGACGATTTGGATATGCGAACCTTCTCAAAAGTATGCATAAACCATCCACACCTACAATATAAGGATGTTAAAACATTGTCATTACAAGTATACAAAAAACAAACTATTCAATGTTATATTATTTTCTGTTGTTATAGTTTCTGGAAGGCCTAATGCAGTTGCAAGGCGAGGAATATGGACTTTTTCAAAGCGAAACCAATTTTTAGCTTTTGTATTGGACACATTGTCTAGAGTGAATCGCCCATAAAGCTCTGCTCGATTACCAACAGGATCATTATTGAATATATGCAGCAAAATTGCCTCATCCATTTCATCATCTTCAAAGTCTGAATCCCCAAGTTGTGCTGCCTCCAGAATTCCTTCCACCTTTAATGAAATCAAATTATGAAATACTTAGATCCTGATTGAAAACGTATGACGAGGTGCTTACCATAAAAATGTATCTCCTATTACAGTAGAATGTCAACGAATCCGATAATTCAAATATGTATATTTATATCATTTTGTTTTGTTCACAGAAAACAACATAAAAACAAAAATAGCAAAATACAAACTAACAGGTTAGGTTAGGGTTCAGGGTTGACAGTTGACGTTCTTCCTTGTTCGCGCACATGATAGACTTCAACTCGATTTCATAACAACCGGTAAACGTTATATTTCGTACGTTAACGTCTACGTGAAGGGTTACGTACTGAAATTACTTCAACTCTCTAAAGAAAGAAGAACGCTACGTCCGCCATTACACGAAAGAAAACAAGAAAACCCTGCCAAAAGTCAAAAGCAACAGGCAAAGTTAATGACCTCCGCTAACGAAACAAAAAAAGCCATTACATGAAACGAAAGAAGTACGCCTTGGCCACTAAGAAAATAACTAGTACGATTTGTTATCATAATTAGGTGCGGAAAATTGTTGAGAAAGCTTATAAAGAAGTGAGTTATTTTTTTGTTTGATACCTACCTATTCAGTTTTTATTTTGGAGAACTCTATTTTTTATAGATATTTGCGATTGTAGAATTTGCAGAAGTCGATGGTGGAGGAGTATTACTGATAAACAGCAGTTGGCTGACACCAAGAAAGAAAGAGGTGTTTTGTTAAAGACTCGGTCAAATTCAACAGAATTGTTCGAGATATAAATCAGTCTGTTGATGAAAACAGTTGGGGCCAGTTCAACATATCAAGAATATTTTATGAATGTGGTACGTTGTTAATTGTGCTGATCATAGAAGCCCTGTGATTTAAAATTTACTTAAGGCCAGTACATGCAACATTCATTATAACTACATTTTCAACCCGGAAACCAACCAAAACATTGACGCCAGCCGTGAAAGCCTACATTCCTATATAATTGATACTTTATTACATTTTCAGAAAAAAAATGGTAACGTTCATGGAAAAACTATACTATAGACTTGCTCATGCGTAGAATGTGACTAAACATTTTGTTCATTGGTTTTTCAAGTACCTACTACAGGTAGGTTTATTTGATCACAGATTTAAATAAATAAAAAAAATTGTCACAATGGGTTACAAAAATTATATTTTTCTGCAGATGATTATGAAAAAGCAAAAAGAAAGATGAAAGAGGCAGAACTTACAAGTGACCTAAATACTGATACTGAGAGTAATAATTGTAGAAAAAGATTTAGGCCAAGAAGAATTTTTGAGGAGAGTTCTAGTGAAGAGGAATCCCTCAGTAAATTTGTGAGACCTCCAAAAATTAAATTAGTGAATCCAAAAAGTGCAGGTTTGTATATTTAAAAAATTGTAGATATTACGGTTCAAATTATCTAATTGGTTTAATTGTTAATTCTCTACACTTTTGTTTTTTCATTGTTATAAATCGAGTTGATATTTTTCAAGAAGTTGTGTTGGCTTTTATCACACTGGTAAAAGTGATAGTGAAGATAGCAATAAGCAGTGAGATTATTGATGAAATATACTTGTTTTCCAGATATTGCTGAAGAATAGGGTACGTGCCGGTACGCTATCTGGTTTACTTGCGTAATTAAGTAAAAGAGTGACTGAAGTTATTCATGGGTTGAGACTGTCTAGCAGGTGCATTGTAAAAGTCACTATAGAATAAAGTGTAGAACCGTCGTATATGCATTATTTTCTGGTGGTGATAAACAACAAGTACAGCTTGGAATATCTAGCAAAGAATGTCGATAAACGTATGCGCGAATTAGAATGAGAAAGTATATTCGGATGAATAAGAGGGTAGTATAATTTGTATATTCAATTAGAATGTATACTGAGATATTTTGCTATCGCGCGTTGATAGGCGTGCCGATTTCACATTCTTTGGTAGATTTGCCAAGCTGTAATATACTGTACAATTCGAGACGAAAATGTAAAATAGACGAACATTTTCGTCGAAGAATCGAAACTTCTTAACCCTGACGATCCAGTAATACTTTAAAAAATGAATATTGGAGCATGACCAAGTAGATGCGTAACAAAAAGTATGTGTTGGTAGTTTTTTGTTTAAGGATTTGAAGTTCGTACGGTGTCGCCGAAAACAGACGACTACAAGAAGAATACTTTATAATTATTCGACAACAATGTTCATATACTCAATTATGATTAATTTTTCCTTAACAGTCATTAATCTTTTTATTATACATAGAAACAACCGCCAGCACGCATTTTTAGATAGAAAAGCTGGCAGCTATCATTGAAAAGATCGCCTAAGATTACAGCCAATTTATTCCCTCAGCCCTCGGACTATGAAATAGTGGAATAAGCCTTATACAGTGCGGCTTTTTATAGTCCCCCCCGCTTTTGAACGGTTTGCCGTAGAGAGGTAAAAAAAAAACCGTTTCGAGGGTTTCACCGATACTACTTTTCGAAATATAACGCATTGTGATTGCTCGATAGATGGAGCGGGGGGGCACAAAAACCTATTTTTTTTAAATGGCATGGGGGGTCGAGTGACACATCGTTGAAAAGAGAATTTGATTCTCTTTTCAACCATCTAATTTTTTATAAGAAGGTAATAGTCCATACTCGAACTGGAGGACCAAGTTTTTTTGGAAAAAGAACACAAAGTCGTCTCCACGAAATTTAATAGAGCAAGGGATATAAATCCAATCTCAAAGAATGTAAAGAATAAGCGTCGCTTCGTGTATGGTATAGTTTTCACGTTCAAGATTATGTCTTTTGAATTGATATTCTGGGGTTCTACCCCTATTTTCATATAAATAACATGTAAAAAAGTACATCATGTATCTATAGATCAATTGTTAGTTCCTACTATTTGTGTATTTTTTCTCTCCACACTTTCTTTTCTATATTACTAATTGTACCCAACTGAAGATGAACACATATATGTTCTAACATGTCTTGTTGTTTGAGATTGGATTTATATCCTTTGCTCTATTAAATTTCGTGGAGACGACTTTGTGTTCTTTTTCCAGAAAAAAAAAAAATCTAATTTTTTTTTAATTTCGTTGACACGTTTTTTCACAATAAGCATTTGAAGTGTAAAAGCGGATCTGAATTCGTTTCCTTAGCTTACCTCAATAACTTTTGAAGTGTTTGATGTGAAATAATGGGACGGAAAATATTTTGGGTGGTATTAAAATAATAATGTTTGAAGAAAAATACCTTAATTGTTCTAGTGATTCACAATTGCAATCAATACCACGAAATAAGTACGGTCAATAAAGACAATTCACAACATTAATAATTATTCCTTTTGAATTCCTTTCAAAGCTTAATTAGGTATTAGGATATCGAAATTATACCTATTTCATTTATTTTTAATGACAAAAGTAATAACAGGTACTACGAAAGGACTATTGTTTCGTATTGATATCAGTTGTATCACCCGGTATATGTTCGGAACTCGATGTGTACTTATTTAGACACAAAAGTACTCTCGCGCTCCCCCTCAATGGCATGTCTTGGTACGACCGACGACAAGACGAGTCGATTTTGGAGTGACCGTGGGTACCGCTGCCCTTTTTTTTAATATAATATTTTTTCGCTTTGAACCGGTGTCTCGACGTTGAACAATGCATGTGTGTTTTTGAAGACAGATGGACATAGGATGAAATTCTGTGCACAGAAGTGAAGATCCCGCAGTTACAAGAGGTTGGTCAATATTTTGTATCAAAGGTTTGCCATTGAACGATATTCAAAAATTTAACATATGAAATCAGCAATTACAGTCCGCTAGTCCTTTTTTTTCACGCCCATAAAGTGGCCCTTCGAGCTCGAATTGTTAAATTATCATTTCGAGTACCGAACATATCCTTCATTTTTTCTAGTAATAAATCGATCAGCATTTCGATGTTTTATGCGCACGTCCCACTCAAAGTGTTAAATTCTGTCTTCGTTTAGATTCTTCCACTCGCTTGCTAGACAGTTCTCCGAAATTAACGAAAGAACTGACTGCAAAAAGTTTGTGTTTACCTTCATAAAGAATCACGAGCATTCTCTGTGATAAATTTAATTTAATTTCAATTTAGTTTCGCACTATTGTGAATTCTCGTATTTATATATTTCAAAATCGATTATTTATATTTTCCTGCTCTCATTTATCATTAGATACTCATCACTGACGTGTTAGAATATCATTTTATATATTTGCAATAATGGCAGAGATATCTAAAAAATTAAAACAAGCCAATGCCCAGAGAGGTACTGAAATAATTAAAATGTCAGAACTGAGAAAATACGCTGATCAATCCCTCACCGATAAAACTGTTCATAATAACTTTAAATGTCGATATCGACACATTGAAGTTATTAAGGAAGCATTTGATAAATATCATAGTGTAATATTAACTCATCAAGAAGCTGCTAGCTTGAAAGACGAAAATGATACGTTGGTCAATTTTCAAGATAATTATTTTCACTGTTTAGCAGTGTACACTCAGTTATTTGATGATCCTAATAATATTTCTCTCCCTATAAATAGTACAATGCACACCCCCCGGGAACAAAATGTAAGGTTGCCAAAACTGGAATTACCCAAATTTGGAGGTGAACTTGCAAAGTGGCAAACCTATCACGATATGTTTTCTTCTTTGATTCATGACAATGACACTCTTGCAGATATCGATAAATTCAATTATCTTCTTAGTTCCTTAGAAGGTCCTCCACTGGCTTTGGTGAAAAGAACCCCACTGACAAGTTCAAACTACTCAGTTGCTTATAAGAATTTAATCAAGCGCTATGACAATAAACGTCTCATTGCTCCCATTGGCATGCAATAGAACGTAGTAAAAAATTAACCTCAGCTGACGATCCACAAGCATTACATCATTTAATCGATGTTTTCAATGAAAATATCTCAATATTAAAAAACTTGGGCTATAATGTTGACTACTGGGATTTCATTCTCTTTAATATGCTCATGGATCGTTTAGATTCTGTAACAGCTACTAGGTTTGAAGTTGAACATTCTGAAACTCTTGTTAAGGATGTCTACTATGAAACTCTTGTTGAGTTTATAAATAAACAATGTAAAGCCCTAGATACAGTGTGCTACACTAGAAATCAAAATAAAAAACTACCACATTCTAAGAACGATGTAGGGAATACATACTCGCCTACTAATCGTACAAACAAACATTTTTCAAGCTCTGCGTTGTTAGCCAACTCTAATATTGATAATAATAATAATCCCTCGTGCCCTCTTTGCCAAGAGAGACATCTCATATATAATTGCCCCACCTTTATTGCTAAATCTACTAGCGAAAGGTTTGCTCTTATAAAAGAAAAAAAGTGGTGTACTAACTGCATAGGCACCAAACATTATACATCAAAATGCCCATCTAATGTACGTTGCAAAAAATGCTCTCAGAAACATCACTCGATGTTACATTTTGATTTGCCCACGAATAAAGTGACATTACCTGTTAATACCCATCAGAACTTTTCGCCGATGGTTACCGTCGATCCCACGTCCCTATCTCCATCGGATGCTCATAGGACCAGTTTGCTATTCAATGATAACAGTACTGTTTTGTTATCTACGGCTTTAGTTGAGGTTCTGGATGATACAGGTAACTTTCAAGTTGCCAGAGTCGTTTTGGATAGTGCTAGTCAGTCAAATTTTATTTCGAGTAAATGTTTGAACCGTTTGGGACTTTCACATTCCAGTTTGAAAATTTCTATTTCTGGTATTGGTCAAGTAAGTTCCGAATCATCTCATGCAGTTTCTTGCACTTTAAGACCTTTCTCCGAAACTCAACCAACATTTGAATTGGATTTCATTGTATTGCCAAAATTGTGCTCTAATATGCCAAGCATAGATGTTAGCACGGAACAATTAAATTGTTTTTCAAATCTTAAACTGGCTGACCCCAAATTTAATATTTCTCAGCCTATAGATATGCTTCTAGGCGCAGAAATTTTTGGTTTTCTGTTGAAAGGAAACACTTTGAAAAGTTCTTTCAACCATCCTGTCGCTATTGACACCATTTTTGGTTGGGTGATTTTGGGAAAAGTGAATTATTCGCTTCCTTCGCCTCAGATAGTAAATTCATTTTTTACGTCAACGGATTTTTCATTGGAAAACTCAGTGAAAAGATTTTGGGAGTTGGAAGAAGTGCCAAGTGCCAACTACATGTCTCCCGACGACCTTATGGCGGAGAAACATTTTCTTGAGACCTACTCAAGACTCACTTCTGGACGTTTTGTGCTTCAGCTACCGTTTAAATTGTCAAACCCAGTTTTCATTGGTTCCCGTGACATAGCCCTCAGAAGGTTGTTTGTGTTGGAGCGCAGATTAAATAACAATGCCAAGCTCTATGCCCAGTACAAAGAATTCATGCAAGACTACCTGGATTGTCATCATATGGAAATTGTCCCTACAGATCAGCTGAAATGTCCATCTTACTACATTCCCCATTTGTGCGTAGTTCGCCCAGATAGTGTAACCACAAAACTTAGGGTGGTATTTGATGCTTCTAGTCGTTGTCTGAATAATATATCCCTGAATCAAACTCTTTTGACGGGTGCCAAATTACAGCAGGATATTGTTGCGATTCTGCTTAGATTCAGGATCGACACAGTGGCTTACACCACAGATTTTTGTAAAATGTTCAGACAAATTCTTATTCATGAGAAACACCGTGATTATCAACGATTACTATGGCGTTTCTCCACAAGAGATCCTATCCAGGACTACAGGTTGCGGGTCGTCAGTTTTGGAGTAAATTCATCTCCTTACCAAGCACTTAGGGTGGTTAAACAGCTCGCAATTGAATACAAGTCTCAATACCCATTACCCTGCAAAGTGCTAGAGTCAGATATTTTTGTGGATGATATAGTTTCAAGTTGCAAAACTGTGTCTGAAGCTCTGGCGACGCAAAAAGAATTAATATCACTGGTTGGTGAAGCCGGCTTTGAGTTACGAAAATGGGCATGTAATAAGCCTGAAATGATATCGCATTTGCCAGCCTCACATCTTCAACATAACCCTCTCTCGTTTGACGCAGATTGTGAAACTACCATAAAAATACTAGGCCTTCAATGGAATCCATCTTCAGATAATTTCACATACAGGGTTCTACCTGTAGAAAAATCCTGTACAAAACGAAATATCTTGAGTCAGTTGGCACGTATCTATGACCCCCTTGGATTCCTCTCTCCTTTCACCCTTAATTTGAAAGTAATGATACAAACTCTTTGGAGTATGGGCATTGATTGGGATGCCAACCCACCTCTAAGTGTAGTGCACACTTGGAACCAGTTTATATATGATTTACCCTCTCTCGCAAAATTAAGTTTACCACGTCATGTGCTCTCTGATTATACTCATTTCAGCTCCTGTGAGTTGCATGGGTTTTGCGATGCATCTGAAAAAGGCTACTCAGCTGTAATTTATCTCCGAATCAGCAACGCCTTTGATCATATCAAAATTAGTCTAGTTTGTGCAAAATCGAAAGTAGCACCTTTGAAGAAAATTAGTATTCCAAAGTTAGAACTTTGTGGTGCCCTTTTGTTAGCTAATTTACTTCACTACGCTATCGACATTTTCAACAGTAGAATTGATATTTCAGGAATTTTTGCCTGGACGGACTCAACTATAGTTCTTTCATGGTTGAAGTCTTCCCCCCACAAATGGAACACATTTGTGAGTAACAGGATTACTTTAATCCAAGAGAAAATATCTCCCATGAACTGGTTTCATGTAAAAAGTGAATTTAACCCTGCAGATCCCGCTTCTCGAGGATTGTTACCCTGTGACTTAATCGAGAGTGAGTTATGGTGGGCGGGGCCCCCATGGTTAGGTCTTCCTTCAAGTCAGTGGCCTTCTGATACTTTGGAAAATTCAGGAATACCCGAAACTTCTGAAGAAAAAAGAAATATCGTTTTAACAGTATCAGTTAAGCAGGCTGATTCGATTCTCGAACTTTGTAATAAGTTCAGTTCTCTATTGAAAACTCAACGAATTATAGCATACATGTCCAGGTTTTTTCACAATTCCAGAAAGCGAAAAGAGGCATTACATGGACCCTTTTCAGAGTCAGAGTTGGAAAACTCTTTGACTCAGTTAATTAAGTTGATGCAAGCTGAAGTATTCTTAAAAGAAATTTACCTTCTGAAAAATAATAAACCTCTTCCCAAATGTTTCAGGAAGTTGACCCCTTTCTTAGACTCTGAAGGAGTGCTCAGAGTGGGCGGACGACTTGTTCATTCGGCTCTTTCTTTTGGAGCTAAACATCCTATACTTTTACCACATTCGCATCGTCTCTCCCAGCTAATTATTGAGTACACTCATAAACGATTTCTCCATCCTGGTTTGCACACGATGCAAAATTTACTAATCCAAAAATATTGGATTTTTTCAGCAAAACGTGCCATTCGATCCGTGATTTCTAAATGCTTCAAATGTTTTCGAGCAAATCCTCTCTCACAACAACCTATAATGGGTAACTTGCCTTCCGCTCGAATATCTCAAATAAAACCCTTTTCACATGCAGGAATGGACATGGCAGGACCATTTCTAACAACTGCAAGGAGAGCAAGAGGGGCTAAAAGTTTTAAATCATATATGTGTCTTTTCGTGTGCATGTCAACCAAGGCGATTCATATTGAATTAGTATCTGACATGTCTACAGAGGCATTTCTTGCTGCGTTTCGCCGTTTCATAGCGCGCAGAGGCAGATGTTCTCATTTGTATTGCGATTCAGGAAGCAACTTTATAGGTGCTTCCAACTACATTTCCTCAATATTGAAAGCTGCTGCTAATACAGAGCAGATTGAGTTTCATATAAATTGCCCCAAAGCCCCGAATTTTGGCGGTCTCTGGGAATCGGGAATAAAATGTGTTAAGTCCCATTTATACAGGGTGATTGGTAATCAGATTCTTACCTCTGAAGAGTTATACACGGTTCTCGTACAAATCGAGGCTGTATTGAATTCGAGGCCTTTGTGTCAATTGAGTTCAGATCCGCATGACTTGCAGGCATTAACGCCGGGCCATTTCTTAACGCTTGAGCATTTGAATGCGCTACCAGATCCCGACCTTGGCAATATCAAGTTGGGGCGATTATCAAGATGGCAACTTCTGAATCACATGCATCAATCGTTCTGGCAAAGGTGGCATGAGGAATACCTTCACACTTTACTACAAAGAAGTAAATGGACTGTTCCATCTACTCCCATTGTACCAAACTCTCTAGTCATCCTCAAAGAGGACGGCACTCCCCCTTTAAAATGGAACTTGGGAAGGATCGAATGCATTCATCCTGGAGCAGACGGTGTGACCAGAGTAGTCACTGTAAGAACCGCTAAAGGAACTTATAGGCGGCCTACAAGTAAGGTTTGTCCTTTACCCAACAATTAATTTTTTCTAGCCATACAGATTTTTTTTTTTGTATACCAATCTCAGTATTGGTGTGCTTACGGATATAAATATTTTATTTTGATATTTTATTTTTATTCTTTTTTTAATGCAAGTTGAATTTGTTGATATATGATATTGCTTTAATTTTTGGCAAAATATATCATTTTGAGTGGGCGGTATGTTTCGTATTGATATCAGTTGTATCACCCGGTATATGTTCGGAACTCGATGTGTACTTATTTAGACAAAAAAGTACTCTCGCGCTCCCCCTCAATGGCATGTCTTGGTACGACCGACGACAAGACGAGTCGATTTTGGAGTGACCGTGGGTACCGCTGCCCTTTTTTTTAATATAATATTTTTTCGCTTTGAACCGGTGTCTCGACGTTACCCTTTTGAACAATGCATGTGTGTTTTTGAAGACAGATGGATATAGGATGAAATTCTGTGCACAGAAGTGAAGATCCCGCAGTTACAAGAGGTTGGTCAATATTTCGTATCAAAGGTTTGCCATTGAACGATATTCAAAAATTTAACATATGAAATCAGCAATTACAGTCCGCTAGTCCTTTTTTTTCACGCCCAACTATTTATTGGATTTGTTTAAATGACAATAATTAATTAGTTACCTATAAAAGTACAATGGATTGATGAATTATTGTATTCATATTCAGTGAGGAGTTTTGTCTACTTATAATTATTATTTACTTTGAATATTTGATATCATCATGGTTCGTATACGTCCTTTAGAAGAAAAAATTGAAGCAATTTATAATTTTGGTGAGGCCCATCGGAACTACCACGAAGCGGGGAGAATTTTTAATGAAAAATTTCCTGAACATCCTATAACTCGGAAATATTTGAGGGAACTAGTTGAAAAATTCAACAGAACTGGCAGTGTTCGTAGGAAAGGTGGAGCTGGTCGAAAATCAATTCCGGAAGAGACAAAGGTTTCGATAATTGCCGAAATGGTGGTAAATCCGCAACAAAGTACCTCTCGTGTAGCAAGTACGATTGGGGTCTCAACAGCTACAGTAAAAAAATATTTGAAGAAACACAAGTTCCATCCATACAAATTAGTAATGTTACACCAACTCACAGAAGACGACCCAGACCGAAGAATGGAATTTTGTGAAATTATGGAGGAAAAGATAGCTAGGAACCCCAATTACATTAGGAATATTTGTTTTTCAGATGAAAGTACCTTTTTTTTGAACGGAAATGTGAATACACAAAATGTGCGATACTGGAGTGATATAAATCCCCATATCTTTCGAGAAGGTTACACACAGTTCCCACAGAAAGTAAATGTATGGGCTGGAATTCTGGGAGACCATATTGTAGGTCCCTTATTTCTGGAAGAAAACAAACGGTAATTTGTACCTGGATTTACTAAGAGATACGGTTGAACCACTCATACTTGGAATATTAGAAGAAAATGAGAACGAATTTCAGGAACACATCACCTTCCAGCAAGATGGGGCCCCTCCTCACTTCCAACGTCAAGTTCGAGAGTATTTGGAAGTAACATACCCTATGAGATGGATTGGACGTCGTGGACCAATCGAATGGCCGGCACGATCACCAGATCTTACACCTTGTGACTTCTTTCTGTGGGGATACGTCAAATCCAAAGTGTATGAGCAACAATCCAACTCTTTGGAAGAACTTAAAGAACGAATAACACGGGTTTGTGCTGGTATAACTGCAGACATGTTGAATAATGTTCGGCAGGAATTTGTGAATCGAATTTTTTATTGTCAAGAAGTATTAGGTGGACATTTCGAACACCTGCTTCGTTAATTGACAATAATTTTGCTTCTAATTATTTAAATACTACATGTCATAATACTTTGTTTTCTTTTTGTTACATTGACACTTCAAATGCTTATTGTGAAAAAACATATTAACGAAATTTAAAAAATTCTCTTTTCAACGATGTGTCACGCGACCCCCCATGCCATTTAAAAAAATTAGGTTTTTGTGCCCCCCCGCGCCATCTATCGAGCAATCACAATGCGTTATATTTCAAAAGGTAGTATCGGTGAAACCCTCGAAACGATTTTTTTTTATCGCTCTACGTCAAACCGTTCAAAAGTTAACAGGGAGGGAGGGGACTATATAAAAAGCCGCACCGTATAAGCCGCCGTTTTTTTGTCTCTTTTCGTTGCCCAATAAAAAATCAAAGAGTTTGCCGAATGGCTCCTGAATTTTAACCAAATGTGGTTAGTATAGTGTTAGTAGCAGTAGTAGCACCATAGATGTACATTTAGAGTGAGTGGTTTGAAAGTTTAGAAGGTAGGTGGAAATTCAAGATTTATTTTAGGAAATTTGCTTTCAATAAGTTGATGTCCTGAACAGTTTTTTTAACGTTGCAGCATAAGACTCCCGAAAAGTCCAGAGGATTGATTTGCAGCCAAGTATTTCGAACACGAAAAAAGGTGATGATTTTTCCTTCACTAACACGATCTCCCAGGCAGCAAGCTGACGTCATTTTCACGTTACTTTTTCGACACCCCGAACGTACTTCTGACTAAAAGAATGACGTCATAAAGACGGTAGGATGACGTGATTTTGTCACAGACCAAAGACGTCATTTTGTAACGTCACTGTGACGTTATATTTCGACTTTAATGGGCGTTCACTGACGTCATATTGACCTAAATGAAGACGTCATATTGACCTAAATCAAGACGTCATATTGATCCAATGGAAGACGTCTTATTGCCAAAAGGAAGACGTCATATTGACGATAAGATCACCGGTAAAGAACGCTTATTTGACTTCATAATAACGAATGGTGCTATTCAGAACAATAGAGATTAAATTTGCAGGAACGAGGAAAAGAAAAAAAATAATTAAACTTACGAAATTGCCGACGTTTCGACGTTTATTGACGTCTTCTTCAAGGATATTATCAGTTGTTTATGTATGTAAACATTAATCAAATTGAAGCGTTAGAAATACACAACTCTCCATGAATGGTTTACTAAATTAAATTTTATTAATGTTTAAATACATGAACAACTGATAATAGCACTGAAGAAGACGTCAATAAACGTCGAAACGTCGGCAATTTCGTAAGTTCAATTAATTTTTTCTTGTCCTCGTTCCTGCGAATTTAATCGTAATTAGTAAATATGTTCTTTACTGGGAATAAAACCAAATGGCTATCGACCGTTTTGTTTTGTTCCCAATTAAGAACATTCATATTATAAAGAATATTTTTCTGAAGTGAACCACACGCCAGTAACAAGTTTTTTGTAATATTTCTTCACGTGTGACTTCCAAAATATATTGTTTTACTTGTTAGTATTAATGTCCAATGACAAGTAATATTATTTGGAGGGTTGGAAGAAATGTTTCTGGAGAGTATAAAATTATGTAATTCAAAGCTAGGTCAAGCTGAGTGTTTTCGGCTGTTTGCCATCAGAGCTTTTTATGTCAGATTAAGGTGAGATTCCATCTCGTAAGAAACACAAACAATATTATAATAGTTGTAATTGGTTGTGAATAATATAAAATCACTAATTACTGATTTCATATTTACAACTACAATCATCATTATATATGTAGTGACTTTATATTTACAGCTATTATGTCAACAATATCTTTGTGTTTCTTAATCTTAAGAGATGGAATATCACCTTAAAATTACAATAAAGGTCTGATAATGGCAAACAGCCGATAGCGCTCAGCTTAATCTAGCTTTGAATTAAATAATTTTATATACCCTCCAGATACATTTCTTTCAACCCTCCTTCAAAACGATAGTGTTATACACTTGCTAGTCTGAAGCTTAATTAGATTTTGATTTTTGTTCGAAAATATGAACAGGATGTTCATAAAATCAGTTGCGGCTGAAAGACAAAGACTTTAGTCGCAATTTTCCAACAACTGATTTTATGAACATCCTGTTCATATTTTCAAACAAAAAACAAAATGCAATGCCCATGACAGATTTATGTCAAAAAATAACTTCCAAAGTGTGACAGCAGAAGAAATATTTCCATAATTTCCATCCTTGATGTGTATAATTGCTTCTGAAGAGCCTGCTTCCCAATTCTTCCGATCTCCCTGATGAGCTTGGAAAAGCAAAATAGATTTTCGGCAACAAAAATGTATTATTAAATGCGAGAGAAGCGATCCTTGCTTCAATGAAATGAACGATTTCTGTGACTGATATTTTTGAATAGCATTCTCCCTATCTAATTTATTTAATGAATGTTCAATGAAATCTAGATAACTAAAAAAATCAAATATTTGAATGAAAATGCGAATTTTCACTTCAGATTTTTTCTTTTCTGTCTTGTCACAATATCTATAAGATGTAGTTCAATGTCCTGCGTGGCTTTAGCCGGGGAAGTAGTTGTTAGATATTACTGTTAGATATTACAAAAAAATCATTTTTCATTTTTTAATTTTCATGGAGAATGTTCCCCTTTTCAACTTAATTGGATGTTAGTACATATTCAACAAAATATAAATATTAATATCATATGTATAAGGTCTGTAAATAAAATCACAATTAGAGAATGAAAATCTGTATGTTCTGATGGCATCAAACGGAGATATAATAAACTAATAATATATTATAACAGTTTGAGTAAGAGTCCTTTTTTTTTGACCGATGAGGATCACAGTAAAATTGTTAACTCAATAAATATGAATTAAACTAAAAACAGCTTAGCCTTTTATAAGGAAGAAAAAAATGCTTTCAACAAAATTTGCTCTGAATGAACTGAGATCCCATTGCCAAATTAAAAGAGATTTTCAGAATGAATGTAACAAAGGAAATGATACAGAATGGCCTGTTGCTGTAGGAAATATTATACATTTGTATGCAATATCTTTTATGTTCCACGTCCCTAAATCTTCAATCAAATCATCTACAATGTATATACCAAAATTAGTAGAGTCTAAAGGGTAAGTATAAAAAGATTTATATGTTTTAAATCTTCTCCCGATTATGAATGTTTCACCATCATCTGATCTAACTAAAATATTATGTATTTGAATTATAGCATTATTACTTACTGAACAATAAGAATTGCCACTATTGTAAGAGTAAATACAAAAATTACAGTCATTGAATAACAGTTTCTTGAACTGTTTGTAAATGGGACTATATGGTCCAGTAGTATGTGGAATGAAATAAACAGGTTTATTGTAAAATGAAATATCAATACTACCGAAGGATTTAATTTCATTTATCCTGCGATAAATTTGTTGTAATGGTTTATTTGGTGTTTTGATTAACTTCTTCAATTGACCCAAATAGGACTCAAAAACAAAAGCAGAAAAAGTGTCCAGAGGTCCAAAATGTTCTGTTTCTGCACTCAAATGACACAATATATGTACATTGTACACAAAGAACTGTTTCCCATAGATCTTTTCACAATGAGTTACAAAAGTTGTTAAAAGTTCATTTGCAAATTGTGAACCAATATTTCTAAGATGGGTTTTGGATACGAGTATTAATATTCCACAATGCAATAATAGAAAATGTTCATAAATGGCAAGAGAGACAACATCTTTGAGCACAATAGGACCTGTATAAAGCAAGAAAGTTCTGAACTCAGTGGCTTTCCAGCGGGCTAGTTCTGATAGCTCCCTTGGTTTTCTGTTAATTTCAATAGGGGTATATTCTCTCAGAGAAATTAAATGTTCTGATATGGTATTCACATTTTGGCTTTTCAATCTGTTTTTCAAAGGACCACCAATCCATGGATTCAATAACTTTTTCATGACCCCAAGGCATACAGCGTGCATATAATCGATTGGAAAACACGAAACTAATCCAATTTGCAAATCAAGTAAAGGTGTCATCCCCAGATGATGTTCTTCATCATCTTGCCTCAAAAATGAAGCATCTGTTCGCAGCATAGATGATGTTCCCTTCAAAATAACACGATTAGCAAAATATTCTCCTTCTTCTACACATTTATCGCATGACGAATAACCTCCATGTGATTTTACACATTTAATATAAGATCTTGCGGGTGCATCACATATAAAGCTATGAATTTGAATTGAATAATGTATTTCTTGAGAATAAAATCCTTCTTGTGATAAAAATGTTAGCTCTTTTATGAAATCTTCAAGGTATTTATTCAAGGGTTGTGGTTTGGTTCTTCCACAATATATTCCTATAACAAACGGACGAAATTTAACATGATTTGTAATATGACCTAAAATTGGCCAGAACTGGATATTGTTGCTATGAAATAAGGGAATACCATCTATGTTGAAACTCAATTTTACTACATTGTCTGGAAAAATGTTCGACAAAGCAGGGCAAACTGACAAATTACCCAGTAAATTATCAACAAGACCAAAATGGGTATATTCACCACTTTCCAACTGTTTGATGATTTGCTTTGTAGGAGTTTTTAGTAAAGACCTACAATCTACTGGCAACTCAGGGTGATATGTAACCAAGATGTGTAATAAATCAGTGAAAGCCACTTGTGTTATTTTGTGATTGATTGCCCAGTGTACTAACTGTTTTTTCAAATCAACAGAAAATTCCATAGAACTATTGTTAGTAAGTAATTCGTTACAACTCAAATCATTAATATTCAAGTCACAATCAATTACATTTGAATGATTATGGAATGTGTTGGCAATTATTTCTCTTTCAGGACTATTTCTAGCAAATTCAAATTGTTCAATATCAAGAATTTCAGTATTTATTGCCGAAGTGCAAGCTGCTTCGTTTTCTGAAATATCAGATGATTTTTCATTCCTGGAAGTTATTAAATTTGCAACTTCTACTTGGGCTCTGCGATAAATTTGTCTTTTGCCAATAATATTTTGTTTTGAACGATTCATTTCACCTGGTAAAATAAAATATGATTCTTGAAAAGTTTATTGAGTCTTTGGAGCAGATATTTACACTTCTTCAATGGGTACTATTTTTCTTTGTCCAACGTTGAGGAGCATGCTTCAGCCATATTTTCATGACATTTTCTACTTGTACGTTGGTTGCATTTTCAGTTTTTTTTACTGCTCCTGCAAAACAAATTCGATGTAACAATTTTTGTATGAAAAAAAAAAAAAGAAAGAAAACTCACTCAGAGAAAGCTCACAAAATGGTCTCTTTTGACGTTTTCCTCTAAAATTGAAGGATGTTGCCAGCTCGTCTGTTATCAAATGCCTCAATATAATATTTGTTTTTGATGTACAGTCTTTACCTCCTAAAGAAGATAAGTAGGATACTTGAAAATAATGCAGAATTGAAATCAACGAAAATTTCACATACATTAAAATTTCATTATACATTAATATATTTGAAAATAATTTGGACTGCCCCCCAAATCCAAGTACCTGTGATTAATGTTTCCCACACATACCATTCCAGACAAGTTATCTCTTGATGTTAAATAAGCTTCCAGCTTATTCAATTGCTCTATGGTTCTGATGGGCCATTCAACTGGTAAATCATTTGGAACAGCTCCTACTTCTTGATGTTTTTTTTTTAAATGATTTAGTATTTGATCATTTTGTTCCCTTATTTGATACAGCAGAGACAGTATATTGTGGTCCAATCCTACAAGAAATGTAAATTACAAACAAGGTAGAAATGGCAGATTATTTTTTTAGTAGGTCCTTTCACAAATTTTCCACTTCTAAAAACATATATCATTTAGTCACATGGAGTCACATTTTAATTTGTATTTGTATGACCCGGAATATTTTCTCATTTTCAGATTCTTCCTGACAAAATACATATAACCTAATAATAGTCAGATATCATTTTGGCTCTCATTTTTGAAAATATTATTTCAAGTTCATGTTATGATTAGGTTAGAAATACCCACCATTATTTAGTATTTGTATCATGCAAACAACTGAAATAAATTCATAAATTATTTTTAGGTTCGTTTCACAGAAAAATAGTAATGGAAAATATCCGCAAGCTTGGTGATGCAACAACTAATAATTCAACAAAAATTACTGTTGGGAGAATTAAAAAAGGTGTTATGGTCTCTTGCCCGCATTGTCGAGGACTCTACAGTAAATTTAATTTAAGGAATCATGTTAGAAAATATTGCAAATTTGCCACCAATCGCATGAAAAACAGTTTAGGAATTAGTAGGGTACTAATGGCCGATATTCATCCATTAGCTAAACAAATGCTGAGAGACATAATTTATCCACGTATTCGTCAAGATAATTATTTTAATACCATAACTAAAGACGAATCATTAGTTTTACTGGGAAATCGTTATTGTCAAAAATATTTAACTACATCCAAACATCACGATAAGACATTTGAGATTAGTTGCGAGAATATTTTTAATTATGCAGAAAAATAATAGTTCTCTGAAGGAAGTCAAGGATATAGTAAACCCCATGCATTGGGACGAATTTGTTCAAGAGAAAATGGAACCTACAAAGTACCAAGTGTTGTTCATTATGCCTGTGATGTCATGAGACACCTTTCAATTTTATTGAAGTGTGAGGCTATCAAAAGTAATGATAATGAATGGCAGAGTTTGGTAGAAAAATTCCATTATTTGTTGAGTGGCAATCAAAATGCGGATCTCACAAAAGCAGCCACGGAGACCAGGGCTAGCCTGCAACGAAAAAAATCAGAAATTGTGCCAACGACGGAAAAGATTAATAATTTGCTTAGAAAAATAAATAGTGAAATATCACAGAACTACACGATTCTTCAAAAGGGGTATAATTATGATTCGTGGAAAACTTTAAACGAACTGGTTTTAATTTATATAATGGTGTTCAATAGAAAAAGGCCCGGTGATGTTGAACGAATGGAAATCGCCGAGTATGAAAAGTTGTGTGTTGTGGAGGGGGAGTATGTTGAGACATTGGATGAGGCAAATAAAGTTTTAGCGAATAATTTCGGAAGATGTGTTACTAGAGGTAAACTTAACCAGGCTGCATCGCTTTTAATTGATAAGGAACACATGAAAGTTATCAAACTCCTACTCCAGCATCGTGTTGATTCAAATATCTCTGATATCCAATATTTATTTGCAGAGTCGAAACCAGGCAGATATCCCTATCTGAAGGCTGCTAAAGTCCTTAGTGACTTTGTTAAAAAAAATAATATGAACACTATCACCCTGATTGCCACGAAGCTATGATATCATTTAGCGAGTTTCACAGCTAGGCTTGATAAGGATAAACAAAATATTATCAGTAAATTTATGGGTCATGAACCCGGCATACATAACAAATGCTATTAAAAACCGTTAATACAGAATAATGTTCTGACCATGGGGGGAGTTTTGATGGCTACTAATGGTTTTGTACCAGAACTTTTCAAGCATTATATTCAACCAGTATCTGAAATAACAAATGCGGTAACAGCTCAATGGCTTGATACAGGACATGAGAGCGATTCAAGTGAATCAGACGTGTATAAATCATTCAATAATTTTCGAACTGATTTGTCTCCTGTCATCGAAAAGAACACCACTCACGATTTTTCTGAAGGTATGGTATTTAATTTTGTTGCTAGGTTGAGAATATAATTCCTCTCTTATCTACTAGATCATCTATCTCCAAGAGCTTCTTCAAGCAAACCGATGATGGATAGTCCACAAAGATGTGCTACTCCCTTATCTTCGAAATCTCGTTCTCTTTCTCCTTGTAGAAGATTGCCTCTTTCAAGCAAATCTCGGATAACTTGGATAACGCCTGAACGACACTAGGTAAGAGATAAATTTAAACATAATTACAGGAAGAATAAAGTTCCAAAAATTCATGAATGCCAAGACATTATCGATAACTCCATTCTTCAAAACAGAACACCAATTCAAATTCAAACCTGGGTCAGAGCAGATATGGAAAGAAAATCAAGTAAGGTTTTTTTTTTAATATTTTCAGAAGAGGCACAGGAATAAGGGGATGTATAGAATGAGACATGTGACAATTTATGGAAATTTTCGAAAATTTCAATAAAACTTCATCAGTAAACGAAAGATACATTTTTTAATAATACCAGTTACATAAAACATAAATTTGAGATATTGTGTTCAAACATTCTTTAAAAAAAATTACTCGATATAATTCATTTATTCAAAATCTAACCTGATTATTCTACCTCAATGATTCAAAATAGAAAAAATGTCCATTTTTTTCTTCATTATAATTGTGCTGGAAAAATTCCTTATTATTATGATTATTCTTTGCAATCCATTATGTTAATCAATTTTTTTCAATTTAATAACTCTTTTTATGTTCAAAAATCAGGTCTAGCCATGGGCTCTAATCTTAGTCCCTTGCTAGCTGAAGTTTTTATGTCAAATTTAAAATCCACCATTTCACAACACCCTAGTTACTCAAAAATTTTATTCTGGCACCGGTATGTCGATGACATACTAGCCCTTTTCAAAGGTACGTTGGACGACCTTAACAATTTTCTAATTACACTGAACTCGTTTAATCCAAGAATCCAGTTTACCATGGAAATGGAATCAGACAATAAATTACCCTTTCTTGATTTAATGATACACAAGTTTGATACCTTTGAATTTTCCATTTACAGAAAACCCACTAACACTGATAATGTCATACCGTTTCACTCTAACCACCCATACAATCATAAATTTGCATCTTTTCATTCTCTATTTCACCATCTGTTTACTATTCCATTGAACGAATCCAATTTTTCAAAAGAAATCAATATCATTAAACAAATTGCTCACAACAATGGTTTTCCAATACATTTAATTAATAGACTATATTACAGATATGTGAATAAATTTTCAAACCATAGACTCACTCAATCTAATCCACAAGTTTTTTTCTTTAACCTATTTTGGCCCTATATCATTAAAATTAAAAAACATGTTACTTAATAAACTTAATACCAATGATAATTCAAAATTCTCTATTTCTTTCAAAACTTCTAACAATTTAAAACATTCTTTGGTAAATTCAAAAGACAAGATTCCAATGTTGGACAAGTCAGGTGTCTATAAATTAAATTGCTCAAATCCAGATTGTAAAGTTTGTTATATTGGCCAAACTGGTCGCAAAATTAAAACTCGATTAGCTGAACATGTCAGATTAATAGAATCTAATTCCGATAAGGAAGAAATCAACTCTAACTCAGTATTTTCTAATCATATTATTAACCAAAAATACAATTTTGTTCCCAATTCTGATTTAAAAATTTTACATGTTTGTGATAAAGGAAAAAAGCTCAATTTACTTGAAACCCTGGAAACAAATAAGGCAATTAAAAATTCAGAAGTTCAATGCATAAATGAACAAACTAATTTTGACAGCTTAAAACTTTTCAATTCCTTACTTTTTTGATAGCTCTATTTGTGAATAATTTTATTTCCATTATCATTTTCCCTCATACTTTTACAGTTCACACTCGTTCAACGACCAATGTTCCCATTTTGCTATTTTAAGTTTTTGACATATGATGTTGTATGATTGATGATTTCTCTTTTCCACGGGTCTATAGGTCCACGGAACGGCCGCTCTGTCGCCTTGAGTTGTGACGTCTCACTCGACAGATGACAGATGTCAACCTCAAACTTCAAAATTCATAACCCTTTCCTTTCGAGTCAAGTAGTAACACGTACATGGTCACAATTTTCTGAAAAATTATTTAAATTTAAGCATGATATTTTTGGCGAGGTCAAACCACAACCCCTAACATTTAGGGAACCGCTCTCATGCGGGATACGTCATGTTGACGACTAGTCGTTAAGTTTTTTAAGCAATGTCTCAATAGTTTTTCCACCACATATGGTATGTTCAAATTTTATTACTGATTGCTCATATTTAATGTAATACCTATTTCTATTTTCTGTAGATCTCTTGTTAACCTTTTTGCTGAAGATGAAGGATGAATCCTTCGAAACATGTCCTACTGCTGATGTAAGTCTTCTGACTACATCCCTTAATGTGCTGATGTGTGTCCTCTACACACCCACATAATACAATAAAGATTTTATTTGGTGGAGTTCGACTGTAAGTTTTTTACCTACCCAGTAAATCAATTTCTATATGATCACAGGTAATCACCTCATATTTTTGTTTACAGGGCCACGATCCCAAAAGAGGAGTTGGACTACCCCTCAGAAGATCAGATGTTGGGAATATTTCAAGGACTACTATGATCGCAAGAAACGAAATAAATATCCCACTGTACAGGAACTGCAGAATGCCGTGGCAACAGTTCCAGAATTTAAGGACAAAACGGTCCCAATTCTTCGAAGCCACTTACAACATGATTATGAATATATGCAGCATAAAAACAAATGAACTGTCCCATTCATATATTATCGATAAACATATGGCCATTTGTTTGTCATACACCGTGTGTCTTAATTCTCATGGAAGCACAATTGTAAAATTTGTAGAATAAATAGATACACCAATAATATTTAAAATGACCCGGAATCAATTTACCCCCTGTATCTTTCTTGTTATTTTTTTATGAATATTTCAAAATTGGTTCATCGATTTGATGTTATAAATGAACAATTTAGCAAATATCAGACCAAACCGCTTCTAATTTTTAAAATTTAAATAGAAAGTATATGTTTGTTTAAAGATGGTTGACAATGTTTCACTTTTAGTATGATGTTTTCATGGATATCAATTGTCTATAAAAACAAAGGAAAGAAAAAAAATTGGATCTGCTTCCGGTCAAACCGGAAATACCACATTTGGTCTGATAGGTACTTACCAAATTGTACATTCATGACATGAACTAGATCAAACTAGACCAAATTTAAAATATCAACATAGAATAATAACAAAATATACAGGGGGGAGAAATTGGTTTCTGGTCATTCGGTATAGGGGAACAGGGGGCACGGTGTTACACGGGGTACAGTGTTAAACTACGCGCCAACTCTTTAAATTTGAACGGAAAACCGTACCGCCGTCACTGTCGACACTTCCCATCATCGTTTGATACCGTGCCTGTTTTTAGAGCGCTAAAGTGCATTGAAGCAGAAATATAACCATTTTCAAGTTTTTTTAACAGCAAAGTAAGTATATCATATGTTTAAAAATATGTTTTGTTGGTCTGTAGACAAATATTACAAGTTGTTTTGATATTTGGAACCATAAACACATTAGTTAGCTACAAGCTCACAATATAAACATAACCTTAAAAAATTGTCCAATGTCAGAATTGATATTTGAATAAGAAAACGGCGTTTGGGGCACAGTGTTGCAACTGATAGAGGGGTACAGTGTTATACTGTTTTGTATGTGGGACACACTGTGACACTTACTTTTTTAATTAGAAAACATTGAAACTCGTTAAGTCGGCACCTACCTATATTACAATCAAGTGAAGGTATATTTTTATATTCTTTTCAGAACTAAAATGGTACGTAATAGAAATCAGACTCGAAAAATAGCCGTTTTTACTGAGGATATGATGAAAACTGCAGTTCTAAATGTTGTGGATAATGGGTGGTCAGTAAGGGCAGCAGCAATCCAAGCCAATGTAGTTCATATGACTTTAAAAAGGTATGTTGACAAATATAAAGCTTTGTCTGAAGAGGAACGTACACATTTTCGATTTACGCCCAACTATGGAGTCAATCAAGTTCTCTAAACAGCTAGAAGACTTATTAAGAGATTATTTGATTACAGCTTGTAAAATGCACCACGGCTTAACTAGGAAGAATGTAATGCAATTTGCGTATGAACTTGCGGTGAAAAATAATCTGAAATATCCAACATGTTGGAATACTCATAAACAGGCAGGGGTGGACTGGTTATATGGTTATATGGTTATATGAAACGATATCCTGAATAATTATCTATACGAAAACCTGAGGCCACCGTCTGAGTCGTGCAACCAGTTTCAACAAAACTAATGTTAACGAATTTTTTGATAACCTAGTCAAAGCTTCTAAGAAATTTCCTAATGGTCCAGCTCCAGAAAATATTTATAATTTAGATGAAACAGCACTTACTACCGTACATAACCCTCCCAACGTCGAAGGACCAAAGGGATTAAAACAAGTTGGGCAGGTAACTTCTGGCGAAAGAGGTGTGTTGGTGACGGCATGCTGTTTTATAAACGCAATAGGGAATTCTGTACCACCTTTTCTTGTATTTGCCAGAGTCAATTTGCAGGACAGAATCTGCAGGGGCAGCTACCAAAACAGGTTGGGTTAACGGTGAAGTTTTTATTGATATATTAAAACATCTACAACGTTTCACAAAATCCTCATCAGAATCTCCCATACTGCTAATTATGGATAATCATGAGTCGCATATTACAATTGCGTTATTGGAATTCTGCAAGTCTAACGGAATTATACTACTGACTTTACCGCCACACACAAGTGGTAAACTTCAACCATTAGATAAATCGATGTATAAGCCGTTAAAAACACATTTTAATAAAGCTTGTAATGACTGGATGATAATGAATCATGGAAAAACGATCACCATATACCAAATAGCTGAGCTCTTGGGAAAAGCATATCCTCTCGCATTCATTCCAAATAACATTACCAGTGGTTTTAGGTCGACTGGCATTTGGCCATTGAACAGGCAGATCTTTTCAGATGACGATTTTCTAGCATCTGCAGTAACAGATAGACCGCCTCCTGTACAGCAGATTACGAACGAAGCAGATGAGATACCAGTACAAGTTACTATTGGAACAGCTGAACCTGAAGCAGAGTTTAACGAAACTCCCGAGACACCACAGCAAGTCCAGGATAAACAAACTGAGAAGACACCCTCAGTGGCCTCATTTCAGCTTCCGTCATGTTCAACATCATCAGGAATGCCTTCTACTTCGGTAAAAGAGTCCTCATTAGTTTTGCCACAACAAGTTCGTCCTTATCCCAGAGCAGAAGCTAGAAAGGAAAACAAAGGAAAGAGTAGAAAGCGTAAAAGTGCAATCTTAACAGACACACCTATTAAAGACGGAATAATAGCTGATTTAAAAATGAAACAAGAAAAAAACGGAAAAAAGATGTCTAAAAAAAGCGGTCGAACAAAAATGTCTACTTTACATAAACGGATGCAGAGGCCAACATCAGCTTCAGAAGATGAAGTCTCGAATATTGAAAATGAAATCGTCGCAAAGCGACAAAAATCAGTGAAAAGAAATGTTTTTCAATCAAAGAAACCAAATATTAAAGAAATATCCGATTCAGAAGAATCTGAAGGATCTTACTCATGCGCAGATACTGAGTCCAGTATGGGATCTTTTATAAGTGCAGATGGAGATCCATCAGAAGCAAATGACGATGATAACAAGGAAATTAACATTGGAGATTATGTTCTCATTAAAGAGGGTGTGTCTAAAGGCCTTGAAGTAATGTCCATTGGATATGTTAATAACAAAACCGAAACTACGGTGAAAGTAACGTACATCCGCCGTTTGTCCTAAGTTTATATTTGTTCCTGCTGATTTAGAATATGTTTTTGATATTTCCCAAGTTTTTATGAAATTACCAGCCCCCAAACCTTCAGGCCAGACAGCAAAAAGAAGTGAAATGTTAGTTTTTCTGGTGGATTTTCAGGCATACTTTAATATATTAAAATAAGTCTTATTTGGGTACTATGTAAAGTGTTGAAAAATAAATTTTCCGATTACAGCTTTTCACTTATCTCCTATTTATCCCTCAAGTAACAGTGTGCCCCATAGCATGCAACACTGTTCCCCACTAACGGGGCACACTGTTACAATTGTAGTTGTTATACATAATCATTGTCCCAGTCTAGAAATAAAAGTTTTTCTTTCACTTGATTATCCTGAGACATGTTCCTATCAGGAACAAATCATTTGGTATCGGAAAATTCACTGTGAATAAAATTGCGCCAGAGTAACAAGAAAAAAATATTTTTGTGTAACACTGTGCCCCCTGTTCCCCTACTACACACCCAGAGCTATTGAAAAACCGATATTTCTGAAAATTTGTATCAAGAGCAAAAATAGGCCTAAAATCTCTTCGGATTCGTAATCAAAACTCTTATTTTACCATAATACATCTTTATCATTTTAGTTCGAAAATATGAATATGAAATTCATAAAATCTTTTGTGGAATCATCTGCGACTGAAAGACAAACTTTAGTCGCTATTTTCCATCGTTCAAGATAACCTCTTGGTAGGTATTCATGTTGAAAAGGGGAACATTCTCCATAAAAATTGAAAAATGAAAAATGTGACTTATTTGTAATATCTAACAGAAAACAACTACTTCCCCGGCACAAGCCACGCTGGACATTGAACTACATCTGATAGATATTGTGAAAAGACTCTAACTGAAAAGGAAAGAAAAAATCTGAAAGTGAAAATTTGCATTTTCATTCAGATAGCTGACTTTTTTAATTCTTTCTAGTTTTCCTTGAACAAATCATTAAATAAATTAGATAAGGAGAATGTTACTAAAGAAATATCACTCACAGAAATCGTTCATTTCATTGAAGCAAGGTTCGCTTCTCTCGCATTTAATCCCCAATACATTTTGGTCGACAAAAATCTATTTCGCTTTGCCAAGCTCTATCAATCCTCCTGAAGTCAGTTGGTAACCATTGTGGGAATAATTAATGCTATGGGTCAAGCTCTACCACCGATCTACATCTTTCCTCGAGTGAGAAATCTGGAAGATTACATAATAGATGCACCAGTGGGAAGTTTGGCTTTAGGAAATAAAAGCGGCTGGATGACAGAAGACTTATTTCTAGATGTATTAAAACATATTGTTAAGCATACCAAGTGCAATAAAGAAAATGTAATACTTCTACTCATGGATAACCATGATTCTCATACCTCCATACCAGCAATAGAATATTCCCGTGAAAATGGGATTGTCTTACTATCATTTCATTCACACACCGGATGCAATCCTTGGATATTGGGATATTCTCACCATTTAAAACTAAAATCGCCATTTCGTTTGATAACTGGTTATTAGCGAACCCTGGAAAAACTATTTCTATTAGATATATCCCATCGTTGACGAAAAATCCTTATCAAGAAGCATTTTCCTTAAAAAACATAGTTAATGCCTTTAAAAATACTGGGTTATTTCCTCTAAATACACAAATTTTCAATGAATCAGACTTTAAACCGAGCAGCGTAACTGATAGACCAGATCCAGTTTCATCTCAGAATGATATCACAAAAAAACTGAGCAAGCTATTAAAACATTGGAAACGAGACAAACCAGCGCAGCGATATTGAAGAGCAATTCAATAGACTGTCAACGAGTAAGGTTCATTCAGAAGACAAATTATCTTCAATCGATTGTAATAGAGGTGCAGCAAATGAAGGATCTCCTAAGGCTTTGTCCATCAATAAATGAATCACCAGTGAGCAATGTAAATGGCTCGACTTGTAAGGACCACATAATAATTGATCCAGAACAAATCAGACCATATCCCAAAGCAGATCCGAGAAAATTGGTGCAATTTCCTCTTAAAACAACAAAGATTCACTATATAGGAGAAATAAAGGGAACGGGTAATTATTTAAATGTGCAATTTTTGAGAAGAAAGGGAAATTCCTCTACTTTTTATTTTCCCGAAGTTCCAGTCATTAGTGACGTGGATCCAGAAGATGTAGTGTCCATCTTACAAAAACCCACTTTAACAGGAACAGTCAGAACCCAATCTATTTACTCATTTAAATACAATTTTGGGATGATGATTGTAAAATAATAAACGAATTATGTAATGTATAATAAATAATGTTAAGAAAATGTTTTGTATTTATTTTCATGTTTTATGTTTTGATTAAAACACCCAATTCTTTCATTTTTTAATTAATTTCTGCAAATTAATGTACCTCGGCCGAAACTTCCCCACCTCTTGAAAAATTAAAAAGGCTATTGCTCTGACAGTTCTAAATATACATGACTGGATACAGAGTTAAATTTTTACTGAAAGTCCAAATAAACGATAACCACTAAAAACTCCCTTCTCGTAAACAGTTTTATGAAAATAGCACCTATTTTTTAAAAAATGTCCGAAACTACCCCCTTGTCCCCTATTTCTTTTAACAGATGACACCAAAAGGCTCAGAAAAAATTGAAAAGATGTGAAGTGTCTTCTGATATACAGTCGTCTGATTTGTACAATAACAATAGGAAGCGAATTAGATTAAATACAAAAAGGTGGTCCTCGTCTAGCACTGATAGTGAAGCTGAATCAAATCATTCACTCGGCAATCTCAACAGAGGAAAGTCCACTAAACTTCCAAGACCATCAGGATTGCCACAGTTAACAAATCCTACACCAATTACATCACCTCGATCTTCGGTCAACATTGGTAAGATCATTAATAATTGAAACATATACATATTATTATTTTCATGCCACGTTTTGTAGTTTTGTAGTTTGTGAGGGTTTGTTCTTGTTTCATACACTCGATTAATTAATGACTTTTCGGCTTCTGGTTTCGTACACCAACCACTGCGATGGCCCAAAGGGTTTAGGTGCCAGACAGTGCGAGGAGTAATGATTTAGTCTGATCTAACCAGAACGAACTAACCTTGACGTTTCAGTGCGTGGAAATTAACACATAAATTTTGCGAAGATTAATTTTTCAGTCTGATCTAACCAGAATGAACTAACCTTATGACGACATTTTGAGTGAGTGAAAATTGAAAACATACATTTTGCGAAAAGTAATTATTTATTTTAAAGTTGTAGATGGTAGTAACTTGATTGAAGAAGATTGCGGATGCATCCAATTTAAACACTGTGAAGAATTGAAAGAAGTGGATATATTTCAACCATCAAGACGATGGACGTCCAAAATGTAATAAGCAAGTAATTATTTAGTCTGATCTAACCAAAACGAACTAACTCCCACTTAGACATTTCAGTGGATGGAAATTGAATACATACATTTTGCAAAGAGTAATTCTTTAGTCTGATCTAACCAGACCTAACATCGCGGTGGTCGGTGTACGAAACGAGAAGCCGGTAATAAATTAATCAATCGGGTGTACGAAACAAGAATATTTCAGGTAATTTTGCTGGGGTGTATGAAAAGTGAGTGAAAGAAACAAGAAACCACCTTTGTGACATACTACTTCTACCCAACTAAATAAAATAATCATTTCTTTATTAGACAGGGCCACATCCAAGCATGTAGAAGCTACTGAAGCTACCAAACTTCAGGATACGAATTCGCTGCTCATCAGCCACATAGCATCACCTCCTACAAGAACTGTAGAAAATGCTACTGTTAATATAAGTAAGTTCATCTTGTAAACCTTGATTCATCTATATAATAGATATAGATATAGATATATAATAGATATAGGGTTACAAAAAATTTTCAATTTTTAAAAACAACTGATTCTTCGTAGAAAAATTTACTTGCGTTAACACCCTCACAAAGATATAGTTATTTTTTCAATTTATTATTAAAACAATGAAGGGAAGGTACCGAAAATTTTAACTTTGAGAGTAATTGAGAAAAGTTCAAATTTGAAACAATAGTCTTATGGTAAAAACATAAAACAAATGTGTCTATTTGTAGTACAGACAACCCGTTCATACCGAATATTGAATTCACATTCAACTTTTTTCAGGTTTAGAGGATATCTTCAAAGAAGTGAGAAAGCTAAGGGAAGAAGTAAGGGAAGTCAAAGCCATTTTGAAACAGTCAAGAAGTTTAGTTACTGCTTCCATACCAACTGATATACCTGTGGTATTGCCTTTGAAAGATAATGTAAATTTCCAATTGTTAGAAGCATATTTGAGTTCTAAAGAAAAACTGAATGACCTTGTAAATATTTATTGGTATTATTCAATATTCTTATTTATTCATGTGAAATATATTATAGGCTTGCTATTTGGCCAGTTTAGGAGGCACTGGCACAACAGGATTAGTAAATCGCATACTGAGAACCATATTATCAAACAAATTGGCAACAGAATTCAACTTTGCTGGACAAAGAAGTGAAAGTTCCAATAAGAAGGCTTTTGGAACTACTAACCTGAATTTGACCATAATACGTAAGTATTTACTTCTAACAGTGGTGTCAACTTACAAAATTTAGTTTAGTCCATGTTTCTGTTATCTGTTATTTATTTTCAATTTTTGTTACAGGTGCAGTACAGATTAAATCCCCTGCTGCTACTCAAAGTGAAATTGAACACTCAATAAAAGTTTGGTTGAAGCATGCAAAGCAGAGAATGCAAAAGACACCTGTTGCTCCTGTCCAAAATGATAATTGAAATTTAGCTTAGCGATGTAAAATATGTTGTATGTACTATTTTGTTCCTTATTTTAGTTAAAATGTCTAATCGTAAGTTGAAAGAATTTGTGGGCCGAAGACAAAAGTATAGAAGGGTAATAGAAGCTACAAACCAGTTTGCCAGAAATCAGTCAGTAGTTTCTAGTAACAATAATCTTTTAAATGACTCCATTGTCAGCAAAGATGATAGCAAGCTGATAGCAACTAATTTTACTTTCGACATTCCCAATCTTGAAATTTCATTATCTAGTGATACTGATGATGCTAACGACATACATTGTTTTTCAAATGTTCAATCTGTGCTGGACGTTTCTGGTGAAAAACATACTCTTTCTAGACAATTGGCTCAATGGGCATTAACTCATAGGATCTCACAAACAGGCCTAACAGATCTTCTTCATTTGCTTTCTCCGCTTCATCCTGAGCTACCTTTGGATAGCCGTACTTGTCCACCCCTTCTAGTACCATTACCTTTAATTTAGAGACAGGCCAATTTATTTATTTTGGAATAAAAAAAATGTTGTCTAAACTCAATTTAGATAATAATGTTGATAAGCTACAACTTGGATTTAATGTTGATGGTATTCCTTTGTTTAAGTAATTTTAGCCTTAGTTAAAAATATTTCATGTAGCAGCCCTTTCACAGTGTCTATTTTTTGTGGTAAAAGTAAGCCAAAGCCACTGAATTTATTCCTTAAGCCATTTATTGATGAACTGAATGATTTATTAAAAAATGGTTTTATTAGTGAATCAAAAAATCATTTTAAGCTTGAGGTTCATAGCTTTGTGTGTGACGCCCCTGCAAGAGCGTATTTAAAATGTACCAAATCCCACACAGGATACTCTTCCTGTGATAAATGTATTGTGCATGGGGAATATTTCAAAAATAAAATTGTTTTCGAGAGTTTACATTGCCAGAAACGCACAGATGAATCTTTTCGTCAACAATTGGATGATCGATTTAGTTAAAACTTTTCCAACAGACTATATGCACAATATTTGTTTGGGAATTATGAGAAAACTTCTGCATACTTGGATGGAGAACCATTGAAAACTAAATTACCGCATCAAAAAGTCAAACTTATTTCTGAACATTTGCTGACTTTTCAGAATTGAATGCCAATCGAGTTTAACAGAAAACCTCGGGCATTAGATGAATTGCAATATTGGAAAGCTACTGAATTCCGGACCTTTTTAGTTTACTTAGGCCCATGTGTTTTAAAAGATGTCGTAGATATCGCTGTTTATGAAAATTTTCTTTTACTCTCTTTTTCGATATCTATATTATTGTCTAAAAAACAAAATTTGGAATACCTTTTGTTAGAAATATCATAAATGTTTTCTTACGTCATTCAAAACTGCTTTATGGTTTAGAGTTTATGGTGTATAACGTTCATTTATTATCGCATATCTGTGATGGTGTTGAATTGTTTGGTGAACTTGACAACTTTTCAGCTTTTCCATTTGAAAATTATTTGGGTAAGCTAAAATCCTTGATTAGTAAACTGTTGTGTATTAGACGAGGAAGTAATACACAATTTATTATATTACTTAACACAGATTTATTATAAAATTATAAATCAAAATGATGAGACATTTTTAACGCTCGAAACTACATGACGACATTGACACTGACATCTTTTCTCAGTGTTACCAACATCCTATGTATTACCAACTTAACCTAAGGATCTGTTCATAATAAAGGGTGCGTTCAAAATACATAGCATTTTCTTCCCCTTCTTAAAAAAGACTAGAGATAAGCAAAAGTTATAAGTCTAATTTACTAGGTATTTTGACAACACGACCTGATCTGGTAATATTTCTTGAAGTTGACGGAGTACCATGTCCTTCAAATTTATTTGACCTTTCAGTACAACTTTTTGAATCAGGAGAGCCTTGAGGTTCGATAACAGGACTTGGTACTTTTTCAACTTGAGGACTCATGTTACTATTTGACATAGGAGTACTAGTGTAGTGAGCAGATATAGGCAACCATGGGGAAGAGAGGAAAATTGATGGAATGTCAAGGATTTGTCAATAGATTATTTCCGAACTGAAGTATATAGTTATTACTTTACATTGGTGACCCCGACGTGATCTGTAATGCCCAGGCAACGCCAAATTAGTCCTGCAATCCAACCCCTACAACCGCAAGAATAAATACCATCAATGGTTAACGTAAAATTACCAGAATTTTGGCCTAGTGATCCAGTACTATGGTTCGTGCAGGTAGAAGCAATCTTTCTCAACAAAAACATCTCAGAATCAAAGACAAAGTATAACCATTTAGTGTCTGCTTTATCACCAGAAGTTGCCAGTGAAGTACGTGATATTTTACTGAAGCCATCTGAAGATATGCCTTATGAAATTTTGAAACAAGAAATCATCAGACGTTTCACGATTTCCACTATAAAACGAATTCAACTGCTAATGTCCAAGACTGATTTTGATGAACAGAAACCTTCGCAAATACTCAGGTACATGCAACAACTTCTGGGTGAAGATTTTCAACAAATTGATGAATCATTTTTCAAAGAATTATTTTTACAACGTTTACCACGTGAAATTAAATTAGTTCTAATTGTTAAGAAAGATGAGATGGATGTTAATAAATTAGCACAAATAGCAGACACTATGGTGGAATCAGCTTCTTCCGACCTCTCCATTAATGCTGTTCAGAAACAATCGTTATCCGATTACAACAGACTTTCTACAGAATTAACTGATTTGAAAAATTTGGTTAAAATGTTCATGGAGAACCAGAATAAACAAACCAAGAAAAAAATAAGAAGATCCGACATAACATCAAAATATTGTTGGTATCACGAGAATTTTGGACAACGTGCCAACAAATGCCAGCAACCTTGTCAATGGATGGGAAACGAAGAATCCAGCAACTGAAGACGGCGAGTTCAGCTGGATTACAACGAAGTCGTCCATTTTTCATAACCGATGTTGGAAGTAAACGCGATTTCTTAGTTGATACTGGTAGTGAGGTGAGTGTTTTGCCCCCTGACTCTGCTGACTTTCACAACAAACAAACATTTTCATATCTACGAGCTGCCAATCATTCAAAAATTCCTATATTTGTTCAAAAATTGATTTCATTGGTCTTTCAATGGAAATTTGTCATTGCCGATGTTAAGCAACCTATTATTGGCGCTGATTTCCTCAACCATTTCAATTTATCTGTAGATATGCGTAATTTAGCTCTCAAGGATGTATCAGGAAGATATGTAATCAAAGGTATTGAGACCAACACATTTTCTATCAACTGTACAGTTGTCAGTTATGACTTTCCAAAAAATATCGAAAATCTAATGTCAAAATACCAATCAATTCTTACTCAAGACGAATATAGTTCCAAAAAAAAACATAACACTTTGCATTTCATTGAAACAAAGGGTCCACCAGTATTTTCTAGACCAAGACGACTATCACCAGAAAAATTGGAGATAGCCAAAAGAGAGTTTAATAAGTTGTTGAAACAAGGAATTATCAGACCCTCATCAAGTAACTGGTCTTCACCTTTGCATATGGTTCCAAAAACAAATGGCGACTGGAGACCGTGTGGGGATTATAGGGCTCTTAACAATATAACAAAACCAGATAGATACCCAATTCCTCATATATATGATTTTGCTTTGCAATTACAGGGTTCTAAAATATTTTCAAAAATTTGATTTGATTTGATTCGAGCCTATCACCAAATTCCAGTTAATTCTATGGATATTGAGAAAACTGCAATTTGCACACCATTTGGACTGTTCGAATATATTTCAATGCCTTTTGGTCTTCGAAATTCTGCACAAACTTTTCAGCGTTTTATACACGAAATTACCCGCGATTTGAAATTTTGCTTCGCGTATATTGATGATATTTTGATTGCTAGTAGAGATATGAATGAACATCTATATCATGTTGAATTACTTTTTCAGAAATTAGAAGAATTCGGAGTTGTTTTGAATCTAGAAAAATGTCAATTTGGAGTTCCTGAGTTGACATTTTTGGGACATGAAAGTACTTGCCACGGTATAGAACCTCTTAAAGAGAGGACTGATATAATACAAGAATTTCCTCTGCCAAATTCTATCAGACAATTACGAAAATTTCTGGGGTTTGTAAATTTTTATAATAGATTTATACCCAATTGTGCTGAAATTTTGAATCCTCTAAATTTCTTGCTGTCAACAGTAAAAACTAAATCTGATGAAAATAAAAATATTCAATGGAATTCGAAAACTTTAGAATCGTTCGAAAAAATCAAATCAATTTTATCAAAGCAATGTTTGTTAATATTTCCTGAACAAAATGCTGAAACAAGCATAATGGTGGATGCTTCAGAAAATTCTATTGGAGCAGTTTTACAACAAAAAATCAATGGAAACTGGTTGAGACACGCTACAGTACTTTCGGTAGAGAACTTCTAGCTATATATTTATCTATAAAACATTTTCGGTATTTTGTTGAAGGACGTCAATTTCATATTTTAACAGATCATAAACCACTTGTATCAGCAATTAATTCAGCATAAAACAATTATAATCCCAGAGAAATCAGACATCTTGATTTCATTTCCACCTTTACTACAGATATTCGCCATATAAAAGGAAAAGATAACATAATTGCAGATACGTTATCCCGGATTAATATCAATTGTCTGGATTACGCGGAAACAGATGAGGTGGATTTTCAGAAAATATCTGTACATCAAAAATCAGACAAAGAACTCAGAGATCTTTTAAATTCAAATAATACGTCCCTCAATTTTTCTGAAATTCCTCTCCCATTTTCTTCAGGCACTCTTATTTGTGACATAAGTCAAAATAAGCCGAGACCTTTCATTCCAAAAGAATTAAGGAAACATATATTCCAAACATTGCATTATCTATCCCACCCAGGTGTTAAAGCATCCCAACGACTGATAACTTCACGATTTGTATGGCCTAAAATGAATAAAGATATTCCAAATTGGGTGAAATGTTGCACTGCATGCCAGAAAAATAAAACGTTCAGACATACAAAATCCCAGTTTGGTGAATTTGTTGATTCCAGTAAGAGATTTGACAATATTCACATAGATATAATTGGCCCCTTGCCAAGCTGCAGAGGTTATCGTTATTTATTAACTGCCATAGATAGGTTTACTCGCTGGCCTGAAGCCTATCCAATGACAGACATAACAGCATCTACGTACATTCATTGCCGGTTGGATATCAAGATTTGGAATTCCAAGTACGGTAACTACAGACAGAGGAGCTCAGTTTCAGTCTACAATATGGAAAGAAGTGATGAACACTCTAGGTGCTTGTCAAATTCATACAACTGCTTACCACCCAATGTCTAACGGAATCATTGAACGATTAAATAAACAAATAAAAACATCATTAAAATGTCAGAATAAAAAAAATGGTTGAATGCGCTTCCGTTTGTGTTATTGGGCTTAAGAAGTTCACTGAAGGAAGATTTAGGTTATACATCAGCTGAGCTTCTTTACTCTTGAGGCTTGAGTGTATTTATATCTAAAGATCTGATTTTCTCCTCACACGTTTTCATAAGAAATGATGGTACTAAAAATTTTTCCCAAGCTACCTATGATGGCCCTTTTAGAGTTTGTGAACGCCATGATAAGTATTTTAAAGTAAATATCAACGGAAAACTTGACAATATTTCTATTGATCGATTAAAACCAGCTCACTGTGAATCAGCATAGTACAGTTGTTGAAACACTTTCTTTCCCACTCATATTTCATATTGTAATAACTTTCAATGTTGTGTATATATTTTTTTTATTTTTTTATGAGGAGGGTAGTGTAGTGAGCAGATATAGGTAACCATGGGGAAGAGAGGAAAATTGATGGAATGTCAAGGATTTGTCAATAGATTATTTCCGAACTGAAGTATATAGTTATTACTTTACACTAGGTACAACATTATTTGTCACAGGGTTATTCGACACAATTGGGTTATTAGGAATTTCACTCTTAATAAACATAGGATTTGATTTACTTAGCCTAATGTCATTAATGTGATATAACTTAATATTGTCACCACATTTAACTAAATAAGTGGTATAACTCATACACCTGACTACTTTACCTTTTTGTCAGAGATTTGTATATTTATTCTTTACAAAAACTTCATCGTTTTCTGAAAACAACTTAATTTTTTGCAAAATGTCAGGTTGAAGGGACTTTCATTTCTTTGACCACGGTTTTAGCAAATCATATCTAGTACGAGGACGAATTTTAAAAATTGTTTCAGCTGGCGAAAATCCTGTGGAAGTACTGGGAGTGTTTCTATGTACAAATAAAAAGTTTTCTAGTCTATTTAAGATAGTGACTTCACTTACATTTTCTCCCTCTTTAAATAAAGGTTTTTTTAATCATTTTTTGATTGTTTGGACTCCTTTTTCTGCTAATCCATTGCTTTCTGGGTGTTTTGGTGGAATTCGGATGAATTTTATCCCGTTTGCATGACAGAAAGAAGTAAATTCATAAGAATTACGAAATGGTGGACCATTATCGGATACAAGTTCCACTGGTAATCCAAATACTGAAAAAATTTGCTTCAACTTTAAAACTGTTTCTCTCACGTTTGTGCCATCATTCATAAGTTTAACTTCGCACCACCCAGAATTATCATCTACAAGAATCAAAAATGTGATTTTATCTTTTTTGAAAAAATCAATATTTACTCTGTAGAAATTATTAGGAGCAGTTGGCCAAGGAAGTAATACTCCGCTGTTTGAAAAATTTTGAGTTTGTTGGCATACATCACAAGAATTGATGTACTGCTCAACATCTTCATTAATACCAGGCCACCAACAATAAGACCTAATAAGCATTTTAGTTCTTACTATTCCTATATGTTGCTCATGAAACAAACTTAAAATATCCTTTTGCAGTTGTTTTGGAATTACAACTTTATTACCAACTAGGACACACCCATTGTCAACAGAAAATTTTCATTTTCTTTTAAAATAAGGTTTCAAATTGTCATCATTTGTTGAATTTGGAAAACCAGTTAGAGTAAGATCAAGGACTTTGGACAAAATAATGTCTTTTTTTGTTGTTATAGCTATATTTTCATAAGTAATAGGTACTTCATAGGATAAGCTAAATGAAAATATCGCATCAGAGATTTCAGTTTGACTGTCCATAGGTAATCTTGAGAGACCATGAGCATTCGAAATTTCACTTGTAAATAATGTCATATTTATAAGCTGATAATGTTATGGCCCAACGAGTGATTCGAGCTGCGGCTGTAACTGGAATGTTCTTATTTTTCCCGAAAATAAACTGGAGAGGTTGGTGATCTGAGATCAAAGTAAAATTTCTTCCAAAAATGTATTTGTGAAACTTTTTTAAGGCAAATATTATTGCTAAACTTTCACGTTCTAAATTAGAATATTTCTTTTAATTTTCGCTAAGAGTGGAGGAAGCAAATAAAACCGGTTTTTCAACACCATTGATTTTATGGCTAAGCACTGCTCCAACCCCGTATCCACTGGAATCACACGTTATATATATATATATATGAAGTGTTGGATCATAATGTGTTAACAAATCATAAGAAATAATCAATTTTTTTCTATCCTGAAAACATTTTTCACATTCACTTGTCCATATATACTCAGTATTGCCTTTACATAATTCATACAATGGCTTTAGTTTGGTTGAAAGCATAGGTATAAACTTACCATAAAAATTAAGTAGACCTAAGTAACTTTTCAATTCTGTGATATTTTTTGGTGAAGGGTGCTTTCTGAATACATTCAATTTTTTTCATCTGTAGGATGAATTTCTGATGAATCAACTCTATGACCATTAATTTTTACATTATATTTCTGTAATCTTTCTAACACTCTTTTAACATTCTGATAGCGTTCATCCATCGTACCACCATGCACCAAAATATCGTCTAAATAGCATTTAGTCTTTGGTAATTCGGATAAAATAACCTCCATCACTCATTGAAAAATTCCTGGAGCGCTATTGACGCCATAGGTTAATCTGTTAAATCTTAAAAGACCAATGTGTGTATTTATTGTGAAGAGTTCTTTAGAAGCATCACTAATCTGAAGTTGTTGATAAGCCCCCTTTAAATCTATAACACAGTAATACTCGCTACCATGTAATGTAGCAAAGATATCAGAAGGCAATGGTCACTGTCAATTGCTAAATTCAGCGTTTTCTTGAAATCAACGCATATTCTGACATCTCCAGAGGTTTTTTTGAGGACCACAACAATTGGACTTGCCCAATTGCTGTGGGGTATCTTGGTCAAAACGCCTTAACCATCTTTGTAAGTTCCTCCTCGACTTTCGGTTTTAATGCAAATGGCATTTCATATGCCCTATGAAAAATAGGTTTAAATCCTTCTTTTATCTTTATCTCAGCTTTAAAATCTTTGATTGAAGTGTGGGGTTCTTCCTCAAAAAGTGACTTATAATCTTGTTTCAAAGAAGCAATCAACTTCAACTTGACATTCTCTGACTCTGAACTTGAAACTTGGTTTGACTGAAAATTGACTGGACTACAATTTTTTCTTTGTGAATTTTCAAAATTGACTGGACTACAGCTTTTTATCTGAGACTTATCTAAACTGGACTTTTCTGTTACTACACTTCTATCTAGCAAATAATTTCTCCAATTTTTATTTAACATATTTAGCCAATTTCTGCCTAAGAGCGGTACAAACTTGATGTCTGATTTTAAGACAACCAAAGGCAAATCAAACATCTTACGTAAGTATCTAACATGCACATATACCTGACCTAAAATTTCTGCTTTTTGCCCAGTCAAAACTCTTAACTTAAAACTTACAGGCTCTAAGACTAAATTGTTGAATAAAGACTTGAAGTCTTGTTCATGCATAACTGACCTCACTGCACCCGAGTCAACCTCCATTTCAAAATTTTGTTCATCGATACACAATTTAACTTTTAGAGTATCAACAAAACTTGTTTTAAGCAAATTCAAGGTACATTCCTCCGACAACAAACCTAGTTCAAAATTTTCATCTGACTCCACTTCCAACTCCTGCTTTTCATCTTCTTCCTGCAACTCAAAAACTCTGTTTTTACACATAGGAGCTTTTGCAGTGTGCCCTGTCATATTACAGGAAAAGCACTTCCAATTCATTGCTGGACATTTGTTGTTGTCAAAATGCAAACGACAGTATCTTCTACACTTCTGCTTTTGACTATACGACTGGCTTTGACTATCACTTGATTGACGATGACTACTACTTGGTTGACTGCTAGACGACTTATTTTGACTGACTTGACCTGACTTGACTCGGTTTTGACTTGACTGTGACTTGTAATACTGACTTGAATTATGCCTCTGATATACTTTATTCAAATTATGACCAGAATCCATAGCTTTAACCTGCCCCTCAGCTAACTCCATGCTAAGAGCGGTTTTTAGAGCTGCTTCGAAGTTATGATCTTCTTCTAACAACTTTTGTTTAATATCATCAGACCTAATTCCAGATATTAATCTGTCTCTCAAAGCATCGTTCAAAAAGTCACCATAGTTACAAGTTTTGGACATACTTTTCAATCTTGCAACAAATGCTGTGATAGTTTCTCCTGGCTCTTGGTAACTGTTGTTCATCTTGAAGCGTTCTGCTACAACTAGCCTTTTGGGACTGTAGTGATCTTTTAATGCTTTCACTAAATCGGCGTATGACTTCGAATCAGGTAATAGAAGCGGCACTTTTTTTGTGTCTGCAATATCATTCACTTTAAAAAGTTGCTCTAAACGTTCTATCCATGATGAAATGTCTCCAAACTTTGGGTTAAAAGGCTCGATACTACCGATTAAAGACATGACTAGATATACTTGACTTTACTTTACTTTGACTGGAAAGACTAGATTGATGCGCTGCTTGCTTAGCAAATGGAACGGCTTACTTGACTGTGTGCACGGACTGTGCGACTGTGGCAACTATGATCTAGGATAAGCCGGGTTTCATTGACCTTCATGACCTTCAATGCAGCAAGACATCACAAAAACATGAGCATCTTAGCGGATTCGTCTCGGTTCTCGTCGCCAGAAATGTTGTGTATTAGATGAGGAAGTAATACACAATTTATTATATTACTTAACACAGATTTATTATAAAATTATAAATCAAAATGATGAGACATTTTTAACGCTCGAAACTACATGACGACATTGACACTGACATCTTTTCTCAGTGTTACCAACATCCTATGTATTACCAACTTAACCTAAGGATCTGTTCATAATAAAGGGTGCGTTCAAAATACATAGCATAAACGACCAACTAATCCTTTACAGCAAATTCATCGCAGATTTGTTGAACATGATTTGTTAGTGTCAAAACCAAAGTATGACTCAGGAGTAGTGAAGGTTGATAGTCGGCACACAAAAGGGCCACTTGTTTTGGTTGTGAAAATTTTGAATGGCATGAACAATTTTTAAAACTTAACTTATTTGGCATATGTTTATCAGTTATAGGTCACTGTAGAGCTGACTGTTATACTTTAACTATTAAAGGGGATAAAGTTGTTGAAATACACAATATCGTAAAAACTTCTGGCAATGGGATGTATATTATTGGAAAAGAATTTCTCTGTTACTCAAATTTATATTCAGTTCCGTACCCTTCAAGCGAATTAAATATTTATGTGGTAAAAAATCTATCAGAACTTAAAATTTGGTCTATTACTGACATTTATGGCAAATGTATTGTTTCAACTTATAATAATAATAGTTTTGTAGCAATTCCTCTTCTACATGCATTTATGTAAATTCATTATTAAAAGAAGGTAGGTATATATTCAGTGTTTTATTAATTCAGAGTGGATTAGTGGATTTGGAACCTTTGGTGTGAATGCAATTCAAGAAATATAAGCTACTCAAAACACCAGAACTACGTCACTTTCACTCGACGCGCGTTTCGCCAACAAAGTTAGCTTACTCTGTAGTAAAAATATAGCTCTTGAGAATGCTAACTTTTTTGGCGAAACGCGCGTCGAGTGAAAGTGACGTAGTTTGGGTGTTTTGGGTAGCTTCTATTTCTCGAATTGGATTAGACGTGAAAATGAAAATTAATATTTTAAGACGTGAAATTCACGTCATAATATTTAGTTCTATGACGTGAATTTCACGTCGTAAAAATGACGTCAGATGTCTGTGACATTAGGAGGTCATCTTCACGTCATATTGTCGTCATACAGTCACGACATATCTGGTGATAAGTCACTAGATTATGACGTCATTTTGACGAGATTCTGCGGACTGGGTACTGTTTAAAGAAGTTTGTGGAAAAACTATTATTTGGATGGGTGTCTTTGTAATCTTGATTGGGGTACAAATCGGGATTATAAATAAATTTAGGGTCAGATTTGGTAGTGGATGGTTTCATGTGGGTTGTGTTACGTCTTAGGATTTTGTTATTATTTTCCTTCTTAACCCAATAAGATCTTGGTTCCACTGCCTTTTCTACAACAACTGCTTTTTGCCTAATTTTCTCTTTTTGTGTTTTATTGACTACTTTATCACCCTTTTTGTAATCCAATACATTTCTATGTACGAGTTTGTTAAAATTAGTTTTTATTATGATTTTTTGTTTGTTAAGTTTTCCATAGGTACCCATTTGAACCTTTGGTTCAAGTTTTTCACTAGTCACAGGTAATTCTGTTCTTAATATTCTGCTTTGCAAAATTTGTGCCGGTGTAGCATCAAGACTTATAAGGAACTACAATTTTATCTTCAATAAAGATAATTCCAGCCTCAACGTAAAGAGCATCTTTTAAGGAGTAGAATATTTTACAATCCGTAGGTATTTGGCGTTGTTCAGGCCAGCCACGGTAATAATAATAGATTTTTTTATTAAAACTGGATCTTGACTGGTTTCAAGTCGAAATTGTTTCCCTTTTTGTTGACTCATGGGTAAGTGTTTGGAAACTGAGTGAACCATCTCAAACATTTCCTGATCAATAGGGCTTTGAATCTGTAAGTTGGCCCTTGAAAGCATATCTGCAAACTGCACGTTTTTGCCTGGGACATAGTAAACGTTTAAGGAGTACTTCAAGAGCTTTAGTCGCAATCTTTGTAATCTTACGGAACCTATTTTCTGGATTGTTTTTTTCATGATTGAAATGATGGGTTTATGGTCTGTTTGAACGTCGACATTTTGCCCATAAATAAAATCGTGATACTTTTGTGTGCCAAAGAAAATGGATAGTAATTCCTTCTGTTTGGCTATAATTAACTTCATGATCGTTCATGGATCTTGAAGCGCAAGCTACTAGTTTTAGGACACTGTTGTCATACACGTGAAACAGACAACAGCTGTTCCTTATTGTATCATTTACTGAATTATTTATATTTTGTTCAAATGCCCTGTATGATATTTTCAGTTATGTTTCAATTTTACTGTCAGTAACTAGGGGTAAAAAGATAGTAACAGATAGCATTTATTATAATAGCTGAATTTTTGTCAACAAAAGTACAATTTTGAATAAAACAGTTCGATAAAACGAAAGTATTGCTTAATTGAGGTTTGTAAAAGCCTCCATAAGTAACAACAGCCAAGGCCATTTTTTGAAGCATCGCATTGTAAAACGATTTTTTTAAGTGGGTCGAATGGGACGAGGGCTGGTGCATTTGTTATAATTTGTTTTAAATTATCAAAGCTTTGCTGATGTTTGGGCAACCATGTCCATTCTACGTTAGACTTAAGAAGTTCACACAATGGGTGCATAACCTCTGCCATATTTTTAACATACCTTCTGACATAGTTAAATGAACCAATTAACCTTTGTAGTTCAATTTTGTTATCGGGTATTTGAAGCTTAGATAACGACTCAATTCGGTCAGGGTCTATTTGCATACCCTCTTCTGAGAATAATTGTCCCATGAATTTGACTTTATTTTGACAGAACTGAAATTTGTCTTTGTTAAATTAAGCATTGACTTCTAAGGCTTTTTTGATGAGTTCAGCTACTGCTTCATCGTGTTCTTGCCTCGTTGCTCCAGCAACGACCATACCCAGTTAACACAGACATGGTTGAGATATCGCATTCATGTCACAAAATTTTACAAAAGAGAATCACAATAATACGTCGCAGTAACCGATAAGCGATGCCAAATGAGGCGAGAGGTTCGCGTTGCTCTTCTCATTTCGGTTGATGTAAGACAATATGAATATGTGACTTTGTGAATCTCTCTGACTCCTCAAGTACATTCATTCCTGAATCGAAAATGTCAGTCGTTTCGAATTTTATTTTCATGTCTCAGAGATGAAGAAGTAATTCGCATTATTATAGTTAAAAAACCTATGTGATATCAGTTTCTGAACCTTTTCTCTTAGATTCATTTTTGAAATGGAAATTTCTGTGCGGGAATATATTACAATTATTATATACATAACATAATTTTTTGAATTAGAAAAATTAATAATTTTCAGTAATATTTCGTATCTCTTCGACAGTGCACATGTAGTTTAAAATTATTTAAATAAAACCTGACTCCAGCATAACTCCTGCGTAATCACATTTAAAGTGTCGAGTGTCGTTCCGTTACGTACTCTGACAGCTCTACTTGTTTGAAGTTTTTAAAAGAGAAAGACACATGAAGTACAAATGTTAGAGAGAGATGAACAGATGTAAACGTGATCTAGAGCAGCTAGAGCAGTCTTCAACGAACGATACTTTTTTAGGTTCTTTTGTTTACTTTAAGGTGTAGAGTAATTCATAGCACATTTCGAATAGAGTGTAGATAATTGCAGTTAAAACAAAGGAATGTATCAATTCAATCAGGAAACGAATACTAAATCGAGTCTATAATACACCAAGTGTAACAAAGTGTACACTTCGATGCAAACGAATGAACCTTTTAATGACAGCGAGAATTCTTTTCCACATCACTTCGCAATAGGCAACTCGCTCGACCAATCAAAACTATTTTAGTTGCGCCTGCGTGATGTGCAATGTAATTTTAGGTTGGGAATATGAATTTTCCTTCCTCACATTAATTTTTCAAATGATCTAATAATAATATTAGGATAATCCCTATTTAAATGAATAAGAAATTTATGTTTCCAATATTATATTTGTTGTGAAAACAAATAGTTTATGTGAGGAAGGAAAATTCATTTGTGACATTTCCAACCTAAAATTGCATTGCACATCACGCAGGCGCAACTAAAATAGTTTTGATTGGTCCGGCGAATTGCCTATTGCGAAGTGATGTGGAAAGGAATTCTCGCTTAATGACACAGATTATAAAATGATGCAGGGGGCGCATGCGCATAATGTGAACTGAATGCATCTGATTGGTCGACCTAAACACGTATATGGCCACTAATGCCAGGTTATTCGTTACGAAGTGGTAGCAATGAAATCAAATTTTTGCTAAATCAAATGACAAAATCAATATAGCTATTGTGTGTGTTATTTCACCACAATGAATCCATTTTCATCAATAGTAATAAGAAGAAATTAAGTGTTATTATTTTAAGATCGAATAATTTCAGACTTTGATTGAGGAAAATATTAATTACTTCTGACGGAAGATTTCCAAATGAGATCTGACAACACTGAACAATTTTGATGATCAACAAAACAGGTTATGGCGCCATCGGAATTGTTTGGCGCGGTTTGGCCTGTTTGTTTTTGAGAAATAGAGAAATACGTATTTCTAAGTTGCCATTGTGTTGGTTTTGCTGCTTTGTGGCGTTTGAATTATTGCATTCAAGTGTGATACTTAGGGTGTGTTCGGGGAGCACGCTATTTGCGCCATCTGGTATTACTCATCGTTCGCGGAGCAAGTCTCTTGCCCTATAAAGCGCTTGTTTGACGTCATTGTTTTTGCAGTCTACGTCATCACTAACGCGATGAAACGCAAATTCTCACAAGGTAGGGCAACAGATAACAGATAGCGTTAGCGGCGGTTAGTGCTATTTTAGCTCCCTGAACGGTGTGTTGTGACCGATTTGACAGATTTTGTATGTTTATTTTTATTTTTCGAAATAATTATGTCGAAAATGGCCCTACTTCGTTTGTACGATCCGGAGACGGATGAAATAAGTGAAATTGTAGTGTCGGAAGCCGAAGCACAACGGGCAGAAACTGGTGAGTTGTTGGGGTTGTATCCAAATGGTATCCAATCACAATAAATTATTGCTCTTCTGTCTTGTATTTATGTTTTTATATACCTGTAATTATTGTTTCAGACCTGGAATTTGCGACGGAATTGCTGGCATTATCCCAGTCCCAAACAAGTGCAGGTTCTCCAACAAGTCCAGGTTCTCCAACAAGTATGTATTGTAGATTAGTACTAGTGTTTAGCTGATTTCATTGTATGCTTATGGGTAGTATTTATCTGTGCAAATTTAATTACAGCTGCATCCAGCCCTTCACATGTCGCATATGCTGCTACTCCTAGCAAAGTTGGTGAGGCAGTAACAGTTAATGGTAGGCATCTACTGAATTGTACAGGCTTGTTGCTTTTGTTTGAGACATAATTTTTAAATATCAAAAAAATAGCGTACTCCTTATTAATTTTGTGTTATTTCAGTTTTTAAGTGGGTGCATGAAGTCATTCTACTGTTAGTAGAAGAGTTTCGAAAGGAACAAGAAAATTTAGTTTCTGGGCGCGTGAGCCAGAAGAAAATATGGGAAAGAATTGCTAAAGTGCTCCAAGACAATGGGCACGTATGCATCACAGGTGCACAGTGCCTATCAAAATTTAATGGGCTGAAGAGAACTTACAATCAAGAAGGAGAATGAAGTCTGCATTTTTGAATGCCCATCAACGGGAACGTAGAATTAATCAAACTACTATAAATGATCCAGGCTCAGTTTCTGCTAGGGTGCCAATTAACTTAATCTTCGAAGTCACAGAGGCTAGTGACAATGCAGTCGTTGCCGATGTTTCTAATATTTTGTCCTCTGGTAATGCTAAAGAAATTATTAATAGTGATAATGAGTTTGGAGATCAAGTGGTTAATCCGTGTTTTGATCAATCTATGGAGAGTTCAGATATAAATAATACTATTGAACAATACTCGAGGTCTGAATATTGCGAAGAACATAAAACTACTCTAATCAGTGACCTAAGGCACTGTTTCTTAGAGGAAAATATATGTCACTCTGCAGCCACTAGAATTCTGCAAATTTTGAGTAAGCATAATGTTGATGATAGCCTACCGAAAGATATCCGTACTCTCTTGGGCACTCCACGTAATGTAACCTTATATGACGTTCCCCCTGGAAAATATGTTCATTTTGTATTGAAAGTTTGCCTGGAACATTCTTTGGATTCATATTTTAGACACAACATAGTACCCAAAGAACTGTGTTTAAATTTCAACATAGATGGGCTTCCAATTGCAAAAAGTAGTTGTATCAATTCTGGCCCATTCTGGGATCCATTGTACAGGCAAATTCCTATACAGAACCTTTCGTTATTGGTATATATCATGGTGATACAAAACCTAAATCAAATAACGAATTCTTAAAATTATTTGTTGATGAATTGAAAGATTTGCTCGACTTTGGACTCCTTTACAAAAACAGACATGTGATAATTAATATTGGTGCTTTCATTTGTGATGCTCCAGCAAGAGCATATATTATTAATGTGAAATCACATACTGGTTTCAATTCTTGCACTAAATGTATAGTACATGGAGAGTATTATGAACGCCGTGTTATATTTTCTGAAATTGATTGTCCACTAAGAACAGATTCATCCTTCACAGCAAAGGAAGATGAAGAGCATCATAAAGGAATTTCCATTTTAGAAAACTTAAATATTGGATTGGTTACTCACTTTCCACTGGATTGTATGCATTTAGTTTGTTTGGGGGTGATGAAAAAAATATTAATACTGTTAACGAAAGGGAATATATCTTTGAGATTACATAAAGAAAAGATTGAAGAGTTGTCTTCCAAATTAATCAGTTGTAAATGCTTTGTTCCTTTGGAGTTTGCTCGCAAACCAAGGTCTTTGGATGAACTCGAGAGGTGGAAAGCTACCGAGTTCAGGCAGTTTTTATTGTATACTGGACCAGTAGTTTTGAAAAGTATTCTTCCGTTTGACCAGTACCAGCATTTCATGGCACTTAGTATTGGTATTAGAATTTTATGTCTGGGTGAAAAAAAACTATATTCCTATGGTCATTCCCTCTTGGCATATTTTGTTGAAAATTTCGAGGTATTTTATGGCAGGGAGAATCTTTCTTACAACGTTCATGGCTTAATTCATCTTTTCGCTGACGTGCAAAAATTTGGACCTTTAGATAACTTCAGTGCATTCAAGTATGAAACAGCTCTGTTCAAATTGAAAACCAAACTAAGACAGACTCATAAACCTTTACAGCAAATTCACAATAGAATTTCTGAAAGTTACCAGAATATTTCAGATAATATGCCAGTTTGTTCCAGTACTATTCTAGGCAAAATTATTACCACTAAGGATATTTGTTCAACCTTCAAAAATATCCATTTTGAGAATTTCACACTTTCCATAGATTCACCAGATAATTTTTGTATCATCGATAACAACCATATTTTTGAAATACTTACAGTTGAGAAATCTAGACATGGCATATTCTTACGTGGAAAACAATACTTGAATCAAACATTTTTCATTGAAAAACCTGATGTTTCCAAACTCCTTATTCTTCTAGTAGAATCAGATAATTTCGTTTTTAAATATATTCCCATTGAGAGAATTTCACAAAAATGTATGAAATTCAGTATTGATTCAGAACATTTTGTAGCAATGCCCTATATTCATCATATCGATGGGTTTTTGACAAAACATCGTAAGCGACAAATTTGTCGAAATTTACATTTTTCAACCAAATTGTTACTTACGATGATCTACATGTGAATCACCATATTATTTAAGCCCATCTGGGTCGTAAGTGCTCAAAATCATTATCGTAAGCTCCCGTTTGATTCCATCCAAATCCCTATATTCCAAATTTTATCGTATACACCAATATGCTACTGACAGATGATCGTAAACGCCAGAAAATTTTGTCGGTTGCGATTCTGTTTCTGTCGCTTACGACAATATTTCATTCCCATAATGACAGAACGACATCGTGAGAACGGTTACTGCAGTGGAGAGTGAAGTGCACTTAACCTAAAAATTACATTATAATATTGTGAGTTTTCCTGGCAGATTCTATTTGAATAGGGAAATTTTTGATTGAATTGATCAGTTGTGATTGTGAATAAACCAAGCTTCTGGTAAGTTGTCCAATCCAACTTTTATTTCGATGCTAGTCTTGTTGTTGTCTTTATAGATGAATTTTTCAAGAGGACAACGTATAGCCTTAATGGCAATCAATAAACAGAATAAAAGCTTTCTGGAGAATGAATTGAACAATAAGTTAGGCAGTAATATTTCTGTTTCACAAATTAATAATGAGCCGGTTCACTGTTCTGGATTAACAGATGAAAATCAGAATCCATCTGCTGTTTCCATGACAAAAAAGCAATATGAAACATCAGACCTACCTTATAATAATAATTCATTCAATATTAATCAAAATCCATTAGACACAACATTATTTGACATTGATAACATTCCGGTGGTATTTGTTGATGGAAATGATGAAATAATCATTACAGAAGTAGTTGCTGATATGGATACAAATGATGGTATAATGCAGGGAAATTTGAATGCGACTACAAGCAGCCTCGTTGAAAATGAAGTGCCGGTTCATAAGAGACTCGTTAATTATTCAACCAGTTCAGAATCTGAGGATGATGATGAGTTAGGAAAAAGTACTTATAAAACTAAGAAATGGAAAAGATTTGATTCCGATTATTCGTTTTACGAAGAAAAAGATTCGGATTTTTTTTATTCGAGTTCAGATTCAGGAAAAATTAACGAAAATGATACGAATAACGTGGGAGAGTCTGGTCTGAAGAAACGTAAAAAAGTTTCAAAGAAGAATCTCAAAAAGAGAGAAAATACATTGGGTAGATTGAAATCAGTTCAAGAAAATCCGTGCCGTAACAAGCGTTGTCAAAATGCGTGTGCAAAAAAATTCACAGAACAAGCTCGTCATGATATTTTTGAATATTACTGGGGATTGGGTACTCGCCAGATACAGAGAGATTGGCTTCTATCGTGTATTAAAGAAAAAGAAGTTAAACGAAGACGAACAAATACGGAAAACAGCAGAAGGAATCGAACTTTCAAATACTTCATTACCTGGAATGGAAAAGAAAATGAAGTATGTCAGCAGTTCATATTGAAAACTCTTTGCATCTCGCAAATGACTTTGAGATACACAAAGAATAATGCAGGTGATGCAATATTCGCTAAAAATGACCAAAGAGGCAAACATGATCCTAAACATAAAACAAGCATTGAAGAGAAAAATCGAATTCATCAGTTCATAAAAAAATTACCTGCAGTTCCATCCCACTACTGTAGAGCTAGCACTACCAAAAAATACTTACCTAGTGAACTGAAAAATGTTTCTTTCCTATATAGAATTTTTGTTGAAGATCAACTAGAGCTCAATAGAATAAAGACTAAAGTATCCCTGAAAGTATTCAGACAAATTTTTAATAACGATTTCAATATTGGCTTTCACCTTCCAAAAAAGGACAAATGCAATATTTGTGAATGTAGAAAAGATGAAGGATTGACATTCAATCAAACAGAAGAACTTAGTTATCAAAACCATATGCGAGACAAAGAAGAGAGCAAACAGCTATTTCTTTCAGACCAAAAAATCGCAAAAGAAGATAAAAGTTTTGTCTGCGCAAGTTTTGATCTCCAAAAAGTTCTCAATACTCCTCATGGAAACAACATGCTTTTATATTATTCACGTAAATATGCATTTTACAATGAAACGGTTTACGAAAGTGGAACTAGAAATGTGTATTGCTATCTGTGGGGTGAGACAGACGGCTGTCGTGGCTCAAATGAGATCTCCACAATCATACATAAATATTTGAATGAAGTAGATGACCGGAGACATGTAAAAACTGTGTCACTGTTTTGTGATAGCTGTAGTGGACAAAACAAGAACAAGGCAATGCTAGCAATGCTGCACACATTCCTGAAGGAATCCAGAAATATTCAAAATATCAAAATAACTTTCTTTCTTCCTGGCCATACATACATGCCTGTGGATTCAGTTCATGCTACAATTGAAAGATTTATACATAAAAGAATTGTTTGGGCGTCATCGGAATGGCCAACAGTTATATGTAACGCTAGGGTGAACCCTAAACCTTTTGATGTCATAAACATGAAACATTCGGATTTCATGTCTTGGAATAATATGGCACAAAATGTGTTGCCCAACACTATCAAAAAAACCATGGATGGTCAAAAATTCTACATAAGCAAACTGAAAACTGTTTTTTTGAAAAAAGGAGAAAATGATATGAAAATCAAGTATTCCTACTCCGAAACAGCAGAGGAATTGGTGTTGCCAACGTCGTCTTGTGTATCCAGGAAAGGTTTGTGAACAATATTCACGCTTTATGAAAAAATTCACCTAACTGTAGTTTTTTGATTCCAGGTAAAAGATCAAAAACAACTATAGCAAGGAAGCTGGAAAATGTGTATCCTCGCCCTTTGTACATTTCCGCTTTGAAATATGCCGATCTTATGGAACTCTGTGATAAACATGTCATACCCGCACAATTTGTAGGCGAATATAAAAAATTTCAAGGGAATAGTGAGATTCCTGATACACTAGCTGAAACAGATTCAGAAGACCAAATTGAAGAATCTTAATAATTATTGTATTTCCAGCTCAGCTAATAATAATATTCGTTGAATAAAAATAGTTTCATTTCAAACAAGTGTTGTTTGTGGAAAAAATATCGAAACTGATACCCACAAAACATCTTACCGGTATCTTAAGCGACATATCTAGATAAAAAAAAAATTTGAAATTGTTCTGACAAACTATCGTATGCAACAAAATTAAATGAAAATGAAACATTTTACTAAATTTTATTTACATTAACGATTTTTCGGCAAATGAAATGGAGCCCTACAAATTTTGATAGTACTAAGTATTGAAAGAAAACAAGTATAAGAAAAAACCGCTTCCTGTAAAATTTGACTTTTGTTGCTTACGATGTTTTGTCAAAAACCCATCGATATGTAAAAAAATCACGTAATTTTACCAGACCGGTTTGTGTGTTCAAATAGTCCACATATTCATTCAATTTTTTTATTATTCACATATTAAAATAAATTTATAAATTGATATAATTGTATAACATCAAAAAGCGTTGCTTGAACCGTCATTTTTTACGAAGGAAATTTTTTTTTTGAGTTTTTGGGTTTATAACCTTCCACAAGTTACTGACAAATTGAATATAAATATTTTCTTCATGAAAAAAATATTGGGTGAACACAGTAACTTTTCAAGGTAGACTATTTCTAAACTTGTATAGATTTACTTTATTAATTCTGTCATTTTTGAGGTTGTGGAAGGTTACATACAAACCCAAAAGGAAATAGACCATTCCAGAACACGTGACTTTGACAGGTCGGCCATCTTTGCTGAGGGGCACACAACGTTTGTTTACCATTCAGTTGCATTGTTATTTTCGTTTGAATAACATTAATTTTGTATCGCCTGTGCCAGTGTTTTTGAGAAAAGTTTATATATTCGTTGTTTATAGTATTCAGTGTTACCAGAAAGAGACTGCTTAGTGGATTGGTGCAATAATGTCGCTGTCACGAAGTTCATATTTTGCAACATTATCGGGAGACGTTCGTTCACGATATTTGAAGAAAATTGAAGTTATAAATAATATTGACCCATATACTCTCACAGATAGTGACTGTTTGACGTCTAAAACTGAGTTACCCACGGTGACCATGCTGGATTTAGTAGGATATTTAGTGGAGTTCCACAGCTACTACTTACACAACCAAGCAGTTGAAAGCTATAAAAAGCTTGAAGGCCCATGAAAATTACAGCTCTAGGGCAATCCTGAAATTCATGGTGAAGAAGGTCAATGACGCGTTCGTTGTTTTAAGCAAGGTAAGAAATTTCTCAGATGCAAAATTTATTAGTGTTCAATTGACAATCTCTATAAGGTTTGAAATCTAATATAAATATTTATTGCAGGTCCGTCATTCACAAAAAATGAGGGAGAAACCTTTGGAAGTGTGGGTTATCATTTTAGATGATGGGAGTGTGTCCAGTGCTCATTGTACTTGCATGGCAGGCCTTGGCGAAGTATGCAGCCATGTGGCTACTGTCTTATTTGGCCTGCATGCAAAATCTAGTGATGTGGATGGAAGCTCCATTTCTTGCACGGAAAAATTATCCATCTGGCCAGTCCCTCCCATGAGAAATGTAGAGATGATGAGGGTTTGTGATATGGATTGGGGTAGAAAAGGTAAACCAACATCCAGTTCCCAGCTGCCACAGATCCCAGCAATGAACAAAGAAGAAAGAAAGGTACTGCTCACCAAGCTTGCCAAGATTGGAATTTGTTCAGCAAAGAGCCTGTTAACAGAACCGCTAGCATCTGAGATAGCAGATAAAATAAAAAAAACAGAGTTACCAAGTACTCTGGAGGAGTTGTTCAAACCAGAGTTGGTGGATAAAAGTTATCAAGAGTTGATGCTTGTTGCCAAAGCTACAAAAATTACAATTACCGAGGACGAACGGAATATTATCGAAAGAAATACAAGAGAGCAGGCCCTTTGTAATTCATGGTTTAAATTTAGAAGTGGACGCATAACAGCCTCAATGTTTAAAACTGTTTGTCGGACATCAATTGCCAAACCTTCTCTGACAGCGATAAAACATATATGTTATCCAATTAACTTCAATGTTCATTTTAAAGCTACTGCTTATGGGATAAAACATGAAAAAGAAGCCCTTGAGCAATATGTGAACATAATGGAGGTAAAGCATCAGAAGTTGAATGTTAGTGAAAGTGGATTCATAATTTCTTCCAAACATCCAGAACTTGGTGCTTCGCCTGATGCAATAGTGTCATGTGATTGTTGTGGTTTCGGTGTTGTGGAAATAAAATGCCCTTTCCTTATGAAAGACAATGTGTCAATCCAAGATTATTCATGTATGAAGCATTCTTGCTTGGAAATAGTCGACGGTGAAATATCTTTAAAAAAAAAATCACTCGTATTATTACCAAATACATTTACAAATGTTTGTTACAGAAAGAAGATACTGTGACTTTGTAGTATGGTCAAAATATAATATTTTCATTGAAAGGATATATTTTATTGAAACTTTTTTTAATGAAAATGTGTGTAAAGCTTTGGACTACCATCAATTTGTTATAAAGCCAGAGTTGCTTGCAAGGTATTTTACAGATAAAGGTGGAAAAGCCAATCTCGAAAGCTGGTGCATTTGTGGAAAACCAGATGATGGAAGTCCAATGATACAGTGTGATAATGATGATTGTCAAATTCAGTGGTTCCACTTTGAATGCGTTGAAATGAATAATATATCTGATGTAAGTTGGTTCTGCAATAGCTGCAAATAAAATTATAATTGTAGTTTCCCTTTAATTAGAAATTAAATAATAATTAGAAGATTTGTTTTTTATTTTTTTTTCAAACATCATCCAAATATGAGAAATATTTGAACAAATAATTAGTATTGTTATCAAAAATTATAATCTTCAGGTGCTAAGTAGTACAATAGTACCGAATTAAAAAACACAATTTATTTAATAGAAATTGAATAAACACCACAATGATACAATAAAATTCAATGATAATAAAAATGTAGGTTCAGATCAAAATATTCATTATTAGTATGTACTTGTTCAAACAATCAAAATATCCTTTATTGTAAAAGATAAGATGTCATGGACAACTTTTTAAATAAAATCTATACAGTACAATAATATAAAGGTGAAAATTCAAAATATGTGACTTGTCATTAGATAAAAACAATCAGCTTGTTGAAAAATAAAAACACAAAAATACATGTATATATTATACATAGACGGAAAGTTTCAAAAACTTTGCGGCATATGTAAAACTATTTTATTATCCATTTGCCAGAAAATTTTATCCTTGATAAAAATTGGTGCATAGTAGGAAAATTGGATTTGAGTTATACAAATTCTAAATTTGTGAAAGGTGTACACAGAAGAACAAAAATAGAAATGTTGATCAAGAGTAAAGTACCCTTATTTTTGACATCAAAAAAGTTTATTCAGGAAAGTAGTTCAGATTGAAAAACAACAAAATCATAGCCACCTACACATTGTGAACTTGCAGATTGGTTTCATTTAATTGAAGTTTTTTGTTGTGTAAATATTGTTTTTAAATCACATCTTTTCTAAATGAGCTTATTTAATAAAGTCGACAATGAGAATTTTGATAACTTAAATAAGTACACGTTTTCCGCAATGCACCAATTTTTATGAGGAATAAAACTTTTTGAAACTCACAGTATATTTAAATAAATAATAAATCTTAATATACAAATATGTGTGATAAAATACAAAAATACATTAAAAAAAGTTGTAAATATGAACATTAGAATATATGCATGTTAAATCAGTTTTCACTGGTTTGTGTTTTTAAAAAAAGAACTTTATTTACTAAGTTACAATATAACAATATTGAACAATTCTTAAAATAATTATAATAAGTGATTCGAAGACTGGGAGGACTTGAATGACGTCTCCTCTTGAGTTCTTGAATTTATAAGGTCGGGAATGCTGACTGGATACTGCGTAGTTCCTGTTATTCCACGAAGACCTTGAAACTTGCTCTGAATGTCCTCTGGATACTGCGTAGAAGCTGATGTAATGTTTGTGATTTGTGTCGCAATTCTGGGACAAAGGGCCCATTCATTATTCTGATATAACAACTCCCTCCTTGAAAAGAAAGTTGATGCGGTGCGGCAACTTTCACATCAAGCTAATGATTTATTGGAATTCAATTCCATTTCTTCCTCTTCTCTTTCATCTAAGTGAATACTTGGTCTTCTTCTTGAGGGTAAAAGTCTTCTAAAAGATGCAAAGGTTCTTCCAGTTCTTGGTGGTTGTGGAGGTGGATCATTTCTTGGTGTCATAATTCCAATTTTCATTGAACGTCTATTTTTACACTTACAGAATATGTAAAGTAAAATCACAGAGACAATTATAACAATTGTAAAAATAGTAAACCATGAAACATGTTTTCTTACAAAAGGTTCATTAATAATTTGGTCAAGTTGATCTGAATATTGATTCAGCTTATGTTGAGCAATGTTCAAATTATCAACATTTAATTTGCTCAATTTTAAAGGTTTCAATTCTGGAAGTCTTTCTTTATTCGGTATATCTTTGCAACATTGATATGGAATCAAAATTGGATAACTTTTATAAGTAATATTTTTTTCTTGAGTAACTAAATACTTTGCATAAACCCTCGTATTTCCAATAAATGAATTACAATTCGGTTGTAGTTTCAAAATTGAATTTGTTGTAATTATTTTCGTAACAATATCTTGTTTTTGACAATTTATTGTAACAGCTAAAGGATCAGATAAAGTTATCAGCCAAGTATTTGTTTCAATTTCAAAAACATTATAGTCTTTTGCAAATAATAAAGAAATTGAACACATTCTAGGAAGTTCTAGTAATGGTCTTAAAATTTGGGCTTCACAAATTGCATTACTATCAATTGGATATGAAATAACATTTTCACATATTTGAAAATTATAATATAAAGGTTTGCATTTGTCTAAATTTTGAAAAGCAGCGTACAACATAGAATCATCATCTTTTGCAATATAATTTTTATTCGTTGGTAAAATGTGATGTAACCCTGTTCTGTTATCTAGGATAGGGATAGGGTATAATCGGTAAACAGTATAGGTTTCCGGTTCAACTAAAGGAATTTTCAAAACGAAAACTATTCTTGAATCAGCTTGAAATGCTTGTAATTCAATAATATCTAAATATTTGGAAACTGATGAAAGTTTCGCTGGTAAGGGTAGATAATTCTTTTGAATTATTTGCGAAATTTCTTGAAGAGATGATACTAAGTCATTAGGTTTAACAATTGATGTATGAATAATAGATAATCTGGCAAACGTAATTGCATTCAGAATATCATTTAAATAATTTTCCAAAAATGTATAACTGTCTAATAGTTGTTCACAGATTTCAATAGTTTTCAACTTCGCATCAACCATTGCTAAATGGTCGGAAAGTTCATAAATGGACGTTTCAATTTGCTTTATATCTTCATTAAATGTTTTTTCATCTACTTGCAGTTGCTGAATAGTAGAGTTGAATTCTTTTATAACAGAGGTTGTAACTGAAATTTGATTTTTAAGTAAATTTTCAATTTGGTGTTCATCCCTATATATTTTATTAATACATTCATTAAAATATTCACCGTCACTGGCATCTAAATTTCCAGTAATCGCTTTCCAAATTGAACCTGCGCCATTAATTAATCCTCTTTTATATCTTTTGTTATAGTCATTCGAATCTATTTGCGATTCATAGTACTTTGAATCTACTTGGTTAGCAATTTTATTCAGTAAGCTTATATGCGTGCTTATTTCTCCGTTAAAATATTTCATTCGCGGGTTATCAGTTTCTATAAGATCAATTAGTTCATTTAATATTCTTGCATTATGATCAATGGCTTCTTTGATCTGTGCTGTATCTTTTACTACTAATAAAGTCCATTTTACGTTTGAGATTTTAATCTCACCTTGTTCATGATAATATACTCCTATTGAATTGTTAATAGGTGTCAGCTTATACTGTGCGTTTATAATTTGGATAACTGCTAACAGTAGGAGAATCATTCTTGATCTGAATTTTCTTGCTCTAAATTTTCTGAGTCTGGATTTTCTTGTTCTGAAACAAAATATGGTTTCAGTCTATCAAAATTCACTTTAGAATTTTGGTTTGTTCTGGGGTTTCTAAGTAATGCTGAATTTTGAAATACCTCGATTATTTCGAAAGGTCCGTTAAATTTGTTTTCTAATTTATTTTTAATTTGAGACTCTTTTACAAAGACTTTGTCTCCAATTTTAAAAGTACGGGATTTGTGATGAATATGTTTATCAAATCTTTCTTTTGCTTTTTGTTTTCTATTGTCAGTTCTCGCACGAGCTACTTTGTAGTAATATTCCATTCTATTATTAAGATCTCTGATATACTTTGTCAAAAGATCTTTTTGATTATACGTGGTTTCAGGGGGTCTACTTGAAGTGTGTCCAAAAATTAACTCATAAGGACTAAATCCGTGAGTTTTATTTTTACTATTATTATATGCTATAACAGCAAGGGGCAAAATTGATAGGGGATGTTCATTAGGATTTTCTATCTTGTGAACGCGTAGCATTTCAGTGAAAGTGGCATGAAATCTTTCTAGGGAGCCATTCGATTGTGGATGGTCTACACTAGAAAATGTCATTTTAATATCATAAAGTGCACAAATGTCTTTAACTATGTGGTTGTTAAACTCTTTTCCAGAATCTACATGGATTCGGAGTGGGGTTCCATAGTGTTGGAAGAATATAAGTAATGAACTTGCTACTGATTTTGCGGTTTTATCAGGTATTGAATAAGCTTGAGTGAATTTTGTTAATTCACATCTGAATGTAAGAATATAATTTTGTACAGGGATTTCTAAAATATCAATATTAACTCTCTCAAAAGCTGTTTTTGGAGTTTCAGTTAATACAAGGGGATTCTCTAAATTTTGTCTACATATTTTTGATTTGTGACAAGTTTCACAAGATTTTATGAAATCTTCAACATCTCTTGTGATGCCGGTCCAATTATATTTTTCTCTAATTCGTCTTAATGTTTCATTTATTCCACGATGCAAATTCTTTTTTCCACAGTGGTATTGATCTAAAATTATTGGTATTTGGTCTTTTTCTGGGATTTGAACAACATTTTGACATATTTCAAATTTTATGTCTTCTTTATCTGCTAAAATGTAAGAGAGCATTTCTTGTATAGGTAAATCGATATTATTTTCAACATAGTACGTTTTTGAAGATTTGAACGTGTCTTGTCCTCTATATAAAGAAGTGAACATGTATTCTATTGCATCTTCGGGATCAAAAGGTAATAATATCAAATAGTACCTTCGGTTTTTAACAGTTCTACTATTAACAATATTTATTTTATTTCCGTAAAAGTCTATATCTTCCTCAAATATGTCATCGAATATTTCCTCATGTATAGGTGCTAGTTTGTGGTTTTGTGGAAAAACAACGATGTCTTTATGACTTTTGTCTAGTAGTTGGTCATTAGAAAATGTAAACTTTGAATAGTCAATTAATGATTTAATTTTGAAAAGTCTAGAAAAATTCTTTAATTCTTCTAATATAGTTTCTGGACCTATTTCAGTCTCTGTTTCTGAAACTTCGGGTTCTTCAGGGTTGTCATAAGCCATTAAAATTTTTGATAAAACTTTACTACTTTCTTTAAAATGATTTATTCGTATTCTAGATAAAGCATCTGCATTTTTATGGATTTTACCTGGTCTATAAATTACTTCAAATTGATATTCCTCTAATTTTAAACGCCATCTGGCTAGTCTACTGCCAGGGTCCTTGATTGAAAATAACCATGTAAGGGGTCGGTGGTCTACTATAAATTTAAACTTTCTACCGTAAAGATAGGGCCTAAAATGTTTAACTGACCATACCATCGATAAAAGTTCTCTTTCTATCGTTGAATATTTAGTTTCTGCGGGACATAATGTTCTAGATGCATAAGCAATAGGTAAGTCTTTTCCTATTGGTCCTTGAGATAATACAGATCCAATTGCGAATGAGCTTGCGTCGGTTGTCAAGATAAAGGGTTCATCAAAATTTGGATAAATTAAAATAGGGGTTGAAGTTAAAGCTTTCTTTAATTCTTCAAAAGATTTTTTACATTCTTCATCAAAATGAAAGGATATATCTTTTTGTAATAACCTCGTCATGGGTTTGGAAATCTTTGAAAAATTGGGAATGAATTTTCTATAATAACCTGCTAGTCCTAAAAATTGTTTTATTTCTTTTGGGTTAGCTGGCTCTGGAAAATTAATTATACAATCAACTTTCGCGGGATTTGGTTTTACTCCATCTTTAGTTATGACATGTCCAAGATAGGCGACTTCTTGTCTTAAAAATTCGCATTTGTCGGGTTGTATTTTCAAATTAGATTTTCTTAATCTTTGAAAAACAAGTTTTAAGTTTAATATGTGTTCGTCTATAGTCGGGGAATAAATAATTATGTCATCCATATATACTAAACATCTCTCGTTCCTAAGTCCGGTTAGAATATGATCTAAAATTCTTTGAAGAGTACTAGGAGAGTTCTTCATTCCGAATGGCATTCTTAAAAATTCGTATAAGCCATTTTCAACAGAAAAAGCTGTTTTTTCTATATCATCAGGGTGCATTTCAACTTGATGGAAGCCTGAGGCTAAGTCAAGGGTGGTAAAATATTGACATTTTCCAAGTTGGTCTAATAGATCTGAAATGTTGGGCAAAGGATATTTGTCATCAACGGTTAACTCATTTAATTTTCGATAATCAATGACTATACGCCATTTTTGTTTTCCGGATGCGTCAAGTTTTTTCGGAACGACCCAAACTGGGGCTGACCATGGTGAAATTGATGGTCTGATTATATTTTGTTGTAATAATTTTGAAATTTGGGATTTAACTTCTTCCTTATGTACGTGTGGGTATCTATACGATTTTGTTGAAACTGGTTGCGCTCCTTCTTTCAATTTTACTGTGTGTTTTATTTCACTTGTAAACGTTAAAGAATCACCTTCTAAATAAAAGATGTCTGAGAATTCTGAACATAAATTTTCAATAAGTTCTTTCTCTTCCTCGTTAAGATGTTCTAAACGAAGTAATTTTTTAATTTCCTCTGAACGACTTTTTTGTAAAATTTCTGTTTCATTTTCAATTTCATTTTCAGTAAATTCTTCAAATTGTAAGTCATTAAAGTAAATGGTTTTTTCAATAGCATTTATATTTGCAATAGTTACTAAAAATTCTCCTTTTTCATTTATTCTAACTAAAGCATTTGGAAGTCTAACTTTTTCTTTTTCAGTAGCTAACAGTATAGCTTCTGTGTTTTTTAATTTTGATTTCAATTTAAAAACTTGTTCAACTCGTGGTTCAATAGTAATTTTATTTTCAAAATTTTTCTCAAAATTATTTTCAAGATTTTCCTGAAGATTTTCTTCCGAATTTATTTTGACTTCTGGCTGTTGTCCTACAAGTGTTTTTCTTGCTGAATATAAAGGGAAAGTCTGATAATTTAATATTAACACTCTATTTCCAATATCTACTATTCCATCAAATAGTTTCAAAAAGTCAGTACCTAAAATTCCGTCAAATTCAATATCTAAGTCATGTACATAAACTTTATGCCAAACTGGTTTTTCTTTAGTTCCAAACGGTATTAGAACTGATTCTTTTACCATTACTTTTCCATCAGTAACTCCTGTAACTGGTATATTTTCCTTAAATCTTTGAGTATAATTTTCAACTGTTTTCCTTTTAAAAATTGAGATACCTGCGCCTGTGTCAATTAGTATTCTAAAATTGGCTGGACTAATTAAATAATATAAATCACTTGAGTTAGGATTTATATGAATTGCTGATCTATCTTGCGATTGTCCGTTGTTATATTCGGTTTCGCTTTCGTTGAATCTGCGAGATTCATTTCCGTATTGAGTTCGCGAGTTTTGATTATAGCTGCAAGATTCGATTTCATTTCGATTGCAGGAGGAATTTGTCGCTTCGCACATTGAGGTTCTAAAATTAGATTGTCTGAATACAGGGTTTGTTGAGACTCTGGACTGATTTGGTCGATAGATTGGTTGGTATTCTCGTTGATAGGGGGGTTGTTTAATGACAGGGTATTGTGAAAATCCGATTGAAGTTGTTCTACTTCATAGTCAAAATTTTCGTTATAGGGTGGTTCATAATCAAATTGTTCATATTGAAGCTGTTCAAAATTTTGTTGTTCTTCTGGAAAATAATCATTCTTATTGTAGAATGACTCGTTTCCTTGGTCATAAAAGTTTTTATTTTGATATTCAAAATCAGTATTTGAATATGCGTTTGTATATGATGAATCATAATCATGATCTAAAAGATGGGTTCTGTTTGCATTAAAATTCCATTGAGGATTTCTTTGAATAACTGTAGATCTATTCATTTGATTTTGTGGACGAAATAAATTTGGATTAGGATTTGGTTGGAAAGGTTGTTGTGTACCATTCCTATTAAAATTTTGATAATTAGGATTTGGATTCTGTCTTTGAGAATTTTGATTCATATTTTGATAAATATTTGGTCTCATTTGTGGTTGTCTCATCTGGGGTTGACTAGATTGGGATTGAAAATAATTTCTTTGGAAATTATTTGGTCTCAGTTGGCCTTGTTTTGTATTCTGATTTGTTTTAGTGCTTTGAGGTTGTGTTGGACGATTATATGATTTTTGATTTTCAAAGTATGAGAGCTGTATCTCACGCTTTATTCTGATAGACGCTTCTAGCATATTAAGCGGATTACTTGCACGAATAATTTGTCCTATTTTTGGTTCTAGGCCTGTTAGTAAAGTGTTCAAAACCATATTTTCAATTAGTTGTGTTTGTGCATTTTTCTGGGCATTTGTTAAAATTGATCTTTGAATACACGAGTACATTTTCGCGCTATGACTTTGTAATCGTGAGAAAAACGTCAGTGCATTTTCCCCATTTGCTTGTCTAATTCTCTGGAGGTCCTGGATTAAAGATGTTAAATCACGGGAATCACCAAAGTGAGAATTTAATAACATTCTGATCTCTTGATAATTTCCTGGATTTCTGGAATTTATCAATTGAGCAGCTTTTCCTCTTAGTTTATTTCTTATATGAATTGTCAACAACAACTTTTGTTGATCTACGGCCATAGCTTGTGCATGGTCGCAAGCGTTTAGAAAATTACCTAGCGAAATTGAATCACCATCGTATTCTGGAATTATCGAGAAAATTTCGGAAAGTTTGTATGGTTCGAGTGGAACTTCCGGTTCATTGTGTAAATTTTCAACTGAACTGTGATGTGACGACATTTTGGATGGTTTCGGGATAACAGGGTCAAATCAAATTTTTAAATTTTGTAAAATCTTTTCACAATGTACAGATAAATGATTCAATGTAGTACTTACAATTTTTTTCTACTCCTAAAGCTTTACAGGCTTCTGGGGCTGTGTTGTTGTCTTCTTTCTTCTTGTTTCTTTCTTCTTGTTTCTTTCTTCTTGTTTCTTGCTTCTTGCTTCGTGTGCTTGTTTCTTCTTGGTTTCGTTTCTTCGTTTCTTGCTGTTTGTCTCCGGGGTGTGGCAAGATGAAATCCTACTTCATAAGGCTCTGGCTCCAACAGGATGAGCAGCGTTCGACGACTTACGCGAGTTCCAAGAGGTGATTTCTTCACAACCTGGTGAGCAACGTTCGACGACTTATGCGGGTTTCTTGTTGTTGAAGAGACCGTCTTGTCACTGGGTTCTGCTTTTGCGGTTCTTTAACTCGTTGGAAGTCTGGAGACTACCGCTGTTTCTTCTTTTGATCACAGCGTTTTCGAGATCCGTACGACTGCGCCAATTTGTTAAATCAGTTTTCACTGGTTTGTGTTTTTAAAAAAAGAACTTTATTTACTAAGTTACAATATAACAATATTGAACAATTCTTAAAATAATTATAATAAGTGATTCGAAGACTGGGAGGACTTGAATGACGTCTCCTCTTGAGTTCTTGAATTTATAAGGTCGGGAATGCTGACTGGATACTGCGTAGTTCCTGTTATTCCACGAAGACCTTGAAACTTGCTCTGAATGTCCTCTGGATACTGCGTAGAAGCTGATGTAATGTTTGTGATTTGTGTCGCAATTCTGGGACAAAGGGCCCATTCATTATTCTGATATAACATGCATAATCACATTATTACAGCAATACAAATATCAGAAGGTAAACATTTAAAATAATTCAAGAATCAAAGACAAATTGTACAATAATATCAACGAAGAGGTATTTGTGATGGACACATATTTATTATTGCACTACAAACAACAACAATTTTATCCAATGCATTCATATTATCTTCATGAACTTTTTTTTCAAATAGCCTATTACTCTCTCCACATGAATTCGAACAGTAGCAATATTACGTGTTTTCTCAAGGTCCAGTGGATGTAATTGACTTTGACCTTTTGTAAAAGCAGGCATGATCAACTTTCCACCTTCAATTCTCACAGCATCGTCTATGAGGAAACCTCGATCAGCTAAAATTATATCACCAGGTAGGATATTATCCAGAAGCCCACAATTTTCAGTAATATATTTATCACTACTCCTACCTCCCCATGCTTTAGATATAAATGATATTGCTCCCAATCAAAAATTTTATGGTTTCATGGTGTTTATAATTAGACCAACAACGGGCTGCATTCAAGGTACTGGAAGGTCGTTCAGTAAATACTTCAAAACAATCAATAATTACTGCTACTTTGTTGCCAAATGCCACTCTGAAGCATTCAGGAACATTTTTCTGCAAATCTTCTCTTTCAGGCCACTCTACAAATGTCCTAAGCCTTTCATACAGCACATGTAAACATTTCAAGAAAGTCTCTGAAGCTGTCGTTGGACTTACCGTAAATTGATAGCTCAAATATTTTAATGGTAAATTTAATCTTAATTTCATTAATGTAAGCAAAAGTTGTTGAAATGTGGTTAACACATTATTGGAATGAGATGGCAGGTAAGGCAGTAAGTCTTCATGAAGTATAAACAACATTTCAGCCTTTGGCAATCCTGTGAAATATAATGTCTTTGAATCGTTATCTCTGAAAGAATTTTCATTTAATTCCATGGTCTCCAGCTTTGACTTCAAGGTGTATATTTCACTATTACGACATTTAAGTTCCTCCATTGAATTACATAGTACTTCTACAGTTAAATCGGTTTGAACAGAAACACCAACAGAATCACCTCGAATTTCTGAGGATGAAATGTTTTCTTCAGTTGCAGACACATTGTAAGAACAGCCCGGAACACTTTCTGGACCAATGTGATCAACAGTTTCCTGAGAATTACCAGTATTGACCTAAAAATATTTTGGATGTAATATCATGATTTCACAATATCAAAACACAAACCTCTCGTTCATGATCATGCTGTTGAGCTCTATTCATAGTCCTCTTATATCTTGTTAAATCTGATAAAGACTTACGAGCCCCAGATAAATAACTCATATTTTGATTTGGTATCCAATCAGGGTTATTTTTGTCCTCCAATGAAGCAGGTTTCCCTGAAACATGAATAATTTTTACTTATGTTATAAGGAAAATAGCAATGATCTTACCACTAATGAAATGTCTGGAACATACACGACCATTTTTCAGCTGCGTCTCTGTTAAAGGACCTCGTTTTAAAGACCTTATCGATGCATTACGACGTTCACTGCATTCAAATAATCTCCTCGATTTGTTAAAACGGTAGGAAACCTGAAGAAAGATACCTTGTCCGTTTCAGCTCGCATAGAGCACTTCAGAACCGAACAAAAAGCAGGCATTTTCAATGATAAAGACACTTTATTGGAGTTGGGACTAGAAAACTTTCCAGTAAGTTTTCAATCATATATACACTCCAAACGAATATTGCACTGTATTTCTGTTATCACTAAAGACTGTCAATCACGCAAGTCAAAACTATTCTCAAATTCTGATATTAACACCTCAGCTAGACAGCTACAGCCTCATCAATTACAAATATTATAATGCAATTGATACGTAAACAAACTTTGTGTACCCCTCAGCAAACATGGCCGTCCTGTCAGTGACGTCATTCTGGAATGGTCTATTAGAGAAAGTAAAATGATAATGTGTTCAAGGGTTTATTATTATTCTTGTTATAAATTTTTCCTAAATATATCTTAACCTTAACATGAAAGAGTTTGTCCACTTTCCAAATTTTTTCTTTATGGAAAAATATCTTAATATTATAATATTTTACTCTCTCGTGTATTATAGTAAATAGAAGAATTCTAGCATCTGTCATTTTGCTTCTAGAACTTGAATGAGTTTTATACACCAAAGTAAATTTTGTTGAGACACAAACTTTTTCTATATTGTGCGAAGGTTTTTCTTGCATTATTAAATAGTAGTTGGCTTTCCTCGCACTTGGTACTTGTTAAATGAGCAGTAATTTTTTAAGTTGATATAAAATGCATATGAAAAGAAGGAAACCTGATCCTGGTGATTGTGCTATCACTGATCCTGACATTTCCAATCTTTATTTTGCTGCTTTCGATACTTTTTTCAGGACTATGTCTTATGCCGTTGTGTGTTTTTTGGATGAATGTGACGGCGATTCAGAAGTAGTTCAAGAAGTGCCCATTTGTTGGCTAAGAAACAATAATACAATGTGTATGTGGCCCTCATCTAACTCCTCCTATCACATTATAAATTCAACACCTCCTATGGTTTCATGGAAGTTATGTTCCATTAGGTGTGATAGAATTTGTGGTAAGTTACTTCTGTACTTCTCAAAACTCCTAGTGTTTAGATCACAAATATTTTCATTTCAATAACAAAATATAAATTTTTCCAAGCACTATGAGAAGTGAAAAGAATGCAGAAATACTATTCCACAGTATATGCAAGAGCTGAAATGCTAAATATTTTCATTTGAAAAAGGGTTCATTTTTGTCATATTGAAAAATGTTTCAATATTCAAATTTCATTTTTGTCTCTATGTTTTTATGCTTTTCAGATAGTCTTGCTGATACTAGAAGGCGATGTACAGAATCCTCATCAGAGGATGAAAGAGGCAGAGGCCTGAGAAAAAAAAAATTGTCTAAGCACCTGATAGGTACGTACATTTCTTTTTTTTGTTGTGATTACCTCAGAGATAGGCAATCCTAAGGGTAATTTCTACAGTTATAAAAACAATATTGAATATTCCGTCATTTTGATTCATTTTATAAAAAATAATTAAAAAAAATAAGGTCATTTGCTAAAAATTTTCATTAATTAGATTATTAATAGACGAAATGCAATTTGCAGAAGGAAAAGATTGTGTAACTTTTAAGTATTTTCTAGTGTTCAAAAAGTGGTAATATTTGAAACTCCTTTTCAATTTTGGTTCGTGAGTGGTTGGCAGAAATATATGAAAATCGGCATAGAGTTATTTTATAGGAAGATGAATCAAATTGTTAAATATTGGTATTTGTATTGAAAGCTCCACTATTCATTCATATATATTTTTTTTAAGGTCATAATCCTAAATGTCCATCCCCCCCATCAATAGAAGATCAGTCTTCAGAAGATTCAGGTAATAATTTGTTCAGTGGAAGTGGTTGAAGACAATTAACTTGTTTCAACATTTTCTATTCCTAATACTCAATATGTTTTTCAGGATACAGAATTCAAGAAATAGGAACACTGCAACCAGGTAAAATCCTTAATTGCACCTAGTATATTTTAAAATAAGACTGACCTGTTATTAGGAATTATATGAAGTTAGAAAAGATGATTTCGTTTAGCCAATTTTTCATTTGCAAGTTCACTTGGCAATCATATGGAATATATTATTGAATGAAATATCTATTATATTTTTTTTAACATTTCCATTTTAATGGCGGTGATCCTAATTAGAACAGTATCACAGCCCATTTTTTTAAGTTAAGTAGACTTACTCAGATATTATGAACAGAAAAACATATTTTATAGAAAAAACACCTCATTCATGTCATGAACACTATAATAATCATATTTATAAGTTATTTTTTAACTGGCAGAAGGCACAATTAATTGAAAATGTAATCCAACATGATGACATGTTCACAATTGTTTTCTTTTTCAGAAAATATACCCCATTTGTTGCCTCCGCTGAGAATTTCTGAACCAAATAATAATTATACGCATAAAACAGACCAGGTCTCCGTGGAACACAATGGTACGAGTAAATTATATTCTTAAGATCCTTTTCAACAGACATATGGCGCAATGCTGTTCATTTCTTACTAATAATTAAAAAAAAATAACTGACGCTGAAATATACCCATTGTTCATAATTAAATTTAATTTTATAGAGACCATACATGACCCACGGCATCAACCATTAGTTCATGTACTCAATAGTCAACATACACCCCATCAGACTCCAGTAGAACACAAAGGTAAGATTATTTTCAAGTTGTTTGACAATTTTTTTTCTAGAAGGCACAAAAAATGGCAAAAACTATTTATAGAAACTTTGGTTTCAGAGAACCTACCAATCTTGGAAAGGAAAATTCATAAGCTAACAGATCTTGTTGGGAGGATTCTGGTGGAGATAGAGTCCATGAAAAATCAACGTGAAAAGAAAGAGCCTCTCCACAACGAATTTCGAAATAATTTTCCCTTTCATTCTATTGACTCCGTGAAAGAATTTGACAAACAATTGTATGATGAGGACCAGAAAAAAAAATTGGTGAGTTTTTCATCTTAACATGATGTATCTACCAGTTATTAATTTTTTTAAATCGGTTGATTATAAAAAAATTACCTTTTAAATTAAAACATGAAACAATTTGTTTGAAACAGTTTATGTGTAGAATGTAGATTAAATTTATGATGTATTATAGATTCAGGAAGCCAAGTAGGGCCTAGTAGGGCTTAACAATTCATTCATCTACTTATCAAAAAGTAATTTGGATAATAGGTTTCCATTTTACATAGCTAGACATATAACATAAATTGCCTTGATTACTTTCTTATTGATGAAAATAATAAAAAAGGAATATTTTGTTCCATAGTTTCCAATGAAGTATTTTTTTTTTCAGACAGAATACTTTATCTGCTAAAGATCTTCATACGAGAGCAATGACAAAGTTATTCACCAATTCTCTTGCGATGACTTGTTCCTGGAAGGGATTCAAACAGAATCATAAAATTGAAAGTTTAATGATAATGCAGTGCTTATATGGTAAGAAACTGTTTTGATATCATTCATAACCAAATGTTTGCTTTTTGCCGATGATGTAAAAATTTTTAAACAGGTGCAGACAGTCAGAGATTGTTCCGCCTTACAAAAAGATTTGAATAATTTATTGGATTGGAGTGTTCGATATAAGTTAGATTTTAACTTGAAAAAATGCCAAATCATGACAATAACCCGCCAAAAGGATCCCATTTTCTTTGAATACTACATGAATAATGAATCATTGAAAAGAGTGCATGAATTCAAAGACCTAGGAATAACCTACGATTGCAAATTATCGTTTAAGAAACATATTGAACATATAAAAAATGCCGCAAATCGGGCTCTTGGATTTACTATAAGACAGACCTCTCTTTTTGATAACATAGACTCCATAAAAATGCTGTATTTCACGCTGGCGAGATCTAAACTTGAGTACGGTTCTGTGATTTGGAATGGAGAATACCAAACAACCTTACAGGAACTAGAAAAAATACAGAACAAATTTCTAAGATACCTTTATTATAAAAAAATCGTAGTTATCCCGATTATAATAGCATCAGAACATCACAATTGAGAACTCAATTCGATATACCCTCTTTAGACTCCAGGCGAAAAATTTTTGCGTTAATTTTTTTGCATAAAATTGTTAACAATAATATAAATTCTATAGAATTATTGTCCCTAATACCAATTAATGTACCTCCCAGACCTATGCGCTCTGTTGTTATGTTTAAGGTTCCCTTTGTGAGTGTTACTTTTAGATCCCCCCTCTTAATCATGCTCCGTCTGGCAAACGACATCAATGCCTTGCAAGATATGGATTGGAATTTGTCTCTAGGAAAATTCAGATCTATAATCCGTAGACAGGTTGAGAATTTATCAGTTTAGTAATTAGTTTCCTTGTCAATTTTTCTTTGCGATTTGTAATAATTATTGTTCGTTGTTGTGTTGATCCCCGTACTATTTAACATGTCATATTAAGTGCTTGTATATACATGTATATTTCTTATAAGTCATCCTTGTAATTGGGCCACTAGGCCTGTTAGGATGAAATAAATAAATAAATAAATAAATAACCTGCAAGAAACATTAATGGATTTCTGTATTTTTCATCATAAAAAGCATTAAAAAAACAAAATGTCTTTAAGAAAGTATAAATTGAATTAAGATGTTGAAAAGAGAAACATTCTCAATTAAAAAAACACGATTCCTACAATAAAACTGAGGTTATTTTTGTTAACTAACAGAAAACTACTTCCCCGGCTAATTTGATGAAAAGGACCCTGCACAACTGTTATGAAATATGGTTTCTGCTGCTCTATTTTTGGTGTTGTTGCACTCACAAAGCTTGTTTTTATTTTTTTGAGCACTTCTAACGCAGTAAGTGCAATTTTTTTCCCTTTTTTTACATCATTTGTTTTTTTTTAGTGAAAACCATGAAAGTAAATATATGCCAAATTTAGTTCATTCATGGATTGGTTGTAGAGTAGTGGGGTAACAAACAAACCAACTTCTAGATATATTTATTAGGCTATCTCATTTTATTGTTTCTTAGAAATTATTATTATAACTCAGGTTTTTAGAATCAAAAGGTTGTATGTAGCCGGAGGTAGCTTCAGTTACTTTCCGATTGAAGGCAGCACTCATCAAATAAGATTTATAAACAGTAAAACAGGTGCATGTATGATTTAAGAGCTGAGTTAAGCTACAAAGTTGTACGTTTCACATGCAAATTTGATTGTGAATATGCGGCACATGCAACCTTGTAATACCAAGCCGACGATTTTTTTTTAACATTTCTCTAGTTGACTTAAACGACATTCAGCCAATATTTTAATCTCCACTTCAGGCCATAAATGGCTTATGTTGGATTTGGGGTATGTTCCAACCTCTACAGTGTAGTTTCGGACTTCCATTGCCTCAAAGTTTGAAGATTTGAACCCAAAGAGAAATTAGTGATGCTGGAATAATCTGAAAAAAAATACACCAAAGAATAAAAATTTTAGTAAGAAAATTCAAATAAGTTAAGAACCTGAGGACAAGAAATTGAAACAGAAAGAAATTGAAGTAGAAAATAATAGAAAGAATTATATTAAATTAAGTTTTATAACGAAAAAATCTGAAAAAAAATAGCTAGAGAATAAAGATTATTTGAGTAAGAAAATTCAAATAAGAAGTCGCCTGAAGACGATTTTAGATACTCACACTTGAAAGGTCATGACGAAACTCTGAAATCCTTCTATTATTTTTCTACTGAAATTGTACCTAATTAACTCAACTTTTTTTTCAGGTTCTTGACACTTGAATTTTCTTTCTCAAATCTTTATTCTTTAGCTTTTTTTTTCAGGTTTTTCCGTGAGAACATTCGTTTTGAAATCATCCTTTCTATTATTTTTTACTACAATTATTTTCTAATTGACTTAATTCCTTCTTTTCATGTTCTTATTTGAATTTTCTTACTCAACTCTCTTTATTCTTCAGCTTATTTTTATTTCAGATTTTTTCCAGTACTTCTAGTTTCTCTTTGGATTCAAATCTTCATACTTTTAGACAATGGAAGTCCGAAACTGTAATTTGGAACTCGAGACATATTGTCAACTACATTCAAACCTCTGGTTTAATTTATCTTAAGTTCAAGTGATGCTCAAAGAACCAATGAACAAAATCATATTTAATCTTCTTCGTTCATTTTCAGATGCAATTTCTGCAGAATACACCACAACCCTCAAGGAATTTGAAATATTGACTAGGGACTGGCTTCTCCATGCTAAACAAAGGAACGCTCGAACGGCAACGTAAAATTATATACATTTTTGATTTTATTTCCAGAATTGTTGTTATTTTTTGTTTGTAAAGTTAAACAAGGAACGCTCGAACGGCGCCGTAAAATATACATTTTTATTTTAGATTTTATTTCCAGATTTTTTGTTATTTTTTTATGTAAAGTTTTGTCAAGTTATATTTTGTTTTTTTTTCTGTACCATCTTATTCTTACTGAAACCTACTATAGAATATGTCTCCCGAGAGCTAACAAAGCAAAGTGAGCAGAACTTTCTTGTTATAATTGGAAAATTATAAGCTGATTTGAGCTATATGAGTGCTTGCTTTATTCGGAAATTTTGTGTTCACATTTTTTAAACATAACATGTTTAGCTAGTTTTTGCAGGTCAATGTGCACCGATCAAAATTTATTTGAAAATATAAAAAAAATATGTCATCTTGAAATAAAGCCCATATATGCGTGCCCTCATAAGTATTTCAAATATTTCAATAGTGATACTCAATGTAAATGGAGAAAGTTATTGGAACATGGAAAAATGCTTTGACATGTGTGTATATGTATATGCTCGAAATTTTGGAGTAGATCACTTGAAAGCTCGTATCAAAGGTGTATATAGCATTCTTGCGAAGCATAATATAATTCTCTCAGGGCTTCCAAGTAGATCACTTGAAAGCTCGTATCAAAGGTGTATGGAGCATTCTTGAGAAGCACAATATAATTCTCTCGGGGCTTCCCTGATATCAGAATATGACACATTTAAAGAGTCGAAAAGTAACTCGCATTCAGAAATGGTGGATGGTTTTCTCAACTTCACATTGTGATTACAATGTAACCTCAATGTGACTCAAATTTTTATGTAAAATAGATGATCACATTCAGGTAACTTCGAGTTACATTTGGCGTCAGAATGTGAAGTAGAAAGTGACCAAAAGGGCCCGAAATAGAACGTCTTGAGATGTCCATTTGAGTCGCAACTCGACTCACAGCTGTAACTTCAAACAAGAATGTGAATTCCACTAACATCTCTGAGATCAATTTGTGTTTACTGGGTATCATCATGGCAAATGACAACATTTTTTATTCCGGAGAAGTGCTTTTCTACTTCGTACTGGAAAATGTCCTGTGAGTTTGACAACCCGTATGGCAGAACAATAAATCTATACACACCAAAGGGAGTGGCAAAACAGCATTTCCATGAGGATTCTTCATTCAATTTCAGATGGTGGTAACCTTCAGCAAGGTCGGTAAAGAATTTTTTATGTCTTAAGTTTGAAGCTATTTCTTCCATATTCATTCCTAGTTTAGGTTTACGGATAATTTGTGAATTAATATCAGAGGGGTCTAAGCATACTCTTATTTTCCCACGATTACAATTTTATTTATACTTGCTTCTGGTTTAATTTCGTCAACTTTCAGAATTGCTTTTCTTTCAACTAGTCTATTTAATTCTTTTTGAAATTGTTCGCGAATTGCAAAGGGAATTTTGGTTGGGGGGTGGCACACACTATCAAAATTTTTTTGAGTTGGTATATTATGTTCGTTTGGAAATTCTCCAAAACCACTGAAAATTTTAATATTTTTTGAAATAAACTTTTCTTTTTCTTCCGAATTTTTACATTTGAGGTGGATGTTTTGATTCTTTTGATCAAATATAAGTTAATGCATGCCTGGCCTCCTAAAAGAACATGATTTGCCCCATCTACGATGACAAAATCCTCATAAATTTCCCTATCTCTGAAAATACAATGTAAATTTACAATTCCAATTGGTTTTGTTTGAGACCCTTCAAACCCTTTTAGAAGGTATTGTGTTGGTCTAACTTTTAATTGTTTATTTACTTTTTTAAAAATATTTAGAGGTATAACACTTATGTCTGCGCCAGTGTCTAATCTTACTTTGCATTTCTTATCTTCAATAAGGGAGCTCTTGGAAATCACTTAACGAGTTGGCAGTATACTACGGGTGTGAAATTGTCCACATCCACAAATGTACACTGAGAAAAATTAAAAAAAAAATCATAGAAGGCACAAATGGCTTTGTACACGTTTCTGCCCGGAATATGTTATGAGAAATGCTCTTTCCTTTATCCCTCACACCACGTAGGAGTTTTCCAGGCCGTCCAAGGGGGTAGAATGGGGGTGAATTTCTGAAAAAAAAAATCATAGAAGGCACAAATGGCTTTGTAGCCGATTCTGCTCGGAATATGTTATGGAAAATACTCTTTTCTTCATCCCTCATACCACGTAGGAGTTTTCCAGGCCGTTCAAAGGGGTAGAATGGGGCCCTTGGACGGCCTGGAAAACTCCTACGTGGTATGAGGGATAAAGGAAAGAGCATTTTCCATAACAGATCCCGAGCAGAATCGGCTACAAAGCCATTTGTGCCTTCTATGATTTTTTTTTTAATTCACCCCCATTCTACCCCCTTGGACGGCCTGGAAAACTCCTACGTGGTATGAGGGATGAAGGAAAGAGAATTTTTCATAACATATCCCGAGCAGAATCAGCTACAAAGCCATTTGTGCCTTCTATGATTTTTTTTCTGAAATTCACCCCCATTCTACCCCCTTGGATGGCCTGGAAAACTCCTACGTGGTATGAGGGATAAAGGAAAGAGCATTTCTCATAACATATTCCGGGCAGAAACGTGTACAAAGAGTAACGTGAACTTGGCTGTCAGAGCTGGCTGCTAAAATTTCCGAACATTGCCGATAGACCAGTGGCGTAGTGAAATAATATCCGAAACTGAATATTCATGTGTCTTCTCATCGTTTCGTCCTGTTTGAGTCCTATTTCGTATATGTGAATAAGACATGTTTATGTTTGGGTTCTAATCAGTTCAACAAAAATTCAAAACGTTCGTAATATCCAAATAACGATAGGAGATTCAATGACCATAAACAATATGAACAAATATGTATCATATTCGTGAAATGAGAAGGGGTATTTACAGATTACAGATTTACAGATGGGTAAAATGTTGTTCAGTGCCGTCACGACCTACATTGTCAAAGAAGTCTGAGTGCCTTAAAGGTCTCCTTAATTTTTTATTTTAAATACATAAATATTTATTCCCTTTATTATTTACAGCATCCGCATCGCTATGAGAACAAGTATTCATTTTGGAAGGGATACTTGATTATTGATGTTATATAACGTATGAAACGTGTAGCCCATTCAAATTCAAGTCAGTATTTGTGATTCGCGCTTAAACCGCTATTATTATTCATGCCGCATGCCATAAACGCATACTTTACGCACTTGATACATAAATAACTATACAGACATCGAAGAAAACAACGAACGTATTAATTCCGAAAAAAAAAAAAAAAATTAAAAAAGTATACAGTGTTTTACAATATATGGAGTATCATTTATATTTTCTGGCCTAGCTATTAAATATTAGTGAAAGTATTCTGGCTGATTTTATGAGCAAAGCGTTGTTACCAGAAATAATAGATCATGGCATGCATAGAGATAGTCGGTTCGTGCCCGATGTAGGTACAGGAGATTTTTTCTCAAATACTTGATATCGTGTCGATAGGCGACCGCATGCCTTGTTGAGAAGCAAGTGTATTGTGAGTTGTCTAAATGCCAATCGTCTAGTGTTAGCTTGGAGTGCAATCAGTAAGTCGTCCCGGAGCGCCACGACAAATAATAATAATAGCCGTCCGCTAACCTCACAGGTTATGCATTTGGGTACACAAATGTTTATGAGGGAGTATTATTATTCATTTCGTGGTCCATATTCGTTGAATATATATGTATGTACAACTTCAAATATTTATGGCTTTATCGATTCGTGACAGCCTTGCATTCACAATAATGCTGAGAAAAAGTTATTTTCATATACCTAGCAAGTTGATGAAACTTCTAACATATGACCAACAAGTTCAAAATGAAGACAATATAAAATAATTTGAGAAATTCACCGGGGAAATATTACATAACAAATTACATTACAAAAAATTATTATCAAAACTAACATACCTATATGCATGTTGATGTTCGAATTTCTGTATTTTAAATCAAACTAATGCAAATTCCTACACTCATATACTGAGTAGAAATATATTATTTTTTTTTGCAATTCTTGAATCATCCTAATAATATTTTATATCATCAAAACAATATCATAACAAATATGATTCGTGATATGAGCAATTATTGTCTATCTACTTATCCCTCGAGCCGGTCCTGGCCCTTTTCTTAACCCCATCCTGACCAAGTGCTTTTTTATATTTGCAAATAATCCAATAATTTGTCCAGCAAATTATGTCATTTCCATGCACCCGCTATACCTCTTCCTCCATTTATCGTACGTGACTTCCAATGATGCCAACTCTGAAGATACTCATAAACTTCCAGAAATTCGGAAATAATATGTATGAAGAACAGCCTTCTCACTCTTCGAGAGACTGTGGTAGTTTGAAAAATCATTGATCAAAGGAAAATATAAGTATTTTTTCCCAAACAATGGTAACACCTCATATGATTTTAAATTATCCAAATTGATAGTGAGAACTGCTCACAGAATAGTGGTAAGTAAAGAGTGAATATGGAATTTGGCAACCATGTACTGATCGTAGTGGTCAACTGTCCTTTCTCTCTTTTTCTGTCGTTCACTGATGCAGGTTCATTATTTTATGTGTAGGGTAATAAAATAAGTGATTTCTCAACTATCCAAAGAGTTTGCAATTCTAGGGGCGACTGGAGTAACATTAAAATTATTTGAATAACTACCTATGATGCCAATTCGGTTTATTCATTGTAGAATGAAATCAAATGGCAAGAAAATTCATCAACGGATCAATAACTTGAAGTTGATTGGAATAGACTACAAGACCGCATAACAATTTGGGGGGTCATTTGACCCAGAACGAAACATGTACAGAACGACGCTGCTATACGAAAAAATAACTTTGGGCACTATGCCGTCAATTCTTGGTGGTGCATTTGACTATAATAATGATAATAATAATTTTTCACCTGATATTTCTGACAAAATATTCTTGTACGGCATTCTTCACGTTGGGTAGATTATGAGATAATAATCTAGAACCTACTGCCGTACAAAAATAATGGGACCGGAAGCCAGAAAGAAAAATTTGAATTTTCAAAGTTTAAAAAAAAATCCTGGCCTCTGGTCCCATTATTATGGTACGATAGTAGGTTTTAGGGGACTATTATTTCATAATCTACCCAACGTAAGAAATGCCGTACAACCAGCAGAGTATTTTTATGGATTTTCTTCATTCGAGGCATTTTACTGTTGTGAAATAGTATCTACAAGTGTTTTCGAACTGTTGAAAGCGACATATTACCGAGGGTGAGCTGTATCATTCTATTTATTTGAATATTCATTTATTCTCAACGATTAGTACTTTTCAGTGCTGTTTATTTTATTTTCATTGCATATAATCTCGTAAATATTCTAATTTTAAATCATGGAGGGTACCAATAAGAATATTGAGCTATTGGAAAGAATTGCTAAAGCGGGTTTAACTTTTGATAAAAATCTAACATTCAATTCCTTTATTACTTTACAACCAGATCATCAGATTTTCATTTATATTTGTAAAGAAATAAGAATAAGTAGGCTTAAATTTCCTAGTCGACATATACATAGGAATAAATCCGAACTTGAAACTATATTCACATCAATTCATCGTGAAGATATATGCGTAAATAGAAAAAAAAGTAAGATAATAGGATTACTGAACGAAATCGCCAATAATAAATCAGAAAATAAAGAATGCTATAGATCGAATAACTTTTTATTCAAGTATTTGCCAAATTCTAAAAATTAAATACACAAATGTGAACAGAAAAAGACTGTATTATTATTTTTCTGAATATTTGAAAACTAAAAGTGACCGCAAAGTATTATCCGAGACTGTAAAAAGAACTTCCTCAGACATTTCGGAAAATGAACAAAATGGAAATGCTCTTTGTTCGACACCGTTATACAGTAATTTTGTTCCTTCTGAAAAGTCCCGATTTGATGTAAGTGAGATCAAAGTAGATGGAAATATTGAATATTCTTCCCCAGAGCAAGTAGAAATTGATGTAATATTAAAAAATTCTGAAGAAAGATCCATTAGTAAAGAAACGGAAATAGAAATGGAATTTGTAGATGAAGAGAGAAAAATGAGGTTACGCCAGAAAGTTTCAATTTACCGAAATGTTTTCTCAACTTATCAGTAGCAAGTGGCAGCGTAGTGATTCCGATGAATTCACTTAATGTAGAAAATTTACCATGCAGCACACATAAACAGTGTACAATTTTGGAAGGAACTTTTCAGATAGATATATATATTTTGAATTTTATAATTCAGGATGGTCAGTTAGTTAGCGAATTTTATCCATATTACTTTAGGAACAGAATAAGTCATTTTGTGAACAATGTTTGTACTATCGTGATCAAATATCCGAAATATCTCAAAGATGGAACAATTAAAATATTCGCTTTATGTTAAAATAATAATTATAACTGTAAAAAATTCATAATTGTAGTACGGGGCCAAGATGTTAGGGTTTACTCAAGTTCTGTAGATTTTTGCCATCCGAATAAAATCACATTATGTGTGAAGAGTGTTGAACGCGCGCTCGTGAAAAATCAAGTACTGCATAAAAAGCCTTCACAATACAAAAGAAGATCGGTGATGAGTGCAAAAAAACGAGTTTTGGAATCGGGTAATTTACAGGACATAAAATCAGATTGCACTATTAGGAAAATTAAATCTGAATCGGAATCTCATTGGGACAGGGATGAAAATGAAATGTTAGGTCTATATAAAATGCAAGAAGATCACGGTGAGTACATACAGCAGGTGTCTATGCCCTTTAACGTAAAGGTCTTCAGTAAAGAACAATTTGAAGTTCTCGATAAAAGTGGAACGGAAAACAATTTACGAATATTTTTCGATGCTACAGGCGGTGTAGTTAAGAAGCCAACATCATAGACAAAAAGGGTGTATTTATACAGCGCCGTTTTACCTATCTCAACCGGTCGTATATTTCCTATATTTGAAATGATTTCGGGCACACATTATTCTAAGACGATTTTTCAAATTTTCCATGATTTCTGAACTTTTTGCGAAGAGAAAAACAAATGGCCTGCATTCAGATCAGTAGCTACCGATTTCAGTTTTGGGTGATTCCAGCCAAATAGTTAAAATTGCTGTAACTAGCAAATATATCAAAACCCTAATAATCAATTGCAGATTTAAAAACTATAATAAAATCAGAAACAGTCTATCTTTTGATGCTGCTAACAATCATAAGAAAAAAAAAGTTTATAAGAAAAAAAAAGAAATTATCTTTATTTTTATCATCTCCATGGACTGTAACCCACACAAGTCCAACGCATTCACTTGAACTTTGCAAGCACAAATAATACTTTTCAAGTTCCAATTATTCCAGCCTTTGATAGAATACATTTTAGACAATGTCTGGATATGAAACTATTTTCAATTGAAATTAGAATTTAGCAAATATATACCATTTTTACTCTGTTACCAAAAATGTCATCATCACCATGGACCATCCTGGTTTTAACCATAAATCACTTAGAGGGCGCGACAGGAGTATACTAATATTCGACAGGTTTGCCATTTACCTCAGTTCTCCAACAGCATTAGAGGTGGTTGATTGCTTTGCATTGTTTTGATTTATTCGAGTGAAACAAGTGTTTAATGAGGTACGTATTTTTTTAATACATCAACTCCATGTGTCTCTCTGGAAAGTAGTTTTTTGGTATAAATAGCAATTAAACATAAAATTAAGATGATATTAGGTTCAAGTAGCCCCCCATACATCCGATCATGTTTAGAGAATTTTATTCACTTAAAAAACGCTAAATATACTATGTTTCATCATCTCCATGGACATGAAATGTCCATGATGTTGCAGAGCCTGGTAAATTTGTATTAGTAGAATATCCGCAGAATTCCAAAGTTTTTTATGTTGGCCAAGTTGAGAGTATTCAAAAGGATGAAATGATCAAAGTTAATTTCATGAAGAGAACTTTTACATCCAGAAAAGAAAACTATGTTTTTATATGGCCAGAAATATAGGACAAAGAAATTGTTAATGGTTTGAAAAATGTTAGGAAAACGCTACCTGTGCCGAAGTTTTGAAGAAGAAATAAGTTCAGATTTGCAGATGAAAACTTCAATGGATTCCATAATGTCAAGTGAAGAGATATTTTTTGGTTTTTGATATTTTGATTCTGCTCAGTGTTCTGTTAAGCTCTTAGGAAAAATGTCAAAAATTAATTTCGTATTATTTGCTATTTGTCTGCTTCTTTTGAAAATAGGTACCTATGATTTCTTATGAATACAAATTGTTTTTTTATGCTTTTTCATTCTATTTATGAGGGATTTTTTATTTTTAGCACCAATGTTTTCCAAAATTTAAACCAATTATAACTCCATGGACAATTGATCATCTCTATGGACACGAGTTTTTATTTTTTTTTTCAATAAAAACCTTAAAACCTAATATTGATCTCAATTTTATGTGAGACTCAAACATATTTTGCCCCTAGAGAATGATGATGTAATGATTCAATCGATTTTCTAATTTTATTTCTCAAATTTTATAAAACGTATTTTTGACAATTTCGCTGGAATAACCCTTTTGCGAACATTCATGCAATTACCAAAGCATGTAATAGATTGACCTTATTGGACTATTTGGATGTCACATACAAAATTGCAGTCGGAACACTCGAATTGAAGGAACTGGTGACCATCCACTTATGTTGCGCACATCTGTTAAAAAATTTCAGTAATGATATTAACGAATGTTTTGCGAACCGCGAGGTACGAGGGTTTTATAAAGACATAATGGCATGTGCCATCAATATAGAGTTCTCAAATGAAATTGATGACTGGTTTCAAGACGTGTTAATTTTGTTATTAACCCCAGTTTTTAATGAAATTGTTCGAAGTCGTTTAATAAGGTTATTAAAATTCATAGAGGGAGATAAACCGGTTTTAGACATGAATTTAAATAAATGTGTACACATCAATGATGATGATAATGATGATTATAAGTTGGATGATAAATTAAGTATTTTTTACAGTCACTTCAGTAAATTATTTGAAAAAGTCGATGCCATACATAGATTTCCATCTCATTCTGAGGGAACAGATAATAAGTATTACAGCAGAAAATTTTTCGATATGATTTTATTCAAATATATGCTATTTTGTGCACTTTGGACTGGAATTATCTTGAGAAAGATCGGCAATGAGCGTCATACTTATGTAGAAAATTATTTTGGGCATCTCAAGAAAAATATTTTGGGTCAGAAAAATATTAGATGTACTAGGTATTTGAGAAAGAGCAGAGAAAACGTGTTATCATTACATAAAGAATTCATCTTCAACATTCCTAAGTCGCGATTAACAAAACAGATTAAACATAAAGTTGATCCTTTAAACGAACATGTTGCACATAAAAAAATCAAGGTAGCACCGAGAACACATTTTTCTGGAAATTTTCTGAAGCAAATAGCAACATTAAATAAAACGGACAAGAAATTATCTAATGAAACGTGTGAAGAAATAGGAAATAATAATGAATCAAAACTTAATACAGAAAATATAAATCGTATTGAAGAATCTCAAATATAAACGAAAGAAACAAACGAGGAGAAATGTCTATACTGTGGATACAGCCATCTTGATACAACGGTTGGATGGGTCGCTTGTGACGAATGTAATCGTTGGATCCATATAAATTGTGATCCATCATCCTCAAATAAAACTTACAGCGGTTCCTTTTGTTGCGATTATTGTGCAGCTGAAAAAAAAATAAATAATGAAACAACCTCTTATAAATGTCTTTATTGCGGTTTCGGTAATCTGGATGTTTCCGTCGATTGGGTTGCTTGTGATGGATGCAACGGGTGGATACATCAAACTCTTGATATTAAAAATCAAACTTATAGTCATTCTTTTTATTGTAAAGGTTATTCCATCAATTTGAGATACAAATGTAACGAAGCCCTGCAAAAATTAAATAGTGATAGCTCGCACAGACATTTGATTGAGCAAAATTCCAGAGATCAGAGAGACTCGGATATGTGGTTCGACGAAAGAAAAAAAAGATTGACCGCTTCAAATTTTGGCAAGGCAAGGACTTCGAAAAGTAAATTTATTTTTTTTATCACAATCATCATAACGACAATAGTTATTTGTATACTAAGGCCGCAAAATGCTTTTTCGCGTTCCGAGAGAGAGATTATCGCCGAGGCCGCTCCGGCCGAGGCAAGATAATCTCGAGGTCGCGAAAACATTTCGCGGCCATAGTATACACAATATTTTTCGTGCAACCGTGAAAATTACATAATTTCAATAAACATTATGTCTCTTTAGAAAAGACAGCGTTTCAACGCGAATAGAGAAAATTCCACCTCAATATCACAATGTTTCTATGGAGATGAAATATTACTTGCACTCCTCCTGAGCTGAGAGATCTCATAGACTCATCACTTTCTGATTTGATACCCGAAAAATCTAAACGGAAATATGAAAAATGTTACAGCAACTTCAAAGATTGGTGGGTCAAGACGGTGTCAGAAAACATATTATTAGTATATTTGATGCAGCGATCAAAAGTTGTGAAGAGTTCAACTTTATGGAGCATTTATTCTATGTTAAAGACTATGCTTAACGTACGAGATGGAATTGACGTAAAGAAGTTTTTAAAATTGGTACCATTCCTCAAGAAAAAGTCAGTTGGTTATCGAGCAAAGAAATCAAAAGTTTTTACGCACGAGCAAATTGATTCATTCCTCAAACAAGCTAGTGATGCAAATCATCTACTGTGGAAGGTACATAAATATGGACAAAAAGTGAAGTATGATGTTTTATTCATAATAATTATTATTATAGGTAGTTTTGATAATTGGAATATCAGGAGCATTGCAACGAGATGAATTAGTGAGAATGACCCTCGAAGATATTCAGGAAGACAAAACTGTATTGATAGTAACTGTTCCTGATACTAAAACTGATCAAAAGCGTGTTTTTACCATTACTAATCAAGATTATATAAGAATTTACTATAAATATGTAACTCTTCGACCAAAACATACTGCTATTCGTCGTCTATTTCTGAGATATGAAAATGGAAAGTGCTCGGCAGGTTGTTGGAGTGCATACGATTGGAAAAATACCTAGTATGATTGCAAAATATCTCGGCTTACCAAATAGTGAGGCATACACAGGCCACAGTTTTAGAAGAAGTTTCGCCACGCTGCTTGCCAATACAGGTGCTGATATATCAGTTCTTAAACGCCACGGTGGATGGAAGTCCACTACTGTAGCGGAAGGATATGTCGAGGATTCCATCCATAATAAGAACAAAATTTCCGATGCAATTTCTGGCACTGTAGCATCTAGTTCAAATGTAGTCAATCGCAAAATGTTAATGTTCAAAGAAAATAATACGTTTTTGTCTAATGTAAATAATGATTGTTCAGAAACAATAGATTTAGTTGCTTCATCTTCAGGGATGAATATCAGTAATAATATAAACAGTACAATCAATGTTAATATATATCAAAAATAAAGTATGTTTCTGTTGTGAATTTGGAAATAGTTTTCGGTTCGAAATACATTGTTATTGTCATATTTCAGAAATGTCAAATGCTGTAGTGGCGTTCAGTTTGCCGGCAGTCACTATGGGAACGGCCGTAAAAATTTTTGTCGGCCGTCACTCTGGGTAACGGCCGCAAAATATCATTTTGCGGCCTCTGTTGCGGCTGCAAAATGCTTGTTTTGCGTCCGGTTGCACGAAAAAACTTTTTCAAATAAAGCTATGCAACACGGTATCGATTGTGAGAAGTTGGCGCTCGAAGCATTCTTGAATATAACAAATTATGAATATAAAAAAAGCGGCCTAATAATACATAACAAATATTCGTTTTTTGGGGGGGTCGCCGGACGGACTTTTGAATGAAGACGGTCTTATATAGATTAAATGCCCCTTCAAATCTCGCGAATGTGAACAGAAAGAAACCCTTACCAAACTAGATTACATCGATGATGAAGGACACCTGAAATTTAATTCAAATTATTATTATCAGATTCAGGGTTTACTAGAGATATCGAATAGACCGTGGTGTGAATTTGTTATTTATAATTTTAAAGGGATTCAGATGATGCAAAGAATTGAAAAGAAACTCGACATTTTTCAAAAATAATATGTTACCAAAGTTGAAAGAGTTTTATTATTTTTTCTATTTGCCTAGTTTACTGGGATTTGGAAATATTGACGATAACTCACGTAAATGGAGACCCGTTAATGTTGAGGCCATGAAATAAAGGTTTAGCTGAGTAACAGATCAAACGTGTTTTATTCTGAACGTGTTACAGGAGAATTGTAGAAAAATTGAAAAACTTGTAATTGCAATAATGGCGGTACACTATACATTTACGTCTCTTAACAACTGTCAAAAAATCAAAGTTCCAAAAGTATCAACCTAACCTATTTTCTTCTTCTCATTAGTTCTGTAAAATCATTAACCAAGATGGTTCTTTTAAACTGAGAAAAACCCTATTCTAATAGTCCCACTTTTTGAAAGTTTAAAACACATCAAAAACAAGTAACTCTTGAGTACAAGAACAAGATTCAACATACATCAAATTCATTTTTCTTCTTCATACCAATCAGATTTCTTAACCCTTTCAAGCTTAGTGGTATACTATACATACCACAAATTTAAAAATCGTTCTCGATTCTGCTTTGTGGTTAATCATGCGTACCACCGGCCTGACACCTACTTGAAAATGCTCCCCTCCATTACGTCTCAAAAACAGACTAGTTGGCAACGAATGTTCTAGCGAGTCAGTCCATTTCGCTTTGTTGTTCTTCGATGCTGTCCAACTTTGGTGGCCGATTTTATCACAATAAATCTGGGAATAATGGCAAGTAAGTAACTAGATATAGTTGCCGCATTGTATTAGCATAGAAATATATAGAAATTATTTTTTTTTTATCATGAATATTACTTTGAATCATCATTTATTTGTGGTATTCCAAATATACCACAACGCTCAAACGTTGAAAGTATTTATATCATTATTGTTTGTTATAGGAAGAAACGTTTGGAGTTTTGTCGATTTAGTAAACTTAGGGGATGGTGAAGTAGACGCATTATTGGCAGAAATTTCTTCAGATGGAGAATCTATTGACGAATATGGTGATGAACACGAGGAGGAAGATGTTGTTTCTCCCATGGTTTTGGAGAACTATAATGATATGGAGGAAATTGTGGCGGCCGTTGATAACAATGATTCTATAAATGGATTCAGTGTCGTCCCAGAACAGAATTTATCAGATCCTGTGGATGATGAAGATGACATCCCATTATCTCATTTTGTACCGATAGATAAGTTCATTTGGAAAAAACCATCAACACTAACCAATACAGGTAATGAAGCCATATTCTCAGAAATTGTTGGGCCCACAAACATTCCTGATAATATTGAATCACCTATTGATATTTTTGGGTGTCTCGTAGATGCACAAATAATTGAAAATTTAGTTTTCCAAACTAACCTTTATGCAACCCAATGTGGAAAAACATTTGTTCCTGTAAATGTCAAGGAAATGAAGATATTTCTGGCAATAAATATTTTGATGGGTATAAAAAAACTACCGAGTTATCAAGACTACTGGTCAACACAAATAGAGTTGAGGGATTCTTATATTCCAACTCTAACGAGTCGTGCTAGATTTGATTGGTTGTTAGGAAATTTCCATTTGAACGATAACGCCATTCAGCCAAACCGCGGTGACCCTAATTATGACAAACTTTATAAGTTGCGCCCATTTCTAGATTCGTTACTGCATAATTACAGTTTTTATTATAAAATGCACGAGACAATATCAGTAGACGAATCTATGATTTGTTTCAAAGGCCGATCGGCAATTCGTCAATACATGCCTAACAAACCAATAAAATGGAGATATAAATAAGGTTTGGACTAGAGCAGACAAGACTGGATACATCGACGAATTCCAAATATATACAGGGAAAGCTAATGATACTGTAGAAACACAATTAGGTCCTCGAGTGATAAAGGATTTAACAAGGTCTTTGGTTGGAAAAAATTATTTCGTGTATTTCGATAATTATTTCACTTCATTACCGCTACTTAGACAGTTGCGGCCAGAGAACATTCAAGCAACAGGAACTATTCGGAAAAACAGAAAGGGAGTACCTGTTGATTTCAAAGCTGATAAGGAGTTGAAGCGTGGTAATTTCGATTGGCGAATTACTGATGATAAAATTTCCTGTGTAAAATGGATGGACAAAAGAATAGTTCTGTCCCAGTAAACATAAAAAGGTATATTCACGTTCTAAGAATGTACGTTTTAGATCCAACAACGGATATACCAATAAGGAATGTTCGTAGTACATATTACAATGACTTATCCCTCAAAGACTACGTCGGGGTTACTTTCAAACCCTTAGGTTTCTTAGATCTGAAAATAAATTATGACTCTAAGGACTATACATTGAAAACATATGTTATAGAAAATGGGGGACCTCCTATAATTGGCCGTAATGGCCTAAAAATGTTAAACATTGGATTGTGTAAATTAGATAATAATAGGCTATTATACGTAAATTCTACAGCCAAGCTTCAGAGTTTATTAAAAAAATTTGATCAGATTTTCGACGGTAAATTGGGAAATTTCAATAAGTTCAAGGTCTCACTGAAACTAAAAGAAAATGCCTTACCACGTTTTTTTAAAGCACGCCCGGTTCCAATGGCACTCAAGCCAAAAATAGAACAACAATTGGAGCGTTTAGTCAAAAATAAGGTCTTGGTTCCCACAGAATTTTCAAAGTGGGCCACTCCAATAGTGCCTATTCCGAAAAAAAAATGGGAGTTTAAGAATTTGTGGTGATTTCAAGGTGACCTTGAACCCCCAACTTGAATTTCAACAGTTTCCACTACCAAGAGTAGAATATCTGTTTAGTCAATTAGAAGGTGGTATTAAATTTTCGAAAATAGATCTTTCAGAGGCGTATCAACAAATTTTATTGGATGATGATTCTAAAGAACTCTTAACTATTTCTACACATAAAGGTCTATTCACTTACCAGCGGCTACCCTTTGGCATTCATTGTGCACCATCTATATTCCAAGTTATTATGGATAAATTATTTGATATTTCTTGCGTGATAGCATTCTTGTATGACATACTAATAACGGGAAAAAATGATCAAGAACATTTGGAGAGGTTGGAACTAGTCTTACAAAAATTATACGATTGCGGTCTAAAAGTAAAACAAGATAAATGTAGTTTTTTTCAAGACTCCTTGACATATATGGGCCATAGAATAGATAGATTGGGTTACATAAAACAAAAGAAAGAGTGGAGGCTGTTGTCAAAACAAAAGTTCCCTCGAATATCTCTGAATTGAAATCTTTTTTGGGGGGTGTAAACTATTATGTGAAATTTCTACCAAACGCCTCCACTGTTCTCTTTCCTTTGTATAATTTATTGAAAAAACATGTTTCATGGAACTGGACTCATGAATGTCAAAGCAGTTTTTCTAAAATTAAGGAAATGTTGATGTCCCCCTCAGTTCTGGCTCATTTTGATCCCAAACAGCAAATCAAATTATTAGTTGACGCATCTAGCGTCGGCCTCGGAGCGATCATAAGCCATACTTACGCGGATGGAACCGAGAAACCGATCGCATTCGCTTCTAGGTTATTAAACAAAAGTGAATTATCTTTTTCTCAGATTGAAAAAGAGGCCTTAGCCATCATATTTGGTATCAAAAAATTTTATCAATATTTATATGGCACGAGATTTACCTTGTACACCGACCATAAGCCTCTTTTGGCAATTTTAGGCGAAAAAAAGGGACTACCAATTTTCGCGGCTAATCGTCTTCAAAGGTGGGCCTATATTTTGTCTTCATTTAATTATGAAATCAAATATGTAAACACCAAACAAAATTATTCAGATTTTTTGTCACGGTTACGGGGAAAAACTGAAATTTTTTATCATCAGGCAAATAAGTCATTAGTTTTCGCCTCCAGTGATGAAGATAAAATATCTTATTTAAATTACATACAAAATTCTGGTTTTCCAGTAAATTTCTTGAAAATCAAGGAACAAACGATTAAGAACTACATTTTAGGGAAGGTAATTTTTTATGTACGTAGTGGTTGGCCAAACACTTGTCCGCCTGAATTCAAACAATACTTCATTAGAAGAAATGAAATTTCGGTAGAACATGGTTGTCTAATGTGGGGATACCGTTTAATTGAACCACCTATCTACCAAAATAGTATATTAGAAGAACTCCATCTAACGCATACAGGCATTGTTAAAATGAAGGCCTTAGCGCGTTCTTATGTTTGGTGGCCTAATATTGACGAAGCCATAGAAGGTATTGCGCGATCGTGTGAAACATGTGCAATATATTCCGATAATTCTCCACAACCTTCTCTGGTCATGTGGGAAACTCCAAAAGAGCCGTGGATTCGCTTGCATGCAGATTTCTTTGGACCATTTTTAAACACGTTCTTAGTTGTAGAAGATGCTACCTCGAAGTGGCTCGAATGCGTTATTGTTAATGGCATGTCATCTCGTAAGACCATAGAAATATTCAGAAAATTATTTTCGCAGTTTGGTTTACCTAAAGAAATCTCCACAGATAATTCGTATCTCAAGAATTTCACGAATTTTTGTCTAATTTAGGCATCATTCACAAGGCAGGGGCGCCTTACCACCCCGAAACGAATGGGTTGGCGGAATCGGGGGGTTAAGATTGCCAAGAGAGCGCTTAGGAAGGCTTACAAAGATGGAATAACTGATATCCAACTTATTTTAGACACTTTTCTTTTTCAGTATCGTAATACGCCTCACACCACTACTCAAGAATGCCCGTCAAATGTGCTATTTGGCCGTTCTTTGCGTACCCGATTTGATTTGCTGTTACCATCAACAGAAAATATAATTAAAAATAAACAAGTTAAACTTGAGCAAAAATACAAAAAAGTCAATGATATTTCATTTTCGTTGGGGGAAGCAGTATGGGCACGCGAGTTTCGTTCAACTAAAAACAAACACAAGTGGTGCCAAGGGGTCGTGCGCGATATACTTGGCCGGAGAACTTACGTAATTGAGGTAGATGATGGAATAATGTGGAAAAGACATCTAAGCCAATTGAAGAAGAATTATTGTACTCAAAGACCTAATCCTAATACAATTATTCCACCATCTAGCTTAACTAGTTCTAAGGATTCTGTTGATGAAAATAATTTGATAGACAGCCCATTAGGGTCAAGTGAAGGTATTGATGAGAGTGGTAATAAACCAAGTGATTCAGAAGGTTCAAATACGCGAGTGCTACGAAGACGCAGCGGAATCAAAGCCCCAGATCGCTTACAAGTGTTGTAAAAATGGGGTTGTAGTTATAAGAGCTGAATACATTTTGTCTTTTTTCTTTTTATCATGTTCTCATATAATATCTGACCTTGCTATCGAGGGTTTTTTGTACGCCGTTCTCAACATCTCGTTGGCATGAATGTAAAACTGCCAGTCTTGAATATATTATTCAGCGTGATAGTGTCGTATTATTTCAAGTTAAATACATACTTATCAGAAGATATACCAGATTTTAATATGATTGACAGCGTACCTATAGATTATATGCACTGCATTTTACTAGGTGTAATGAAGAGATTACTTTGTCACCAAATTTTTGGTTGGATTTTTGGGAGGCCTCCTTTTAAATTAAGAGCCCAAAAGGTTTTTCAGTTATCTCATGACATTTGTGCAATTAAAAAATACATACCGTGTGAATTTGCCCGGAAGCCTAGATCCATTCTTGAGTGTAAGAGGTACAAAGCAACCGAATTTAGATTATTTTTACTTTATACAGAAGTTATAGTTTTACAGAAAATTATTTCACCAAAATATTATAACAATTTTTTGTGCCTCAGCTCAGCAACACGAATATTATGTTGCAAAGAGTTTTGTGAAAACCCTTCAATGTTAAATTACGCAGAAGATCTTTTGAAACACTTTGTTATTAACTCAAAAAAAAACTATCGATTAGACTTTGTTTCTCACAACGTCCATCACTTGCTGCACATTACTGATTGTGTCAGATTGTATTGATAACTTTTCAGCCTTTCCGTTTGAAAATTTTATGCCTCAGTTGACAAAAAATGTACGAAAATCAGCATTTCCTATGCAGCAAGTGATTCGAAGGTTGTCAGAAATTAAAGACAATGAAATTATCTCTAGCAGAAAAAAAAAGAGGAAAAGTTTTTATTTGAACATAATAATGGGCCACTTATGCCAAATTTTTTATTTTTTTAAAGTAACCATTCTGAAGATGACTTGAAATAAAACAAGTTGAAACATAAAAATAAATGTATGAATAAAATACTAGATGTATTTTCTTTCTCTGCAACTCATTGGAAATATTTAAAGGAAAATGTTTCAATTAGTTAGGTTAATCATGTAAGATATATCAGCTTTTTAATTCTGTTATTTTATGGCAGCACACCTCTTCAGTATTTTCTTAATTTAGTACACAAAGATGACGAATACCTAATATTGTATTATTGTTTTATGTCTAAGAAAATGACTTGGAATGTAGTCATATTTATAAAGGAAGATAAAGTAGAAGCTGTACCAAAAAATTGGTGCATCCCAGCTTCTTTGGAATGTTTTTGGCCACCTCATTCTTTCAAAACCGCCAAGATTGCTAAGTTGATTGAAACTAAAGCAGAACCACAAACCGATTGGAAAGTTTATCCTGTAAAACTTTTGGGTACCTATGGTAAGTATATTAGATTAATGGATTTTTCAGGTTTTTGACTATTCTTAAAATTTGTAGATGATTTTAATGTTGCTCAACAAAAAGCACGAAAAGCATTGATTTCTTCAGACATTCCATGAATGAAGAAGCTATTTTAAAGAAAAAAAGAAAGAGGAAAGAAAATAGAAAATATTACAGTGACCCAAAATCATCATCGGGAGACTCTGACAATAATATTTATCCCGCAAAGAGTGTTTTACAATGTAAGTTCCTCAGACACAAATTTTTTTCAATTAATTAGGTGATATTTTTTGGAGTGTTCTTTAATCAATAAAAAATTAATTTTAGCAATGTTTATACAAGGAAAAACCACAAAGTCAAAAATACTTAAAAGGTCGAAAAGTTTGTCACCTGAAAGACCGACTTCAATGGAATTGGGTAAGTCAAACTAATAATATGATTACAATTTCCTACCAGTCACTTACACATATATTTACATATTTCAGGAGATTCCGATACAGCTGATAATGAACGATTCTTACATGTATCTGATCAGGACTCTCTTAATCATTTAGGTATTTATTTGAAAATTTCTATATATTTTTTTAGCTTATATTGTGTAAACTATCTTTTTAGGTAGACAAGCGCAAAAAGTCAAGAGAAATTGCCGCAAGTGACTTTACGTCAACCTGGTATGTACTAATATGAAATTTTTTTATTTTGATTTTGTCTGATTTTAATATATTTGAAAAAACAAAAAAAAATAACTGATTAATTTTAGAAGCACATTGCTCACAAGTGGGTTCAAGAAGTTCAGGAACAAAAGATCTAGGTCATACCAAACAATTTGTGGTGGAGAAATTGTCATCTAACATATCTTCAGATAATGTTAACTATCAATAAAATAAATGGTAATTTTATATTTAAAAGTAAGTTGTCTGAACCATTGTATGTCTTAGGTTGAATTATGTGCATTTCGATTTTATCAAGAACATAAATAGAGTTTTTATTTTTAATTATTATTTTCAGACTTTAAAAAAGTGGTTATTGGGGAACTGACTCCACTAAATCTTAAAATCAATGCTATGTCCGAAAATGTTTCAACAATATTAAGTTTGATGAGACAAAATGAAAATACAACTACACAAGAACCAGATCTATTAAAGAAAATCAAAATATTTAATAGCAAATTGCCGTTAAAATCGAATAAGGAACTCAAAGAGTTGGAAGGTTGGCTAACCGACGACAGCAATTATAAATTCATGGTAATTTTACTAATTTAATGTTAAATTCCAATATGAACCTGAATACAGATCATTTATTATCAAAATAAGAGTTTTGAAGATGGTGATTATTTGGATTTGGGTCAAAATAAAACCAAAGAAACCAGTATGCTGCTGTCCTAAGCATAAAAGGCGTATCTACAAAAAATATGAATATGGAGATATTGGTTTCTGTAGTCTTGAACCCTATACATTTAACCTTCTACCTAGCAAAAATTATGTAAACGTGTACCGTCAGTACAAAAGTTCAAGACTTTTCATACTTTCCAAGGTCGAAGCTACAGAATCTCAGCTTCAGAGTTTTGCAGATAAGGCTTTTTTGCTTAGGACGGCAGTATGTGGGTGTCAACGTTTGAAGTTATATTAAGTCATCATCAGGAGAACAAATTGTTGTTTCTTTCATTTGAAAAGGATGTCGAGAAGTATTTAAATACCTATGATTCCCATTACATTATTATTATTGTAGTTCTAAGTACAATAATAGTAATTATTGTATTTATGAATTGGTATTATAATTGTGCATCATTATTTTTTAAGTAATAATTGTAAATTCTAAATATTTGAATGCTATTATCAGTTTGTTGTGCTGAGGGTGACTTAGTATAAGCCAAAACGTCGACAGCCAAACAGTAATGGTTCTGTGGTTGCATTTGGTTCCAATTTCAACAAATTGAACTGAATAATCTGGAGGTCCCCAACCAAAGGCAGTAAAATACGAGCTTATTTTTCTAATTTGTAGTTTTTGATTGAAGGGGAAACAACTCGTTCATTAGGTGTACATCATAATATTTTCATTACTTCATTACTCATTTTGTCTCGAGCATTAGACGGCGTGGCCATTACAGATTTACCATGGAAATGTTTGCATGAATAATTTACTCTAATCAAAATAATCAAATCGTATATGATGCCCCTTCAATGATATTTTAGAGAATACTCTGGCCCCTAAAACTCGTTTCATTATTTTTCATTACAAGTAATTACTGGATTACATTCATTAGGTGTACAAAAAATGACTAGTTGTTTCCCCCTCGTTTTTGATATTCCGACAAGTACAAACTATTTTTGTTTGTAACTTTAAAGGTCACAGAATTTCGTAGAATGGGAGGACAATCTGTACCCCAAGCAGTACGAAAAATTTTATATAAACTACTGTCAAATGAAGTGGCTCTACTATATTCATGGGACGGAGCCAAACAAAAAGCACCACTAAAATATCTTTTGTTGGCAAGATGCATATTGGGTAAGTGTGTTGTTTTTTATTTTTCTTCTGCAGTTGATCGTCAAAACAATAAAACATGTCACTGATTTATTTTTGATGCCTAGGAAGGTAGCAGAGGACCTCTTGAATTCTGAGTTCAAAGACATTGAAGATGTTTAAGCTTTTTTTATACTCATGCTTTTTTTATACTCTATCTAAAAAATGTCTGCTCATCAACTTTCAAGAGAAATTAGGTGCTTCGTTTGAAGATAGCAGGGCAGTTATCGTAGTTTTATTTTTAAGTTTTTAGCAAAAACAATCAGACCATACTTTTAGGCTCTTGAAATATACCTATCAGAAGTTTTTTGAAATATTGATTATTTTTGAAAAAATCGACAATTCTATAAGCTGTCTTTGTACGAAGATAACAGAGAACTTGTGCTTTGGTTATGTTTTTAGCAATAATGTTCATACCTAATTTTTAGATTAGTTTTAAGCTAGCTCTTGAAATGTATTAAAGGCTTTTTTAAACTTTTTTTTTTTTTAAATTGGCAGTGCTCTGCTGGCTTCTACCTCAGGTAACCTAAAAATATAACATTAATTTTTGATAAAAATTTAGCGGATTCGTATAAGTGCTCGGACAGCTTCAAAAGTTTGGCACCTCATTTTGCTTAAAAGTTAATAAGCAGACATTGCCACCGCCATACAGTTAAAGTATTACAGTGAGCAAGATCACCACTTACGCTTTTGACAAGTGTCCAAAAGCTGTTATAGTGACAGGGTAGGCTCGCGGCTAAGCTCCAGTGAAGAGGGGAGTGAGTTGGACAAAACAAAATGTCTTGTGATATTAGAAGTGCGGGCGCCAGTCATATGAATGCTGAGCCCCCTGTAGAGATAATTTTACCAAATCCGATATAACTCGAATAGTAATAATTTAGGCAATTGCCACACTCTTAAATAATAACCAGCTTTATGATTAAGTCATATAATCTATAAGGTGACAAGGGTTTTATTAGTATTAGCCGTCGAAGTAGCTGAAGGCTTATTAGAAACTATCAGAGACACCGTAGTGGTGCAGTACCTGAAGGCTTATTAGAAATTATCACAGACACCTTAGTGGTGAAGTATAATAGAAAATATTACATAAATTAACCTGAAGAATAGCCCAGGGCTCAAACTGCCCAGGGCTCAAACTATCTAGGGGTAGTTACCCACAGTTATCTTGCTCAACACATCATACCCCTTTAGGGTAGGATAGTAAATAAACCCGCTTAAGTTAGGTGCACCTTACCTGTAGCGTTTACAGAATCCCAAGGTAATTATTTTAATTAAACAAAAGGTAAAAAGGTATATAATATTGGTTGAACTGGTTAACTTGCATGCACATCAGATTGGTTCCAGCCAGGCAATATGGTGGAATCTACCAGGTGGAAGAATACCAGCAGTAAAGGTGCAAGGTAAGTGTCAGCCTTCAGGGCAGTGACACCCACACGACAGATGAGTCCTCCGGACTAACGATAAATATGCAGAGATAAAAGATGAGTTCTTCAGTCGAACGGTAAGTAGACCAAGACAACAGATGAGTCCTGTTAGTACGACTAGTACTCTAGGATGAAATATACCAAGACCCAAGATGAGTTCTTCAGTACGACTAGTGCTCCGGGATAAAGTATGCCAAGACCAAAGACCCTGAAATTAAATAATTGACTGTCTGATACCAACTTGAATAGACCTCATACCTTTGTCTAGGAAGGCTGGTGCTAACTGCGGCAAAGATCCTGTTAACAGGCTCCTATACAGATGTTATGTCCAAATATCATAGTCCTAGTCAAAGGGTCAACAACTTAGGCTTGATTTTCACGATGATCAAAATTATGCCTACAAGATAGATAGAATTGCCAAAGGCTCAAGGATATAGTCGAAGGATTCTGCTTACCTGGAGAAAATGTGGCTAGAAAGTGAGTTTATAGTCCCCTATTTGGGTATGTTTTCCAAAAAATAATCAGCTTCCCATCAAATAACCAACGTGACAAACTATGGAAAACATTAATTCAGTTGAATGAATAATCCCATTGACTGGATGATTGCAGAAATCAATATTCAAATTCAACTCGAAATTCTCATCACTTTCTGCTCACAAAAAAATTTCCACAGTAGCCGGAAATCAGAAATCAGAATAGACTTCTTCTTCTTCTTTATTGAGCCCGGTTATGAAACCATCTCTTCTTTGACATATCCAAGACCGATACCTAGAGACGAGATGCTAAATGCCACTGGTGGCTTCAATTCAAGGTCACACAGGAGAGAGGGATAAGACAAAGAAGACAAGTTGTATCTGTCATTCGTCATTCGATTTTGAATATTGAATTGAAGTAATAAGTGATTTGAGAATTCAGTATTTAAGATTTTAATGCAACTTACAAAATGGTTGTCATGTGTTTAATTTGCGAAAAAATATTTTCCAAGCAATCTAATTTAAATATACATATGCGAAATGTGCATTACTTAAAAGCAAATCCAGTATCTTATGACAAATCAGTCTGGAATTACAAATGTTTAGAGTCAAATTGCAATTTCTCTTATCCACAGAACGCAAGTCTTATTAATCACTTGAAGGAAAGTCACAACATGAGTTTTAATTTTGAAGAAATGGTGTTCTGGAAGAAATATGGTAAAGTTTGTTAAGTCCTCTGAATAAAGTCTTCTATTATAGCATGGTTTAATTCTGTTGACCATCGATAACTTGATATGTATAATACCTATAGTCTTGGGTTGGGATTTTGCAGTCATTTAAGTTAAAAATAACTTATTCAAATAACTGCAAAATCTCAAGAGGACACATATAGGTATGTTTTACTTTGTGAGTGGATTTTTTTTTAATTTTTATCATAAAACAAATATCTTTTATTCAATTATATAAATGCATATACAATTATTGAATATTTTCCAAATATTTTAATTTATGTATTTGATATTTTCAGAATTTGAAAAATGGAAGACTTCTGTTGAACTCGAGAATAAGTGTAATTATATTGTAGCAAGGAAATGGAGTAGCACTAAAGGAGACGTAACTTACTATAACTGTAACAGAACAAAAACAGGTTGGTATAATATATTGAATTAGATCTATAACTTAATAACGTAAAATAATTTTAAACAGGAAAGCAAAATTGTCAACAGAGACAGCGCCTTTTGAAAAGCCAAGGAAGTTGTAAATTGAATTATGCTTGTACAAGTTACATAAAATTAACCAATGATGGAGGACAATTTATCGTCTGCTTACAAAAAACACACTATGGTCACAAACTTGATATACAGCATTTAAGAATTTCTAGGGACGATAAATGCATGATAGCCTCAAAATTAATAAGCGGAGTAACTAAAACCAGGTAAGGTATAATAATTTCCAATAATGTTTTATTGATAGTAACCTTCAATTCAGGATTCTTGACTCAACCAGAGATAAAATTGGCGAGTCTTTAAAACGTATAGATTTGTTAACACACAAGGATGTTGACAATATCAAACGCAGTTACAAGATTGATGCAAGAGATGGAAAAAGGCATAATAATGATGCAATATCTTTAGATCTTTGGGTACAGGAGTGTGAAGAGATGCTACCAGATGAAAATCCCATATTATTCTACAAAAGGCAGAATGAGGTGTCTGATGTTTTGTGTGAAACAGACTTTTGCTTAGCAGTAATGAATAAATTTCAAGAAATGATGCTTAATAAGTTCGGTAACAATGTTATTTCTATAGATGGAACACATGGTTTGAACAACTATAACTTTGAATTAACCACAGTCATGGTAATCGATGAATTTGGGCAAGGATTTCCCATTGCATTTATGTTTTCCAACAGGAAAGACACACATATTTATGAAGTGTTTTTTGAAAGCATTCGGCAAAAAGTGGGAAAAGTTAATGCGAGAACTTTTATGTCAGATATTACTGAAACTTTTTATAATGCCTGGGTTCGAATCATGGGACCTGTTACTTATCGACTATTTTGTTCATGGCATGTCGATAGAGCCTGGCAGACAAACCTCTCAAAAATTAATAATAAAGAGAAACGTGCAGAAGTTTACAAGTTATTGAAAGTGCTACAGGAAGAATTATGTGAGGTGGAATTTAAAACCAAAATTGTGTCTGCAGTTAATTTAATGTTAGAAGATAATGATACCAATAAATTTGGCCATTATTTTGAAAAAAACTATATGAACATTTGTGAGCAGTGGGCATATTGTTTTAGAAAATCCACAGGTATCAATACCAATATGAGACTGGAATCAATGCATAAGACTATAAAATATTTTTACCTAAATCGTAAAAAAATTAAAAGATTAGACAAAGGGTTGCATACGGTATTAAAATTTGTAAGAGACAAAAGTGTAGAAAGGGTGATAAAATTGGTGAAAGGAAAGAATACCATTTATCATCAACAAATCTTTAAAAGGCACCAATCGGCAAGGAATTGTAATTTATTAGTGGAAATGAAAGATGAAACTAGCTGGGAAGTAAGCAATGAGTCAGACAAATATTTAGTTAAAAAACTCTTTGATTCAAGATGTTGTTGTTTAACTTGTTCTGAATGCCAAATTTGCATACATATGTATTCATGTACTTGTTTTGATTTTACTTCCAAATATAAAATTTGTAAACATATTCATTATATTGTAATGACGAAAATTCAACCGCAAAAGATTTGCCAGAGTGAAAATTTTCCAAATCAACTGTCTGATATCTCAGTTGAAGGCGGTGATAACATAGTCTCAGCATTAGCTATCCAAACAGAAAATAAAAAAATAAATTGTAATTTAATGAATAAAATAAATGAAATTTTTGTAAAATTACAGAATTCTAATGTAAGCGAATTGAGCGATTCCACTATTTTGGAAATTCACATGCACTTGAATGTTTTAAACAATTTGGTTGATTTGCCAAAATCATCAAATACTGATAGCACTTTTGAAAAAGAAAAGAATGAGGCCCCTAATAAAAATATTGAGCCCCAGTTACGATTTTCTTCTACCCAGAAAAAAAGGAAATGTCAAAGTAATAAAAAAAAAACAACTAAAAAAGAGAAAGAAGCTATCAGTAATATATTGTGTGGGAAACCAGAAAGATATATTTCAGAAAATTCCAACAATGACCATGCATATTTTGCATCTTAAATTAATTTTAGAGTTAGGTAGGTATAATGTAACTTGTACAGTGTTATGTCCATAAATAATGAGTAGACATTTCAATAAAATAATATACCATTAGACTGATGTATTATTTATTCACACCACTTTCCTTTACATATTTTACATTTTCAATAATTCAGTTACATAGGATGCCTATTGACGAATTATTGTTTGTTGGAAACTATTCAGCAATATTACATCTCGTTCCAGAAGCATTTTTCTCCATGATCATCGCAGAATTCAAATTTGGTAACAAAATACTAACATTACCTCTCTTGAGATTGAAGAAATAGGTATTCTTCAACACCTCTGTTCATATGCAATTTGTATTTCATTATAGGTATCTCTAGATCCTCTACTAGAGATAGAAAAATATTCTCATTCTCGCTGATGTAGCAATAATAATGTTTTGACTGTCATCAGTGTCACATGCAGGAGTCAGGACAGGATATGAATTGTGTCAAAAATAATAGTTTGTTAACGTTTTCATTTGATATTTAAAATTTTTGATAGTTTAGAAAGTGTGGTCTGTTACTCGATTAAAATGAAAATTCGTTATGCTCGTAGTTTCTCGCGCTCGGGAACTTCCCAGTTCCCACTCGCATCGAATTTTCATTCTAATTCTAACCTTCATATAATTTCATAAATTTACATCAGCCAAGCTGTTCACGCACATGCGCAAAACACGACTTTGATGACCTTGAATTGAAGCCGCCAGTGGCATTTAGCATCTCGTTACCTAGAGCCTTAGCGGAGTTGCCAAGTAACTTCATTCCTCGACGTGTCAAAATATCAACAAAGGATTCTAAGATGTTTCGTACAACATTTCATGACCTAACATTACCTAATACTCATACATACGGAAATTCATCAGGACAGATAACTATTATCACCATAGGGTGTCTTTCCCAATTCATGACACCGACGGTTTTTGAAGGTCATTTTGACGGATACATCGCAGATGTGTTATATAGTAAGAGTCGCATCTACCTGGGAAAGTACTCTATGCCCAAAAGACAGTCACTGAACTGAAACGCCAACTGAACAGCTGTTCTCTGACAATAGACAGCGCTGGAAATACAAATAATTTGAGGGAGTATAGATAATGAAAGATGAGAAATGGCTGTAAATATATCCAAAGTGGACACACTACGGAAGAAATAATGTTTTAATGACAATTAGATTTTATTAAGGTAGGCAATTTTAAGCATCGAGCTAATAAATACAAATCGAATTCAATTTTATAACTAGGACTGTGAATAGCTGATAGTGGAAAAATAATAATGTTACAAATCCCCCCTTACTTTAAAAGAAATTTACCGAAGTGGGGAAATTTATGCGCACTCTAAACAAGTACCGCTCATTGCAAAAAAAATGAAACAAGACTTGAAACGCATGACAACAAATCGCCTCAAGTTTGTTGTTCTAGCAAACAAAAAATTTCACAAGGCTTGAAACGCATGACAACAAATCGCCTTAAGTTTGTTGTTCTAGCAAGCAAATAAAATTCACAAGGCTTGAAACGCATGACAACAAATCGCCTCAAGTTTGTTGTTCTAGCAAGCAAAAAAATTCACACCAAATTGTTGTGTATGGATCCGGTCCATGAACCGTCTCAGCCGTCCGGCCGCATAACCAAAGTTTCCAGAACACCCAATTTGGTTGAGTTTGGATGGAAGTAACTCAACAAACCCAAAATTACACAACTCAATAACGTAAGAGAAGTCTCGTATTTTGGGTCACATCGTGGCACTAGCCATTCCAGAAATAAGACCGGACAACCAAAACGATCCCCAAACAAAATCCTACACTCCAATTGTCCAGCATTTGGGAGCTGCCATCCCAACATTAATAATGCGTATTATCAGCGCAAAAATTTTAAGATTCTACAATACTCACCCAGCCCTAGAAGAGGTACTGAGTGGAAACACCCTCTAACTAAATAAAGAACAAAACGAAAGCTTGAAACCTAATTCTACAAAACCAACTCACCTAGCTATTATGAACCTGAATCGAACTGGTCGAAATTACAACTTAACACTCGAGGGATATACTTACACCAAGGGTACGTACAAGAAGACATTAAAGGTAATAAAAACCAATGATCTTCCAGCAGTACTACCTCAAACAGAACAGATATGTTACCGTCATGGGCCAGAAAGAACATTCTCAAATAACAAAACCAAATAAACTTCCAGCCACGCACAACAGAACACATTGGGGTGGTACTAATATAGAGTAGTCACTACAGGGTGCATCAAAGATAAAGGAACCCAATACCCTCGCTGTAATGCCAACTACAAATCAAACAGTGATGTTACTGCCATGGACCTGAAAATACATTCACACATAAAAACACCAAATGTATTTCCAGCCACTGAATGGGGACCGTACCATGTCCAAGTCACTTTAGCCATAAGCCAGGGATGACCATCCTTCACCCCAAATAATCAAATGACAATCCCTATAGTTACGATTCATCAGGTGGGTGAGCTTTGAGATTCTTCACATGCCAAACTTCGCAATATTCACCAGAATCATCTTTAAGTTCATGAGTCCAAGAAGATACCCGTTTCGAAATAATGAAGGGACCGACGAATTTAGGTGCTAGCTTAGCACTGAAGTATTTTGCAGCGTCAGATAAAACATGATTCCGTCTCCAAACTAGCTGATTAACATGATATTGAACATCACGACGTCTGAGGTTATAGGTCTTGCTATTTTGTTCATAGGCTTTAGCTAACTTGACCTTCACATCAGCATATAATTTTGCAAAGACATTCTCACGTTCCTGAGTAAGAGCAGATCGATCAAAAGTAATCTCTTTTGTAGGTGCATTATCTCCTTTGAATGGCAATTCTCGTCCAAACACAATAAAATTAGGAGAAAATCTAGTTACTTCGTGTTTCGATGAACGAATCGCCAAACCAACTTGGCTCAAACGTTGATCCCATCCTCTTTGATCTTCTGATAGGTATGATCTCAACATAGTTTTGATAACTCGATTAATCCTCTCAACGGGATTTGCTTGAGGATGATATAAGGCTACAAACTGAATTCTTATATTATAACTGGCTATAAACTTAACGAATTCTTTAGAACGAAATTGACTACCATTATCTACAATGATCGAATTTGGAGTTCCAAAGATTGGAAATACATGACATTCCAATATTTTAAGAATGGCGGCCGTCGTGGCTTTGCGAAGAGGATACAAGAGTGGAAATTTTCTAAAACAATCAGACACGACAAAAATATACTGATTACCAGAACGAGATCTGGGTAAGGGACCAATTAAATCAGCGGAAAGTAACTCAAAAGGGCGAGATATCGCTACTTGTTTGGATAACATTAATCCTGGAGGGCGTTTCTGCTCAGGCTTGATGGAGTGACAAGTTTTACACTGACGAATAAAAGAAGCTACATCAGAACGCATTTTTGGCCAATAATATTGTTCAGCCAGCTTATTAAAAGTTTTGAAAACGCCAACATGAAGTAATACAGAATGGGTTTGCTCAATCAATGATTTCCTCAGAGGACGAGGTACAACTTCCTTCCAATGATCCGACACGATAGCAAGTTCTGGGATACGAGGTGTTATATTTTTAAAAAGTTTCCCTTGGAAAAATTGCCAAGAAGGAAATTTATGTGGTGACTTAGATATTCTCTCGCACATTCTTTGATACCATTTATCGCCTTTATCAACAGAAGATGAGGTGTTTTCATCTGGACACGAGTTGAGAGCATCAACAATAGGAACAGCACGAGACAACATGTTTGGTACGACGTGTTCTTTCCCCTTTCGATGAATAATGGTATAGTCAAATTGTTGGAGACGTACAGCCCAACGAGCCAGTCGACCAGAAGGAGATTTTAACCTGTCAAGCCACAATAAACTCGCGTGGTCGCTGATGACCGTGAAATAGGATCCCTCAAGGTAGGGTCTTAGTTTTTCAATTCCCCACAGAACTGCCTAACATTCACGTTCGGTGGTAGAGTAATTACGTTCTTGTCGAGTAAGAGACCTAGATAGATAGCATATCACCTTCTCACCATCAGGATGTGATTGTGTTAAAACAACGCCAAGGCTATATCCCGAACTGTCTGCATGAACTACAAAAGGCAGTGAAAAGTCAGGGCACGATAATACCGGTGCACTTATAAGACATTCTTTCAACTTGTTCAAGGCTTCATTGCATTCTGAACTCCAACTGAATGTTTTATTCTTGCGCAACAAATCGCAAAGAGGGGCTGTTAGGGTTGAAAAGTTTGGTACAAATCGCCTATACCATGAAGCCAAACCAAGTATGCGTCGAACTTCCGAAACGCATTTGGGAATAGGGATATCTATAATGACTCGGACTTTTTCAGGATCTACTCTCAAACCAGTAGCATCTACAATGTAACCCAGATAAAATAATTCTGGTCGGCAAAAGTGACATTTTTCTTTTGAAACTGTAAGATTGGCCTTTTTCAAACGCGAAAACACTTCAGTCAATATTTCAATATGTTTCTCGAATGTTTGAGTGACAATGATAATGTCATCCAAGTACACAAAAACATGTGGCTCAAGCTCTAGACCTAATATCTGGTCAACAAGACGTTGAAAAGTAGCTGGACTATTGGATAAACCTATCGGTAAGCGACGAAATTGAAATAAACCTCGATTATGGACAGTGGAAGCTGTCAAAGGACGAGACGATTCAGCCAAAGGGACCTGAAAATATGCTGATTTGATGTCCATTGACGACAGAAATTTTGCATCTAAGGTTGCCGAAATATAGGGTAATGGGTAGTCATCTCGTTCTGACACTTGGTTCAATTTCCGATAGTCAACACAAAATCTGTAAGAGTTGTCCTTCTTCTTAACTAATAGAATAGGAGAAGACCAAGGACTGGTTGATCGTTCAACAATTCCTTCTGAAAGTAGCTTATTCAATTCGGCATCAATGTGTGTTTGCATTACCGGACTGACCGGATAATACCTTTGCTTGATAGGTGGAGCAGAAGTTTTTATGACATGATGGACTAGATCTGTACATCCAAGTTTGTCGCCCATTTCCAGAAAAGCTTTTTGCACAACTACATTTAACATTTGTGACTGCTCAGGTGTTAATTGCTCCTCGGACTGTAAAGCTATTGAATCAATAGAAACTTGAGGATTATTTGCAAAGACCCATTCTCCCCTTCGAAGATCAGGAATGATTTCTAATTTTTTCCAAATATCTATACCCAAAATTAAAGCTGGGATGATCAAAGCTGAAATTTTTACAGGATTTTCCAATTTCATAGGAAGGTCTAGAGTACCAATGCTCGAACATGTTTGTCCATTAGCCACCCTACAATTGACTATATTATCCGAATTTATTTTAAGGTTAAGTCTTTACAACATTTCCCAGCCAGGGCCCCCGACTATTGTATTTGAAGCTCCTGAATCTAGAAGGCCAAGTAAAGTGATATCAAGGATAGAAACTGACAGATAAGGTCGTTCATCATTTTGCGCATGCGCCAGAACAATCAAGAATAAATTTTTGTTTATTGGACAAACAAAGACCAGCCGAGTAGGATACGGAGGCACATTTGCGGCTATTTATGGACTCCTCAATTAGTTTCCCGAACGGGCATTACATTTAGGACAAGTCCTTACTGTAAAATTTGAAAGACCACATTTGAAACAATATTTCGTTTTACCAGCAGATGCGGGACATTGTCTTGAAGTATGTCCTTGACTTTTACAGTTCCACCAAGTAATTATGGTGTCTACTTGAGCAGATGAAGTAGATGACACTTCCGAATAAATGTATGCCAAGTCTGGTTCCATAAGAGAATTTTTATTTCTTGGAGGTGGGACAAAAGACTCAATTGCTTCCTTGCGCGCTTCTAGTTGACGACCCAATTCTAAAAGATGATTTATTGAATCAATTTTAATCAATCCCAACTGACTTTGATAAAAAGGTGATATATTCCTGAGCAAAATTTTTAAACGTGCTTCTTCATGCACTGGTATTGTCAATCTATTAAACATATTTTTCATAACTGCAATATACATTCCTATTGTCTCACCAGGACCTTGAGTTCTTTGCTTCACCTCTTGCAATAATTTTTCGTTATAATTGGGAGGTAAAAATTGAATGCGCAACTCCTTTACAAGTTTGGACCAAGAATTAATAGTCGGTCGGACAGACCTATACCAAATGAGAGCCTTTCCAGTAAAAAGATCACTAGCTGAAGTGAATAATTGAGCTTCAGTAACATTTCGAGAAATACACAGCTCCTCAACATTTTCTAAAAATGCACTGAGTGAACCACGAGAAATATCACCATCAAATTTATTAATATTCCATTTGGAAACAGGCACACCCTTAGAATGATTAAAAGAAGTAGAAAGAGTTGGTTGACTAAGTACCTGAACAGCTATATCATCATCAGATTCTTCGGACTCTGAAGCACTCGACAAAACAGTTGATGTCAAAAGTACACTCAATTCCAAAGGTGTAGAATGTTGTGACAACCTTTTATATTTCCTAACCCGTGATTTGAGTTCAGATTGACAATTTAAAAGGTCCACTAAATGTTTTGACTTGGTTGCATGCTCATCATCAGAAGTTGCAACAGCTCGTTCAGCTCTTTTAAACAAATGAATAAGTTTTGTACTGATTTTTAAAAAATCTGTATCTGACTCATCACCTGTCAAACTTGATATCAGAGTTTGTATTTCTGTAATTTTTAAAGAAATATAGGTTGAATCATCTTTAAATGAAAATGGATGCTGAGGATACCTGATATTTGTTGAACTTTTTTCTAATTTTAAATAACCTCTTAAACATTTTCTCATATCAGCTACAGGAGTTTGATCAGTGACTCCCCGAATAGCCAATTCATATAGACCAAGAGCCCAGTCAAAAAAGCGTTATCATCAGCCGCATGAAAAATTTCAACTGGAAATGATGGTTCATGTACCAAAGTGGTAAAATTCTTCTAAGCAACGTTTCATTGCCGTGGCTTCACATTGCCGCCTGGCCCCTTAAGTAGCGATAAAAAAAAAACAAAATGCATTATAAGTGCAAAGTTGATTCTGGGGAAGGTGTTAGAATATAATGAATCATTGCTAAAAATGCAATGCCGCCAGCCTCACAGCGTGGCTTAACAGTGCCGCCAGGTCCCTTGAGTAGTGAAATAAAAAAACAAATTGCATCATCAGTGCAAAGTTGAGCTTGGAGAAGGTGTTAGAATATAATGAAACATTGCTAAAAATGCAATGCCGCCAGCCTCACAGCGTGGCTTAACATTGCCGCAGCGGCGGTTACATTGCGCGGAACTCCTGCAGTCAGCCGCCGCGTGTCACGGTTTTCCCTTAGCTACTCATCAAAATGACGTCAATATTATGGAAAAAGGATGGAATACCTTGAAGTTGGAAATTAAATTACCTATCAGCTACAATTTTCAACAATTTTTATTTTCATTTATTGTAAAATTACACATGAAAATGTATTCGAAAAATCGAACTTTTTGAAAAAATTATCGATTTTCTCACTTTATATACCTAAAAACATTTTAATTATTAAATACAAAAGCATCGAAAGTACCATCGGTATTAAAAATAGCTATATTTTCTTTTCTACTTCACTGGAGTTTTCATAATTGTCCACCCGATGTTTTCGGCTCGACTTTTCGCTCCCCCCACACCAACCACGAAAGGCGGATGGAGCAAGGCAGGTGTTTCCTCCCTTCAACTGCCTTACCGCATGGACCGTTGCATTCCGTCTATACTATTCGTAAGTTTCAGTATTTCTCTTGCAGCCGTGCTGTGCAGTTTAGAGAGTCATGGCTAGTAAACCGATTTGTGTTTTCTGTTTAAAACAAAAAGGGAAGCTACTTGTGTTTACAACAGACAAGTTAGAAAAGTGTAAAGAATTGTTCAGTTTTAAAAAAGTGCACAATTTATCTGATAAAGATACAATATTACCATAAACTGTGAACGATATTCAACAGTATCACAGCGATTGTTGTAGTAGTTTTCAAAGGCTTCCTAAAAAATATAGAATTCAAAATCAACCTGCTACAACAGTCGAAAAAGAACCCACACCTTCTACCAGCGAGTAAGTGAAAAGTGTCATTTTCAATTGAATATTCTAAATATTATTGTGATGTTCATCGGTAACCCTCAAAATATTCTAGCGAATTGGAACCGGAGAAAGAAAAACGACAAATGAATTTGTTGCGGCAACGGCCAAAGAAGCATCAACGTCTTTTTCCAAAGAGTGAGTTGAATGCATATAATTTTTCTAATCTAATTCTAACTTTTTTAGCGTACCAGTATCAGCACCAAATGAAAGTAAAGAAACTGATGAACTGTCTACCTCATTGAGGGAAGACACACCTCCGTTGACTACGAGAGAGTGAGTTTAATTTTTAACACTCTTTTATTAGCTTCATTTGTAAGTATGTAAATAATAGGGGTAACAAATCTAGGAAGTCAATTTTTTCTGACTTCTACTTGTCGGATTGACTTGAAATTTGATTTAGAGTTCAGATGACAATATAATATTATGATATAAAAGAGTTTTTACCTCCTCCTCCACCAAATGTAGTGGTGGGGGGTACTACTCAAGTTTGTATGATTTCGCTTAAAATTGGTATGTAGGGGTTTTTGAGGATAAGAATTAAGAATTTTCAATCTAACTTAAAAAAATCAATATGGCGGATACAAAATGGCTAATTTTTTGCTAAATTTGGCGGACGCTTTTGACTGACTTCTAATTATCCGATCGACTTAAAGTTTGGTACTCATTTATAGTTACGGTGACAATACAATATTATGTTATGACTAAATTCAATATGGCGTATTTAAAATGGCTGATACCTACATATCCGTTTAACTTCAAATATGGTATCCCACCCAAGCCAATGTGAGAAACGTGCTGAGCAGCTAAATGGTATGAGGGTGGAAAATAAAGTTATAGTGAAAGAAAACAACTCGCTTTATAATTTGATTACTAAAGAGTATAAAATAAATTATAGTTTAAAAAACTAAAAAACACGCTTGTACATGTACCAAAAAGTATAAATAAATAATAGTTTAAAAACAAAAAAACACTCTTTTAAATCTACTAAAATACGCTAATGTGATTAAAAGATTTTGTTAAATATAAAAAGCGTGGGGACTTGGAGAGTAATGTTTCTTCGATGTGCAAGGTGCGTGGTGCTCCACGCTTTTTATATTTAACAAAATTTTGTAATCAAATTAGTGAATTTTATTTTATACTTTTTAGTACATTTAAAAGAGTGTTTTTTTGTTTCTAAACTATAATTTATTTATACTATTTAGTACATTTAAAACCGTGCTTTTTAGTTTTTTAAACTATAATTAATTGATGTGTAATTTTTATTGAAGTGTATACCACCAGATGTTTGTATTATGTATTTTTTTCAGTTTGGAAAGCGAAAAAGTCTTTGGTGATGAAACTGATGAAAATGTTCAAAATGAAGTAGTTGACGGTAAAAATTCAGTTAGTTCGAGAACCTCGGGACAATGTACAGATATGCCAGATGAGAATTCCACCACACATTTTTGCATCGTATGCGACAAATCCAGAAAAAGATTAAAAGGACGCATAGAATCGTTACACATTTGCTCAAAGAATACTACTTTTGATAGAATTAAATTTGCATTGAATCTCACTAAAGGCCAATATGCTGTTACTGCAGCTGAAGCGGCTCGAGAAAAAGGTAGTCTAATCCAGTATCACAAGAAGTGCTTGGATAAATACGATGCGACAAAGCAGAAGATCAAGAACGTCTGTCAGAGTGGCATATTACACGAGAACGAAATGCGGCCGCTTATAGTGAAATTTATGAACATGTCGAAGGAAATGTTATACAAAACGAGAAATGCATGTTTCTAAAAGAGTTGCATTCGATGTATGTACAAATTTTAAAAAACAAAGATCCAGCACTCACAAATTTCGACCGTCTACACATTTTTAAAGAAAAATTGGCAACGACATTTTCTTCAAAAATTTCTATAGTCCCTTTCAATAATCAACTGCTTGTAAAAACACGCAAACTTGCACTACTTAAGTATGATGATTTAAAAAATATACACGATAACGAGATTTTAAAAAAAGCTGCATTAATATTACACAAAACGATCAAAGATATTAAATTCAATAAATTGCCAGCACAGGTAACTCCTAAAGATTTAATTCAAGGTGAGTGTGAAATTCCAGAAGTTCTGGAGGAATTTTATTCTCATTTAGTGGCTGGTGAAAACTTACAACGTGCAAACAGTACGAAGTCAAGCAGAATTGTCAATTCACTATCCCAAGATACTATTTATGCAGTTTCTAATGGTTCAGGTAAACCGAAAAAACAGATAACTTTAGGAATTGCAGTTAAGGGTTTGACAAACAGTAGAAAAGTAATAGAAATTTTAAATCGATATGGACAATGTTGCAGCTACACCAAGTTAGAGGAACTTGAAACAGAAGCTACGTTTACTGCTTCTTCTCTTAATGAATGCACTCCAGCAGATATTCAAAAAAACCCTAATTTATGCAGTGCACTGGCTTTTGATAATTTCGACAGATTTGTAGATACAGATGGTGGGCATGATACTTTACATGATACGGTTGGAATAATTTTTCAAAATATTGACAATCCTACTCAGCCAGACACGTATGATGTAACTGCTTCATTGGCTCCTGATGCTCCCCTTGAAAGTGAATCAATCGCTCATCATTCACAAACGAGCGAGGCAACTCTTGCAAATACATCATCCGCACCCGAGTTAACTAATACTGACGATAAGAGAGTGACTGCACTTAGTTCGAATGCTGAAAGCTGTAGTAAAAGAAACAGACGTATGTTTGACAGCGTAGCTGCAGAGTTTGAAGATTTGACCGTTAAGCCAACAGTATTGATAAAAATGCTGCCGATTACTGATCCTAGACATTCTGCCGTGCCTACTAACATCGAAGATACCAAAAATATTAATCTCATGTGGGTACTTTCACATTATATCCATGTATCCATGTACACCAATGTGGATGGGGTTCAATTGTTCAATTCAGAAGGATAATTCAAAAAAGCAAAAAGTATCTTATTTGACAACAATTAACGGTTCACCAACAAAAAATGAAGTTGTATTGGAAACTTTAAAAATGTGCCAAAAGATAGCACGGGAGATCAAAATGCGTTTTATCTCAGTAACCTATGACCTAGCAATGGCTAAAAAAGCAATACAATTACAGTGTACTTTTACGGACAGATTCAAAGACATATTTATCAATATTGGATTATTTCATCTTGATCTCGCTGGTTTTAAAAGTGTTGGCCGCTTAATTGATGATTGTGGAATCACAAATATCATGGTAAATGCTGAATTAATTGCACAAGCATCTGTCAATGGCTTCATTGCTGGTAAACATTACAACCAATGCCGGAGGTTACATCCTATTATTTCAGCTGCAATTCAAATACTGCACTTCAGACGATTTCTTCAATATAGGAAGATTGAAATAACGGATCAAATCAAAAAATTTATACAAGATTTCACAAAAACACCATCGTCAAGTCCTCGAGTTACTCTAGATGGTTTATCTGAAATTCTTACTGAGTACAAAGAGTACAAAGAAGGAACTTTACAAGGTAAACATGGAAAAACACCTCAATTTTATATGATTTATGTTAATTTGATTGAGAATCATTTCCATCTGAGTAAAAGTACCCGAACTGCTGATTTAGAATTGCTTAAGTACGTTCTGCCTAAAATGGCTAATATATTTTTTGCCGTTCACCAACAAAAATACTCTCGATATCTAGTTAAATATCATGACGATTTATTAAAAATTGATGACACTCATCCTGGCATGCGACAGCAATTATTAAATGGAGCTATCGGCGTTAAGAGAACTGACAAGCCTAATTCTCGTCAATTTAATAACACTGGAGCAAACACACAATGCTGACGCTGCTAACAAATTGACAGGAATTAGTTATTTAACAAATTCTATTTCAGCTCGTCAGCGTTGGGTCAGAAGCCACAGCATACGATCTGCAGTAATTAATCATAAGAAAGTAGAATACGTAAAAGTACAAAGCAACTTGAAGATTTTCTTCAACATCTGCTAGAAAATCTCAATCAATTTGACAGAGACTTAGACCCAGAAGTATTGTTTTATATTTCAACAGGAAAGGCCGTTTCTAATGATATAGCAAACTCATTACTCAATATTGAAAAAATTGGTAATGATCTTCGTGTAAAGTTTATTACAGAATGTTCCACAGATATCTCTAGATTTGAAAAACCCTTAAACAGAAATAAATTTTTAAATTTCACTGACAGCACAGAAAAGAAAAAAGTTTCCTTAGCATCCAAAAAAGTAGTAGAAGTTACAATGCATCGAGACTTGTTTGGACAATTGTTATGCCTTTCTCTACAGAAAGATTTGCAATTAGATTTACAACAAGTTTTAACTTTTCCGTTACCTCCAGTACCCTTTTCTCTGAGTCATGTCGACGGTGCAATTTGTAAAACTCAGAACTCTGCCTTACTGGAATTGTTGGAAAAAGAAACTGAACATCCTGAATCTGTGAATACGAACGTCATTATATACGATGGTTACTTCATGTTACATTTACTAACAGATGTGCCATCTCAATTTGGATTAATTTCTGAAAAACTGTTAGGTTTGTTCTTGAGAACAACAGATACTGTTATTATAATTACATTTGATCAGTATTTCACACCATCCATTAATGATTTTGAGCATATATTAAGAAACGTTTCTTCAAGTGACCCGCAATTCTCTATTTCGGGACCAGGTCAGAGGCGCACGACAGATTTTTCGCGGACACTAAAAAGTATCAACTTCAAACAGGCTGTAGTTGAATTTATTATTAATCACTGGACAAGTCCACAGTTTTCAGAATTTATTGGTGATAAAACTATTTACATTAACCACAAAAAATGCATAAATATGTAGTTGTAAATGGTGAAACAATACGAACAGTTGAAGAAGATTTATCTTGTCCCAAGCACGAGGAGGCAAACACTAAAATAGTTTTTCGCACCTGTTCTATAAATTACAATGCTCATGTCACTGTAAGATGTTCTGACACTGATGTAGCGGTAATATTACTTGGTAATATGCATCGCATGCACCCAGAATTGAAAGTTTGGATGAACGTCGGAGTTGGACAACATAGAAGACTTATTAGTTTGAATGAAATATTTTCTAACCTGGGCCCAGATCTTTGTGCTGCTATACCCGCTTTTCATGCTCTTACGGGTTGTGATTTAATCCAGCATTTTTTAAGAAAGGGAAAAATAAACCACTAAAAATTTTAAGAGAAAACAAATCATTCATTGAAAGTTTGAAAAATATTTCAAATATAGATTGTGCTAGCATCAATTTAGATGAAAATTTTGCTGTTTTAGAGGAGTACATATGCAAGCTATACAGCTCTAAAAGAAAATCTGTTGATGAAGTTAGGTTTGAAATTTTTATAAAAAATTATAAGGTCGATAACAGAAAAGAGGTGTTGGCATTGGACAAAACAAAATTTGGTGGATCTCTCTTACATCCATGTAAAACTGAGCTGCGTCAGCAGTTTTTACGAACAGCTTACATTGCTACAATTTGGACACATGCTTACCAAAACATACCCACAGAATGCGAACCCCTGAATTACGGTTGGATCGAACAGGACGGCAGATACAAATTTCGTTGGTTTGATGGCGAACAATTACCTTCATCACTTGAAGATGTCACTCTCGATGATCGACAACAAGAAACGAGCAATTATAATGGTATTTTTTTTCATTCACAAACTTTTTTATAAAATATTGCTTTTAACATTTACGATGTAATTTTTTTTAGATATCGAAAACAACGCAAATTTTCCTGCAGCGTCAGATTCAGAAGATTCAGACGATGAACAAACATCGGACGAAGAGGATGAAAATTAAAAAAAATATTTATTATTTTCATAAGCATGGAACAATTAATTACAAGAAAGTTTTTAAGTTATATGATTTTTTATGTTATTAGGTATTATAAGTGAGAAACTCGATAATTTTTTCAAAAAGTTTGATTTTTCGAATACATTTTCATGTGTAATTTTACTATAAATGAAAATAAAATTTGTTGAAAATGGTAACTGATAGTAGTATGACAAAGCCGGTTTCGCCTCATTAATTTGAATTTTCGCTCTCGATGGCATCTGGCCATCGAGATCTCCGCCATTTTGGTTCTCCGGCGAAGTTCTTCAGCAACCCCCCCAACGCCGAAGAAGGTGGGGGGAGGGTTGCGGAAGAAAAAAAAAAAAAATTTTGTCCCCGAGTGGGGCTTGAACCCACGCCTATTGGCATGGCAGCCGAGTGCGCTACCAGTGAGCCATGACGGTTCCATACTAAAGTCGATTTAAAACTCGTAGCTTTGATAATGGGAAAAAAAAGCCGATTGGCGGCAGTCGCAATAAACATGGCGGTGTAGGGTGTAGCGTGTGGGGGTTGAGAGAGAGAGAAAAATTGCAGGTACATGATAGGCGTAGAGAGCAATTGGGTGTGTGGGAGAAGAAAAAAACGACCTCATGTGATTCGTTGTGTCGAAAAAATGGCCGTCGAAGCAACGCCCCCCTGCGGTACATGATAGATGTAAAGAGCGGAGGGCGGGGGGCGGGCGGGCGGGGAGATCAAAACGACCTCATGTGATTCGTTGTGTCGAAAAAAATGGCCGTCGAGAGCCCCACGCCTACGATAGCAATGGCCGCCGCCGAAGCATCTCTCTCGACTTAGAACAGGCAGCAGCAGATAAGTGTTGCAACATGTCCAGACTTGAGTTGGAATTCCGAGAATTGTGTGTGACGTCACCAAATGAACATCTGGTGTTTACTGGCGAGCGGCGTGTGTGATTCTAGGAAATGATGACTCTGCGAAATCGAGTCATGATTTGGCCTTGGACTTGTTTATCGCTCCACAGCTTAAGTAAACAACCACATCCGGTGATTGTTTTCCCAAGTTGAAATTCCGAGAAATGTCCACTCAGCATTTTATTACTGCGTAGTTTGGGTTTCCCCCCCCAGCATATTCAGCGTGGGCAGACGGCGTGGGTCACGTGACCATCGGCGTGGGGTCCATCGGCGTGGGTCACATGACACAGACACATAGGTAAACGAGTTCAAGTTAAATGAATCACCGACGAGAAGATTCACTTGAAGACGAAAATGACGTGATAGACTTTTGACTGAACTCCATGTTAATTCAAATACACCTAGATGGTCCCGTAGCGACTGGGGCCTTGACGTATATTGTGTGATACTTGGAAAATGGCAGACGCATCTGAATAACCCAATCGAAGTCAATTAAAGGAGTCTTCGGCAGTGTTCCAGATAGGTAAACGAGTTCGAGAAAAATGAATCACCGACGAGAAGATTCACTTGAAGACGAAAATGACGTGATAGACTTTTGACTGAACTCCATGTTAATTCAAATACACCTAGATGGTCCCGTAGCGACTGGGGCCTTGACTTATATTGTGCGATACTTGGAAAATGGCAGACGCATCTGAATAATCAGATCAAAGTCAATTAAATAAGTCTTCGGCAGTGTTCCAGATAGGTAAACGAGTTCGAGAAAAATGAATCACCGACGAGAAGATTCACTTGAAGACGAAAATGACGCGATAGACTTTTGACTGAACTCCATGTTAATTCAAATACACCTAGATGGTCCCGTAGCGACTGGGGCCTTGACGTATATTCTGCGATACTTGGAAAATGGCAGACGCATCTGAATAATCAGATCAAAGTCAATTAAATGAGTCTTCGGCAGTGTTCCAGATAGGTAAACGAGTTCGAAAAAAATGAATCACCGACGAGAAGATTCACTTGAAGACAAGAATGACGTGAAAGACTTTTGACTGAACTCCATGTTAATTCAAATATACCTAGATGGTCCCGTAGCGACTGGGGCCTTGACGTATATTGTGTGATACTTGGAAAATGGCAGACGCATCTGAATAATCAGATCAAAGTCAATTAAATTAGTCTTCGGCAGTGTTCCAGATAGGTAAACGAGTTCGAGAAAAATGAATCACCGACGAGAAGATTCACTTGAAGACGAAAATGACGTGATAGACTTTTGACTGAACTCCATGTTAATTCAAATACACCTAGATGGTCCCGTAGCGACGGGGGTCTTGACGTATATCGTGCGATACTTGGAAAATGGCAGACGCATCTGAATAATCAGATCAAAGTCAATTAAATGAGTCTTCGGCAGTGTTCCAGATAGGTAAACGAGTTCGAAAAAAATGAATCACCGACGAGAAGATTCACTTGAAGACAAGAATGACGTGAAAGACTTTTGACTGAACTCCATGTTAATTCAAATACACCTAGATGGTCCCGTAGCGACGGGGGTCTTGACGTATATTGTGCGATACTTGGAAAATGGCAGACGCATCTGAATAATCAGATCAAAGTCAATTAAATGAGTCTTCGGCAGTGTTCCAGATAGGTAAACGAGTTCGAAAAAATTGAATCACCGACGAGAAGATTCACTTGAAGACAAGAATGACGTGAAAGACTTTTGACTGAACTCCATGTTAATTCAAATACACCTAGATGGTCCCGTAGCGACTGGGGCCTTGACGTATATTGTGTGATACTTGGAAAATGGCAGACGCATCTGAATAATCAGATCAAAGTCAATGAAATGAGTCTTCGGCAGTGTTCCAGATAGGTAAACGAGTTCGAGAAAAATGAATCACCGACGAGAAGATTCACTTGAAGACAAGAATGACGTGATAGACTTTTGACTGAACTCCATGTTAATTCAAATACACCTAGATGGTCCCGTAGCGACTGGGGTCATGACATATATTATGTGATATTTGGAAAATGGCAGTCGCCTCCGAATAACCAGATCTAAGTCAACTAAATGAGTCTTCGGCAGTGTTCCAGAGAGATGAGCGAGTTCGAAAAATGAATCACCGACAAGAAGACTCACTTGAAGAAAATAACGACTTGAAAGATTTTTGAGTAAACTCTGTGTTATGTAAAATACGTCACTTGTCACGTATAATTCTCTGTTCTGAGGCAAGAGCCTATCATGTAGTCAGATGTCATCAGTCAGTCTGTCATGTGTCATTCGTCTTTCCAAGTCATTAGCGACATCTGAGAGCTTGTTAGATGTCATCTGGCAATCTGTCACATGTCACTTATCGTTCCAAGGCATCAGCGCCATTCATAAGTCTGTCATGTGTCACTTATCGTTCAGAGTCATCCGCGCCATCTAAGAGCTTGTCAGATGTCCTCAGTCAGTCTGTCATGTGTCACTTATCGTTCTGAGTTATCCACGCCATCTAAGAGCTTGTCGGTTGTCATATGTCGGCCCGTCATGTGTCACTCGTCTTTCCGACTCATCAGCGACATCTATAAGTCTGTAAACAAAATAATGTTCATTAAGTCAGCCAGTCAAGTGTCACTCATCGTTCCGAGACTGTAGGTTTGTCAGATGTCATAATCATATTTATTACATCATCTGTCAGTCTGCCACATGTCACTTATCATTCCAAGGCATCAGCGCCATCCATAAGTCCGTCAGATGTCATAATCCTATTCATTACGTCAGCCAGTCAGTCTGTCGTCACGAGAATCAGCGAGTGGAGTGAGGGGGGTGGTGGGGGTATCATCGAACGCTAGGTATTGGAGAGAGTGCGGCTCATCATGAAGACGTTCACGGCATCTCATTTCAACTAATGTCTTATTATGTCTGTCTTTATTGCCTACTCGATACAGTTCGTGCAAGGTTTAAACATATGATGCATATACGTTTGGGGAAGAATGACGAATATTTCAAGTTCGTACGTCTCGAAATGCCGAATTTTAGGAGTGAGTCACATCTCTCACCTATGGTGTTCCTCAAGGATAGGATTTTCGACTAGAATTAGTATAGACAGTTGTCCAGCATTAGTTTCGTATTTCAAAACCCAAAACGCAATATTTGAGTGGTACAGAGTAGGTTCGTAGGCACTTGAAGACAATAAAGACTCGAAATAATTAAGAGTGAACTCTTTGTTATTTCAAATACACCTAGATGGTCCCGTAGCGACGGGGGTCTTGACGCATATTGCGTGATACTTGGAAAATGGTAGACGCCTCCAAACAATCAGATTGAATTCAATTGAACAAGTCTGGTCAAACAAGTATCGTGTAGTGTTCCAGAGAATTAGGCACATGGCATTAAATTCGTTATATTTATCTGTTAGATTTGAATTTGAAAGATGCTTTATTTACGAAAGGTTTGAACTAGATGGCGCTACGCTTATGTCACAATACTATACTCGTTTGAGTTCATATGATTGATTCAAAAGTGACCGATGATGTCATTTTTATTCCGACAGATTCACATTAGATGGCGCTACGCTTCTATCGCAACATAATACTCGTTTAAGTTCATATAATATGTTGAAATGTGGTAGAATTCGTTATTTGTAAAAAAAGTGAGGTGTTGGCAGAGTTGTGCATCCGGTAATTGAAGACGAAATTCGGTGAAATCGACACCTATCTTGGAACACTTATACGCTGGTCTGTCGAGGTTAACAGGAGAGCAGCCTACCGAACCCAAGCTACTTGTTCCATCAAGACGTGCTGAACATACATTTATAATTAGGTATTAGTATTATCATTGAAGTAGTAAGTTTAGATTTTCCACGCATATTCTAAATCACTTTTCATTCAATAAAGAGAAAATGAATTTTGTAATTCGCACCACTATTTATGCTGACATGGTTGACTCAACATGTTGAGCACAAACATACCTACAAATTTGTGTAGAGCTATGAAATTCATGAAAAGTAAATTGAATTCCGATGATGCCGTATCTAGTCTGTTTGAAGACATAATCAAAAATTTGGAGCAAGTGAGTTCAATTCTCAAAAATGGCATCACAATAAGAGAACGTAATATTTGGTTGGCACACTGTAAAAGAACTGCTCGTATACTGAATAAATCTATATCATCAATCAACAGGGAGCATTCAGTGAGATTTTCACGCAGACTCCAAATTTTGGCGGGCCATTTGAAAATTGTTCGCAATTCAATTGAAAATTGTGGGGGTGGGGGTAATGCAGTGGGTGAAGGGGTCAAGTCAAAATTATTATCGAGAGTTAGGTGGGAAGATATTAAATCCTCTATCCCGCTACGCCTGCGTACAGGAATTATAATAAATTTGACCCATACAGACATTTCGAAATTTTTCCAAGATGCATATATCCTTTTCAAACATAGAATTCAAAATGTATTGAAAAAACAGGACATGAACGAGATAAATATAGTATTTTGCACTGAATTTGTTAACGATAGTTTGCATCTGGAACAAAACAAATATTTCAGCACTAAAAACGCTGTGATTACCAGAAGAACTGATATAAAAGCGTGGTTTCTAGAAAACGTTATTAGTCCTATTCAAAATGACTTATCGGAATTCTGTATGAAGGAGAGAGGTTGGACACTTCAAAAAATTGTTAGTTTGGAAGTATACATCAATAAATCAGATTTTGGCAACGGATCGTCTTACATCGAGTTTCCAAAGTGTATAGCCAAAAAGCAAGCATGCATCAATGTTAAAAACAGAGATGAAGCATCCTTTGCTTGGGCAATCGTTTCAGCCCTGCATCCGGTGCGAAAGCATTCTGATAGGACAACATCATATCCACATTACACACAAATTCTTAATTTGGAAGGTATTGAATTTCCAATGACATTGGGGCAAATTACCAAATTTGAACAATTGAATAACATATCTGTGAATGTGTACACTTTGGAATTAATTCCACTGAATTCGAAAAAAATTGAATGTTTCGCTACGGTTCTGAGCCGGCGCACGGAACAAAAAATGGATCGTCATGTCAACCTACTCCTAATTCAAAATGAATATCAACCAAAATTGAAGGATTGTGTAGCATTACCGGAGATGGTTGATGATACCAAAATTCGCCGCCATTTTTGTTATATCAAAAATATGTCTCGGCTACTTAGTAAACAAATTAATAGAAACAGACATAATAGTTATTTATGATACAAGTGTTAAAAGTGGCATTTTATTTTGTGAGTGGGGAATATTGCGAAAAGAGCGTTAGCGAGTGGAGCAACCCCACGAGCAAAATAAAATCACTTTTAACAAATGTATCATACAAAATTTTTTGTTCAACAGTTACTGCTAGTAAGAAAAAAACAAAAAAAAAATAAGATCCATAAGGATTCGAACACACGATCTTTGGATTACAAGGCTGACTGACAGATACTTCAAATATAATAAACCCCAACGCACTTTATTTATGAATGTCATTATTTGTCAGTGATGAAGGACATTCTACAGTTGGACTAAATACTACTTCGTTTGTAACTTCAAAAGGAATTAGTATTATCAATTGCGCAAACGACCAAATACATGTGTGAACTTTTATAAACGATTCCTCTTGAGTAGGTGTTCTGATTATAATATCTGATTGAAGTGTTTCTATTAGAGAGATCTATATTACTGAGTATCCATCATCTCATCTGTCATTTTACTTTTAACACTAGTGTTAAAAGTACTTTTAACACTAGTGTTAAAAGTGATTTTGTGAAAACGTCAGTTTTTAGTTCATGTGTCAATGAATTAAAAACGTCATTTTTAATGTCAGTTGTACAAAATAGTTATTTATGATACAAGTGTTAAAAGTGGCATTTTATTTTGTGAGTGGGGAATATTGCGAAAAGAGCGTTAGCGAGTGGAGCAACCCCACGAGCAAAATAAAATCACTTTTAACAAATGTATCATACAAAATTTTTTGTTCAACAGTTACTGCTAGTAAGAAAAAAACAAAAAAAAAATAAGATCCATAAGGATTCGAACACACGATCTTTGGATTACAAGGCTGACTGACAGATACTTCAAATATAATAAACCCCAACGCACTTTATTTATGAATGTCATTATTTGTCAGTGATGAAGGACATTCTACAGTTGGACTAAATACTACTTCGTTTGTAACTTCAAAAGGAATTAGTATTATCAATTGCGCAAACGACCAAATACATGTGTGAACTTTTATAAACGATTCCTCTTGAGTAGGTGTTCTGATTATAATATCTGATTGAAGTGTTTCTATTAGAGAGATCTATATTACTGAGTATCCATCATCTCATCTGTCATTTTACTTTTAACACTAGTGTTAAAAGTACTTTTAACACTAGTGTTAAAAGTGATTTTGTGAAAACGTCAGTTTTTAGTTCATGTGTCAATGAATTAAAAACGTCATTTTTAATGTCAGTTGTACAAAAAATATATTTTTGTGATAGTTGTTCAAATTACTTTACAAGTAACGAAAAACTCATTAGTCATACTGTTGATTGCCAGAAACATGATCAGGTGCAAAACCTGATCGCACCATGTCAGTTAGGAACCCTATCACTATCCGAAATGACGAAGACTGGTTGTTCTGAACCTGCATAATGATGAAACGTGTTTACGGAACATGCGTGGAAAATGAAACCAAACTTTGTCCGTACCAAATGATGTCAAATCATATATATGATGTACAAAATATATGTTGAATAAAAGAACTTTATATCTGAAATTTCCTGAGTATTCCTTTCTACCACCCTCATTGACCATTGTCCTTTCATTCATAAAATTTTCAGTTGATAATTTGAAAGTACATGCTTATTTGTCAAAATGGTAATCATTTTGATAGTAAAAAATGATGAAAAAGTACCCATATTTAGCTCAAAAAATGGGCACTTTTTGATCAAAAAAGTACCCATTTTTAGCTCACAAGTCTCTCACCTATGGTGTTCCTCAAGGATAAGATTTTTGTGCCAGAGTTGGTATAGACAGCTGTTTAGCATGAGTCTCGTATTTCAAAAACCCAAAAACGTAATATTTGAGTGGTAGATAGTAGGTTTGTTGCGATGAGGGCATTGCTCGGTTAAGACAGCGTTTTAAAAAATGGGGTGAGAAATATCCAACACCACGTTCGAGTAGTAAGAGATGACTTTGATGAAATCTGAGTGATTTGAGACAAAAGCTTGACATCGTTGACTCAGAGCACATGTGTCGAGGTTCAAGGGGTCACCTCCGCTATTACTTGATTAGCTTGCAGGCGAGTAATGTGGTCGAATTTGGTTGTATTTGGCGTGAAGTCGGTCTCCATCAGTGGAAATGTGCAATTCATCAGAGATCAATTGAACAAGTCTTGGGCTTGGTGGCGGATTCTTGCGATTTTTGAGAAAAAATTTCACCACCGAGATGACTTACTTGAACTCAATAATGGTTAGAATTCAGAGTCTGTGATATTTCAAATTTGATTTGATGGGGGGAGTAACGCCACCTGTCGAGTGATATTACCGCTTGAAGGTTTCTATTTTGTGAGAGTGCTGAATAGTTGATGGAAATATCAGGAAATGGCGTGTTCGAATTGTTATTACCATATTCAGTCACCTGTCACGTTTAATTCTTTGTTCTGAGGCAAGAAAATAGTATTTATAGTGCCACCTATCAGCCCGTCACGTGTCACTAGTCATTCTGAGGTATCAGCGACATCTACACGTCAGTAAAATGTCATAATAATATTCATAACGTCATCTGTCAGTATGTCATGTGTCACACGTCTTTTTAAAGTCATCAGCGACATCTATACGTTAGTAAGATGTCATAATAATATTCATAACGTTATCTGTCAGTATGTCACGTGTGTGTCACTCGTCTTGTTAAGTCAGCAGCGACATCTAAGACCTTGTCAGATGTCATCTATCAACCTGCCACATGTCACTCGCCGTTCCGAATCACCAGCGACATCTAAGAGATTGCCAGATGTCATTTGTCGACCCGTCACGTGTCACTCGTTATTTTGAGTCCCCAGCGACATCTATAAGTCTCTAAGATGCAAAAATGATATCAATTACGTCAGTCTGTCACGTGTCACTTGTCGTTCCGCTACCATAAGTCTGTCGGATGTCAGAATAATATTCATTACGTCAGTCTGTCACTCTGTCACTTATCGTTCCGATACCATAAGTCTGTCAGATATCAAAATCATATTCATTGCGTCAGTCTGACACTCGTCGAAGTCTGTCAGATGACAGTACCATATTCAGTAACGTGTCGTCATTCCGATACTGTGAGTCTGTCAGATGTCATCTGTAGGCCCGTCACGTGTCACTTGTCGTTTTGAGTCATCAGCGCCGTCTATCAGTCTATCAGTTCATATTCATTATGTCAGTCTGTCATGTGTAACTCATCATTCTGAAGCAATAGCGGCCTCTATAAGGATGCATATGCAAAAATAATAATAATTACGTCAGTCAATTATGTGTCACTCGTCGTTCTGAGACCAGAGTCTGTCAGACGTCATAATTATATTCATTACGTCAGCCAGTTGTGTGTCACTTGTCATTCCGAGTCATCAGCGCCATCCATAAGTCAGATGTCATATTCGTATTGCGTCACTTGTCAGACATGTCACTCTGGGAGAATATATAGTGAGATGTCAAACACATACAGAAGAGACCCGCTCATGTTTGGAGGCTGGGTTATTCTCGTGTTATATGGTGAGAACAGTATTCTACCTGTTCCAACAACAGCTGCTTCAAACGACTAAAAAAAAACAAAATGAAAGTATTTCATTGTTGGAAAATGAGTGAAATACTGTATGTTTGTAGGAAAATAAAAACAATGATTAAATTTACAACATTTATTACCATCAATTAAATAAACTACATATCAATTGAATAATTAAATATCAGTTAAATACAAGTCTTCTCTTACATCGCTGATAGTCGTCTTCTGTGGAATCTGCAATGTAACCACATGTTCGTAGTGCTTCAAGAATCATATCAATTCTGGTACTGTAGAATCGCCTAGGGTATATTTCTAATAATTTATCCTCCAACTCCTTACGGTCTAAGATTGGGGCATTATGTTTTGTTCTCAATTCTGAAAATTCTTCTGATTGATCATCCATTGGTTCCGTGTTCCTTGTCTGATTTAATTTTTTGTATGGAGAAAATTTATATATGTTCTTCTTAACGATCGCCGCTCTATCCAGGATTTTTCTCTTATCGAATGTTGGATTCCGGGGAATGTCAAGCTTTGTATCACTGGTGGTGGTATTCTGTTTGTCCTGTGATTTTGCTTGTTCCATCTCATTTTGTTCATTATTGTTTCCATGTTTTCTCAGCACATGCATTTTGATACTGTCTGATCTTGTAAATTTTTGTGTACAGTATGGACAATCGTACAACATACCAACATGGGTACTGATGATGTGTCGTTTAAGACAATTCATCCATCTGAATTTCATTTTACATTGCTGGCAGGTATACATCTTCTTAACTCAAACAACCGAACGATGTTTGGGACGTCTAAATGACAACTGAAGGTTCTTCGTACGTCACTTCTATTTATAACCTTCAGTTCAGAGTGAAGACATTAACCCCCACTACCACTTTCAAGAATGACAGTTGATAGATCTCAATTATCACTGGAAGACGTAGCGAGCCGTCGCGAGCCGTCGCGAGCCATCGCGAGCCGACGGCTCTCACTGAATGACTCACTGACTCACTGACTGAACGCTGGGCGGTCCCCTCGTACGATGGGAACCTCCAAGCTGGTGGTTCTATGTTCTCCGTACGTCACTTCTATTTATAACCTTCAGTTCAGAATGAAGACATTACCCCTCCACTACCACTTTCAAGAATGACTGTTGATAGATCTCAATGATCACTGGAAGACGTAGCGAGCCGTCGCGAGCCGTCGCGAGCCATCGCGAGCCGACGGCTCTCACTGAATGACTCACTGACTCACTGACTGAACGCTGGGTGGTCCCCTCGTACGATGGGAACCTCCAAGCTGGTGGTTCTATGTTCTTCGTACGTCACTTCTATTTATAACCTTCAGTTCAGAGTGCTGAATGACTCACTGAGTGACTGACTCACCGACTGAGCACTCACCATTATGACATCTTACTAACGTATAGATGTCGCTGATGACTTCAAAAAGACGTGTGACACATGACATACTGACAGATGACGTTATGAATATTATTATGACATTTTACTGACGTGTAGATGTCGCTGATACCTCAGAATGACTAGTGACACGTGACGAGCTGATAGGTGACACTATAAATACTATTTTCTTGCCTCAGAACAAAGAATTAAACGTGACAGGTGACTGAATATGGTAATAACAATTCGAACACGCCATTTCCTGATATTTCCATCAACTATTCAGCACTCTCACAAAATAGAAACCTTCAAGCGGTAATATCACTCGACAGGTGGCGTTACTCCCCCCATCAAATCAAATTTGAAATATCACAGACTCTGAATTCTAACCATTATTGAGTTCAAGTAAGTCATCTCGGTGGTGAAATTTTTTCTCAAAAATCGCAAGAATCCGCCACCAAGCCCAAGACTTGTTCAATTGATCTCTGATGAATTGCACATTTCCACTGATGGAGACCGACTTCACGCCAAATACAACCAAATTCGACCACATTACTCGCCTGCAAGCTAATCAAGTAATAGCGGAGGTGACCCCTTGAACCTCGACACATGTGCTCTGAGTCAACGATGTCAAGCTTTTGTCTCAAATCACTCAGATTTCATCAAAGTCATCTCTTACTACTCGAACGTGGTGTTGGATATTTCTCACCCCATTTTTTAAAACGCTGTCTTAACCGAGCAATGCCCTCATCGCAACAAACCTACTATCTACCACTCAAATATTACGTTTTTGGGTTTTTGAAATACGAGACTCATGCTAAACAGCTGTCTATACCAACTCTGGCACAAAAATCTTATCCTTGAGGAACACCATAGGTGAGAGACTTGTGAGCTAAAAATGGGTACTTTTTTGATCAAAAAGTGCCCATTTTTTGAGCTAAATATGGGTACTTTTTCATCATTTTTTACTATCAAAATGATTACCATTTTGACAAATAAGCATGTACTTTCAAATTATCAACTGAAAATTTTATGAATGAAAGGACAATGGTCAATGAGGGTGGTAGAAAGGAATACTCAGGAAATTTCAGATATAAAGTTCTTTTATTCAACATATATTTTGTACATCATATATATGATTTGACATCATTTGGTACGGACAAAGTTTGGTTTCATTTTCCACGCATGTTCCGTAAACACGTTTCATCATTATGCAGGTTCAGAACAACCAGTCTTCGTCATTTCGGATAGTGATAGGGTTCCTAACTGACATGGTGCGATCAGGTTTTGCACCTGATCATGTTTCTGGCAATCAACAGTATGACTAATGAGTTTTTCGTTACTTGTAAAGTAATTTGAACAACTATCACAAAAATATATTTTATGTCTGTTTCTATTAATTTGTTTACTAAGTAGCCGAGACATATTTTTGATATAACAAAAATGGCGGCGAATTTTGGTATCATCAACCATCTCCGGTAATGCTACACAATCCTTCAATTTTGGTTGATATTCATTTTGAATTAGGAGTAGGTTGACATGACGATCCATTTTTTGTTCCGTGCGCCGGCTCAGAACCGTAGCGAAACATTCAATTTTTTTCGAATTCAGTGGAATTAATTCCAAAGTGTACACATTCACAGATATGTTATTCAATTGTTCAAATTTGGTAATTTGCCCCAATGTCATTGGAAATTCAATACCTTCCAAATTAAGAATTTGTGTGTAATGTGGATATGATGTTGTCCTATCAGAATGCTTTCGCACCGGATGCAGGGCTGAAACGATTGCCCAAGCAAAGGATGCTTCATCTCTGTTTTTAACATTGATGCATGCTTGCTTTTTGGCTATACACTTTGGCAACTCGATGTAAGACGATCCGTTGCCAAAATCTGATTTATTGATGTATACTTCCAAACTTACTACTTCAATGATAATACTAATACCTAATTATAAATGTATGTTCAGCACGTCTTGATGGAACAAGTAGCTTGGGTTCGGTAGGCTGCTCTCCTGTTAACCTCGACAGACCAGCGTATAAGTGTTCCAAGATAGGTTTCGATTTCACCGAATTTCGTCGTCAATTACCGGATGCACAACTCTGCCAACACCTCACTTTTTTTACAAATAACGAATTCTACCACATTTCAACATATTATATGAACTTAAACGAGTATTATGTTGCGATAGAAGCGTAGCGCCATCTAATGTGAATCTGTCGGAATAAAAATGACATCATCGGTCACTTTTGAATCAATCATATGAACTCAAACGAGTATAGTATTGTGACATAAGCGTAGCGCCATCTAGTTCAAACCTTTCGTAAATAAAGCATCTTTCAAATTCAAATCTAACAGATAAATATAACGAATTTAATGCCATGTGCCTAATTCTCTGGAACACTACACGATACTTGTTTGACCAGACTTGTTCAATTGAATTCAATCTGATTGTTTGGAGGCGTCTACCATTTTCCAAGTATCACGCAATATACGTCAAGACCCCCGTCGCTACGGGACCATCTAGGTGTATTTGAAATAACAAAGAGTTCACTCTTAATTATTTCGAGTCTTTATTGTCTTCAAGTGCCTACGAACCTACTCTCTACCACTCAAATATTGCGTTTTGGGTTTTGAAATACGAAACTAATGCTGGACAACTGTCTATACTAATTCTAGTCGAAAATCCTATCCTTGAGGAACACCATAGGTGAGAGATGTGACTCACTCCTAAAATTCGGCATTTCGAGACGTACGAACTTGAAATATTCGTCATTCTTCCCCAAACGTATATGCATCATATGTTTAAACCTTGCACGAACTGTATCGAGTAGGCAATAAAGACAGACATAATAAGACATTAGTTGAAATGAGATGCCGTGAACGTCTTCATGATGAGCCGCACTCTCTCCAATACCTAGCGTTCGATGATACCCCCACCACCCCCCTCACTCCACTCGCTGATTCTCGTGACGACAGACTGACTGGCTGACGTAATGAATAGGATTATGACATCTGACGGACTTATGGATGGCGCTGATGCCTTGGAATGATAAGTGACATGTGGCAGACTGACAGATGATGTAATAAATATGATTATGACATCTGACAAACCTACAGTCTCGGAACGATGAGTGACACTTGACTGGCTGACTTAATGAACATTATTTTGTTTACAGACTTATAGATGTCGCTGATGAGTCGGAAAGACGAGTGACACATGACGGGCCGACATATGACAACCGACAAGCTCTTAGATGGCGTGGATAACTCAGAACGATAAGTGACACATGACAGACTGACTGAGGACATCTGACAAGCTCTTAGATGGCGCGGATGACTCTGAACGATAAGTGACACATGACAGACTTATGAATGGCGCTGATGCCTTGGAACGATAAGTGACATGTGACAGATTGCCAGATGACATCTAACAAGCTCTCAGATGTCGCTGATGACTTGGAAAGACGAATGACACATGACAGACTGACTGATGACATCTGACTACATGATAGGCTCTTGCCTCAGAACAGAGAATTATACGTGACAAGTGACGTATTTTACATAACACAGAGTTTACTCAAAAATCTTTCAAGTCGTTATTTTCTTCAAGTGAGTCTTCTTGTCGGTGATTCATTTTTCGAACTCGCTCATCTCTCTGGAACACTGCCGAAGACTCATTTAGTTGACTTAGATCTGGTTATTCGGAGGCGACTGCCATTTTCCAAATATCACATAATATATGTCATGACCCCAGTCGCTACGGGACCATCTAGGTGTATTTGAATTAACATGGAGTTCAGTCAAAAGTCTATCACGTCATTCTTGTCTTCAAGTGAATCTTCTCGTCGGTGATTCATTTTTCTCGAACTCGTTTACCTATCTGGAACACTGCCGAAGACTCATTTCATTGACTTTGATCTGATTATTCAGATGCGTCTGCCATTTTCCAAGTATCACACAATATACGTCAAGGCCCCAGTCGCTACGGGACCATCTAGGTGTATTTGAATTAACATGGAGTTCAGTCAAAAGTCTTTCACGTCATTCTTGTCTTCAAGTGAATCTTCTCGTCGGTGATTCAATTTTTTCGAACTCGTTTACCTATCTGGAACACTGCCGAAGACTCATTTAATTGACTTTGATCTGATTATTCAGATGCGTCTGCCATTTTCCAAGTATCGCACAATATACGTCAAGACCCCCGTCGCTACGGGACCATCTAGGTGTATTTGAATTAACATGGAGTTCAGTCAAAAGTCTTTCACGTCATTCTTGTCTTCAAGTGAATCTTCTCGTCGGTGATTCATTTTTTTCGAACTCGTTTACCTATCTGGAACACTGCCGAAGACTCATTTAATTGACTTTGATCTGATTATTCAGATGCGTCTGCCATTTTCCAAGTATCGCACGATATACGTCAAGACCCCCGTCGCTACGGGACCATCTAGGTGTATTTGAATTAACATGGAGTTCAGTCAAAAGTCTATCACGTCATTTTCGTCTTCAAGTGAATCTTCTCGTCGGTGATTCATTTTTCTCGAACTCGTTTACCTATCTGGAACACTGCCGAAGACTAATTTAATTGACTTTGATCTGATTATTCAGATGCGTCTGCCATTTTCCAAGTATCACACAATATACGTCAAGGCCCCAGTCGCTACGGGACCATCTAGGTGTATTTGAATTAACATGGAGTTCAGTCAAAAGTCTTTCACGTCATTCTTGTCTTCAAGTGAATCTTCTCGTCGGTGATTCATTTTTTTCGAACTCGTTTACCTATCTGGAACACTGCCGAAGACTCATTTAATTGACTTTGATCTGATTATTCAGATGCGTCTGCCATTTTCCAAGTATCGCACAATATACGTCAAGACCCCCGTCGCTACGGGACCATCTAGGTGTATTTGAATTAACATGGAGTTCAGTCAAAAGTCTATCACGTCATTTTCGTCTTCAAGTGAATCTTCTCGTCGGTGATTCATTTTTCTCGAACTCGTTTACCTATCTGGAACACTGCCGAAGACTAATTTAATTGACTTTGATCTGATTATTCCGATGCGTCTGCCATTTTCCAAGTATCGCACAATATACGTCAAGGCCCCAGTCGCTACGGGACCATCTAGGTGTATTTGAATTAACATGGAGTTCAGTCAAAAGTCTATCACGTCATTTTCGTCTTCAAGTGAATCTTCTCGTCGGTGATTCATTTTTCTCGAACTCGTTTACCTATCTGGAACACTGCCGAAGACTAATTTAATTGACTTTGATCTGATTATTCAGATGCGTCTGCCATTTTCCAAGTATCGCACAATATACGTCAAGGCCCCAGTCGCTACGGGACCATCTAGGTGTATTTGAATTAACATGGAGTTCAGTCAAAAGTCTATCACGTCATTCTTGTCTTCAAGTGAATCTTCTCGTCGGTGATTCATTTTTCTCGAACTCGTTTACCTATCTGGAACACTGCCGAAGACTCATTTAATTGACTTTGATCTGATTATTCAGATGCGTCTGCCATTTTCCAAGTATCGCACAATATACGTCAAGGCCCCAGTCGCTACGGGACCATCTAGGTGTATTTGAATTAACATGGAGTTCAGTCAAAAGTCTATCGCGTCATTTTCGTCTTCAAGTGAATCTTCTCGTCGGTGATTCATTTTTCTCGAACTCGTTTACCTATCTGGAACACTGCCGAAGACCAATTTAATTGACTTTGATCTGATTATTCAGATGCGTCTGCCATTTTCCAAGTATCGCACAATATACGTCAAGGCCCCAGTCGCTACGGGGCCATCTAGGTGTATTTGAATTAACATGGAGTTCAGTCAAAAGTCTATCACGTCATTTTCGTCTTCAAGTGAATCTTCTCGTCGGTGATTCATTTTTCTCGAACTCGTTTACCTATCTGGAACACTGCCGAAGACTTATTTAATTGACTTTGATCTGATTATTCAGATGCGTCTGCCATTTTCCAAGTATCGCACAATATAAGTCAAGGCCCCAGTCGCTACGGGACCATCTAGGTGTATTTGCATTAACATGGAGTTCAGTCAAAAGTCTATCACGTCATTTTCGTCTTCAAGTGAATCTTCTTGTCGGTGATTCATTTTTCTCGAACTCGTTTACCTATCTGGAACACTGCCGAAGACTCCTTTAATTGACTTCGATTGGGTTATTCAGATGCGTCTGCCATTTTCCAAGTATCACACAATATACGTTAAGGCCCCAGTCTCTACGGGACCATCTAGGTGTATTTGAATTAACATGGAGTTCAGTCAAAAGTCTATCACGTCATTTTCGTCTTCAAGTGAATCTTCTCGTCGGTGATTCATTTAACTTGAACTCGTTTACCTATGTGTCTGTGTCATGTGACCCACGCCGATGGACACGTGACCCACGCCGGTGGTCACGTGACCCCACGCCGATGGTCACGTGACCCACGCCGTCTGCCCACGCTGAATATGCTGGGGGGGGAAACCCAAACTACGCAGTAATAAAATGCTGAGTGGACATTTCTCGGAATTTCAACTTGGGAAAACAACCACCGGATGTGGTTGTTTACTTAAGCTGTGGAGCGATAAACAAGTCCAAGGCCAAATCATGACTCGATTTCGCAGAGTCATCATTTCCTAGAATCACACACGCCGCTCGCCAGTAAACACCAGATGTTCATTTGGTGACGTCACACACAATTCTCGGAATTCCAACTCAAGTCTGGACATGTTGCAACACTTATCTGCTGCTGCCTGTTCTAAGTCGAGAGAGATGCTTCGGCGGCGGCCATTGCTATCGTAGGCGTGGGGCTCTCGACGGCCATTTTTTTCGACACAACGAATCACATGAGGTCGTTTTGATCTCCCCGCCCGCCCGCCCCCCGCCCTCCGCTCTTTACATCTATCATGTACTGCAGGGGGGCGTTGCTTCGACGGCCATTTTTTCGACACAACGAATCACATGAGGTCGTTTTTTTCTTCTCCCACACACCCAATTGCTCTCTACGCCTATCATGTACCTGCAATTTTTCTCTCTCTCAACCCCCACACGCTACACCCTACACCGCCATGTTTATTGCGACTGCCGCCAATCGGCTTTTTTTTCCCATTATCAAAGCTACGAGTTTTAAATCGACTTTAGTATGGAACCGTCATGGCTCACTGGTAGCGCACTCGGCTGCCATGCCAATAGGCGTGGGTTCAAGCCCCACTCGGGGACAAAAATTTTTTTTTTTTTCTTCCGCAACCCTCCCCCCACCTTCTTCGGCGTTGGGGGGGTTGCTGAAGAACTTCGCCGAAGAACCAAAATGGCGGAGATCTCGATGGCCAGATGCCATCGAGAGCGAAAATTCAAATTAATGAGGCGAAACCGGCTTTGTCATACTACTACTGATAGGTAATTTAATTTCCAACATCAAGGTATTCCATAATTTTTCCATAATATTGACGTCATTTTGATGAGTAGCTAAGAGAAAAACGCGGCGGCTGACTGCAGGATTTCCGCGCAATGTAACCGCCGCTGGCGGCAATGTTAAGCCACGCTGTGAGGCTGGCGGCATTGCATTTTTAGCAATGTTTCATTATATTCTAACACCTTCTCCAAGCTCAACTTTGCACTGATGATGCAATTTGTTTTTTTATTTTACTAATCAAGGGACCTGGCGGCACTGTTAAGCCACGTTGTGAGGCTGGCGGCATTGCATTTTTAGCAATGTTTCATTATATTCTAACACCTTCCCCAGAATCAACTTTGCACTTATAATGCATTTTGTTTTTTTTATCGCTACTTAAGGGCCCAGGTGGCAATGTAAAGCCACGGCAATGAAACGTTGCTTGGATAAATTTTAGCACTTTGGTACATGAACTATTATTTCCAGTTGAAATTTTTCATGCGTTTATCCATACAAAATTTTTGACTGTGCTCTTGGCCTAATAAGTTAATTCTTCCTTATCAAGACGCTCTATTTGAAGTTTGCCTTCCATAATGAACAAAATTTCCACAAAAAGTTAATATTAAAAAAATATATCCCAAACAGTATTACCCTCCAAGAGAAAAAATCTTTAAACCACCACAGTCTCCTCTATCATAGAAAAAAAAATATATATATATAAATGGGCACTAAAAATGTGTCACCCTGTATATCAATACAACAATAATCCTCAAAAAAAAATATCAATAATTATACACAGACTATTAGAGTCATCCTGTATAAATATAGCACTTTGACTGTAAAATAGGGGTAAAAAATAGAATACAAATTGATTGTTTTTATCACCCGGTATAGGTAGACCACATCAATATATAAAAAAAAATGATAGAATATCATTGAATTAGAAAAAAAATATACCGTGCGACTGAATCGCCCTATATTAGAGAAAAACAAAAACATCGAATGACTTTTATACCCTTAAACGTTGAGGCGCCAGTTTGCCACCGCCATACAGTTAAAGTATTACAGTGAGCAAGATCACACTTACGCTTTTGACAAGTGTCCAAAAGCTGTTAGAGTGACAGGGTAGGCTCGCGGCTAAGCTCCAGTGAAGAGGGGAGTGGGTTGGACAAAACAAAATGTCTTGTGATATTAGACGTGCGGGCGCCAGTCATATGAATGCTGAGCCCCCTGTAGAGATAATTTTACCAATTCCCATATAACTCGAATAGTAATAATTTAGGCGATTGCCACACTCTTAAATAATAACCAGCTTTATGATTAAGTCATATAATCTATAAGGTGACAAGGGTTTTATTTGTATTAGCCGTCGAAGTAGCTGAAGGCTTATAAGAAACTATCAGAGACACCGTAGTGGTGCAGTAGCTGAAGGCTTATTAGAAATTATCACAGACACCTTAGTGGTGAAGTATAATAGAAAATATTACATAAATTAACCTGAAGAATAGCCCAGGGCTCAAACTATCTAGGGGTGCCACAGTTATCTTGCTCAACACATCATACCCCTTTAGGGTAGGATAGTAAATAAACCCGCTTAAGTTAGGTGCACCTTACCTGTAGCGTTTACAGAATCTCAAGGTAATTATTTTAAATAAACAAAAGATAAAAAGGTATATAATATTGGTTGAACTGGTTAACTGGCGTACACATCAGATTGGTTTCAGCCAGGCAATATGGTGGAATCTACCAGGTGGAAGGATACCAGCAATAAAGGTGCAAGGTAAGTGTCAGCCTTCAGGGCAGTGACACCCACACGACAGATGAGTCCTCCGGACTAAAGGTGGGTTTAGTCAACAGCCTTTTTAAAACTATGATTAAATATATGATAAAGACAAAAGTTGAAGTTGTTATATCAAATGGCACCATTTATACAACGATATTAAGTTTATGCTAAAACTAGTGCGACCTTGAAAATCCTAACTTTTAGAATCTTATGATTATGATAAAAACATTGTCCATAATGCGCGTGCGCCCAAGTTTCGTGTCGGCTGTCAAGAAGAATGTTCCATAGTTACCACAAAACACAGCGTCCCAGGGTATTTTGTGATAATTGTGATGGTTACTGTATTCTGTCAATTGTCAGTTCGTCAGTTGGTGTTTGTATTTCGTAAGGATCATTTTGGTACTAATGAAATTTTAAAATAAAATACACTTTTTCAAAATCTCTGCATAATGTCTCAAGAAGAGCATACGCTAATTGAGCTTGTTCATAAAATGACCCATTTATGGGACAAAAGTCACAGGAGTTATAAGGACAAAATTGCTATTGATAACTCTTGGCAAACCATTTCAGCAATAATTCATATTGATGGTGAGTAGAACATATCTGTGTAGAAACATTGATTACACCTATCATTTGCCCAATTTTAGTTGCAGATTGCAAACAGTTGTGGGCTTCGATACGCACAAGATATGTGAGAGAGAGAAGGATCATCAAAAACCTTCCTTCTGGTTCAGGAGCCTACACTTCTAAATGGCCCTTATTCCAATACTGCGGATTTTTGTATGCTACAATTCACACAAGAAGGTAGATATATTATTTTATTATTGCCCTTAAATATAAACCTTTAATGTAGTTGCATAAATAATTTCATTTTATTTGCAGAACAATGAGTAACATAATTGGTAATACTCCAGGGTGCTCAAAAGAATTGTGGCAGGATGCAATTTGGAGGGACGATGGTTCTGTTGAAATAGAATCAGAATGTATCCAGGAGGGAGCAGAAGTGGAGGAGTCTTTTGAGGAGGTGGAGTACAGGGAAGAAGAGGATAAAGAAAATGAACCCATATCAAAAGTGGATGAAATAAGAAAAAAAAAACAATCAGCCAAAAAAAGGAAAAAAACAACTTATGATATAGATAATCTAGTGGAAACATGTACTACACTAGGTGGTACAATAAAAGCTTTAATAAACCCTCCAGAGAAAGACTCAAAATCAAAAGAGGATCATTATTTCTCTTTATCTATAACAGAGTCCTTATTACACATAAAACACAATAAAAAAAAAATTAGATTAAAATCTAAAATATTAGAACTCATTGCAGATAATTTTGATTCAGATTCAGACTGAATATCGACAGTTAAAGTGCCAAACCTCGTAAGTGAGTTTTGTACTGACTTACAAGAATATCATTTTTATTTATTGTTTTTGAAGAATATCATTTTTATTTATTGTTTTTGATGAATATCATTTTTATATATTGTTTTTGAAGAATATCATTTTTATTTATTGTTTTTGAAGAATATCTTATTTTTTACCTACATCACAATCATTTATTTGTTGAAGGAAGGCTGTGGATTTAACCAAAATAAAATCAAAATCATTTTTATTTATTGTTTTTGAAGAATATCATTTTTATTTATTATTTTTGAAGAATATCTTATTTTTTACCTACATCACAATCATTTATTTGTTGAAGGAAGGCTGTGGATTTAACCAAAATAAAATCAAAATTACTTGACGTTATTTAATTTTATTGAAAAACTTATCCTATATATATACCACTTAGTATAAATTTGGAATACTTCCCCTGGCTACCCGTTCCTCTTGCCAAGAAATCCAGCCCTCCTTGGAAGTACAGTAGTCTGCAAGCAGGTCTCTTTGGTTGCTTGAATTCCTTGTATAATTATTTGAAGCTAGCCTATTCACTGATTTCAAATTCTCGGAGTCTTCCCTCCACGACCCAAGATGCAACACACCATCTGAATCGATTTTGTCAGTGAAACCAGTTGGGCAATATTTTCTTTCAGAAAGAGGTATATGTTTTTCTGATGATTGCAAAAAATTGTGGAGGACCAATGTTGCCAGAACTATATACTCACATACATCTATATTTGCAATGATAGGTTTTCGAAGTATCCTCCAACGCTGGCATAATATGCCGAAAGCATTTTCAATTGTACGTCGTGCACGGGATAATCTGTAATTGAATGTCAATTTGGTCTCATCCAAATTTGGATTAGAGTAAGGTTTCACAATATTTATGTGCAACGGGAATGCTGCGTCTGCAACGAAGAAGTAATTTGTCTTGATGTCACTACCTGGTAGATTTTTGGGAGAAGGAATATTCAACCTCTTAGTGATAATTGCTTTTCCAAATCGACTATTTCTGAACACCATGGAGTCATGATTTGAACCACTTGCCCCAACATCCACAAGGGTGAACCGATAATATGAGTCGCATGCTGCCATCAACACCAAACTGAAGTGTTTTTTATAGTTGAAAAATTCACTTCCTGAATTAGCAGGAGCCTGGATATTGATGTGTTTTCCGTCTATTGCTCCTAAACAGTTGGGCATATTCCATCTCTCAAAATATTCTTGTGAAATTGTTCGCCATTGTACCTGGGATGGTGAAGGAAGTTGAGTTGGGGATAAAATATTCCATATGGCAATACATGTTTCTTTCACGATAACATGAACCGTAGCTTTCCCTACTTTATACGTCCATGCAAGTTCTTGCAATGAACAACCAGAAGCCAGATAACTGAAAGCAAAGAATAAAACTCTTCAAAGAGCACCAGTAAAAAAATAATTTTCTTACTGAATGGTCATTGCCAACCTGTGATCAGGAGTTAGATGATATTTTTTTTTTTGTAAAGATGGACCCACCAATTGGAGTAATTGTTCGTACATCTCCTTGGTCATTCTCATATATTTAAAATGTTGATCGGAATCTACCTCCATGGTTCTCATCTCTTTGAGCACTGATGCAAAAAATCCATTTTGATCCCTATTTCTATTCATAGGTCTCACTTTGAACCTCCTAGTACGCTTCTTCTTTTTCGCGATAATCAAACTACTAATGCAGACTTGCAGTGCAAGGGTAGCAATAACAACAATTTTGTTTTTCTCTAATTCCATAATAACAATATACGAAAATAAAGTTAGGTTATATTTATCTATCCAAACGCAAACATAGAACAAGTAATTTGGCATTTTCAGTAACTGTCATTCTTAAATTTATGCCTAATTCTAAAACTTGTATAAAATAGGTAATTATTTTAACGCTTATGTTTATGATAACGCTTGTGCTAAAGTTATGCTTATGTTGACTAAACCCACCTTTACATGCAGAGACAAAATATGAGTTCTTCAGTCGAACGGTAAGTAGACCAAGACAACAGATGAGTCCTGTTAGTACGACTAGTACTCTAGGATGAAATATACCAAGACCCAAGTTGAGTTCTTCAGTACGACTAGTGCTCCGGGATAAAGTATGCCAAGACCAATAAAGACCCTGAAATTAAATAATTGACTGTCTGATAACAACTTGAATAGACCTCATACCTTTGTCTAGGAAGGCCTGGTGCTAACTGCGGCAAAGATCCTGTTAACAGGCTCCTATACAGATGTTATGTCCAAATATCATAGTCCTAGTCAAAGGGTCAACAACTTAGGCTTGATTTTCACGATGATCAAAATTATGCCTACAAGATAGATAGAATTGCCAAAGGCTCAAGGATATAGTCGAGAAAATGGAGAAAATGTGGCTAGAAAGTGAGTTTATAGTCTCCTATTTGGGTATGTTTTCCAAAAAATAATCAGCTTCCCATCAAATCACCAACGTGACAAACTATGGAAAACATTAATTCAGTTGAAAGAATAATCCCATTGACTGGATGATTGCAGAAATCAATATTCAAATTCAACTCAAAATTCTCATCACTTTCTGCTCACAAAAAAATTTCCACAGTAGCCGGAAATCGGAAATCAGAAATCAGAATAGACTTCTTCTTCTTCTTTATTGAGCCCGGTTATGAAACTACATTGGGGCTATGTAGACGTGGAGATCCCATTAATGTCAGCATTATTTCAGCAGCATCCCTGTCAGCTTGATTCTCTTCATCCATATGCTCACAAAGCACATTTTTTTGAATTAAATAATCTTCTTCATTCACTGAGGTTTCTAACTTACTAGCAGAGTTTCTTACTGATAACCTAGTATCTCTTGAAGATGACCCAGCCTCACATTCAGGAACGTTTGAAAGTTTTTTCGTGAACAGAAAAATGTGTGCTCGGTGCTACCTTCATTTTTTTATTCCAAGTTTCTTGTTCAACATGTTCGTTTAAAGGACTTTATGTTTAATCTGTTTTGTTAATCGCGACTTAGGAATGTTGAAGATGAATTCTTTATGTAATGATAACACGTTTTCTCTGCTCTTTCTCAAATATCTAGTACATCTAATATTTTTCTGACCACCCAAAATATTTTTCTTGAGATGCCCAAAATAATTTTCTACATAAGTATTACTAACACGACGCTCATTGCCGATCTTTCTCAAGATAATTCCAGTCCAAAGTGAACAAAATGGCATATATTTGAATAAAATCATATCGAAAAATTTTCTGCTGTAATACTTATTATCTGTTCCCTCAGAATGAGATAGAAATCTATGTATGGCATCGACTTTTTCAAATAATTTACTGAAGCGACTGTAAAAAATACTTAATTTGTGTAAACCGACAGATTTATCATCCAACTTATAATTATCATTATCATCATCATTGATGTGTACACATTCATTTAAATTCATGTCCAGCCCTCGGACTACAAATGTATGATTTTTGTCTTGGGGTTTGGTATAGGTATGAAAGTTAATCTGTGCTTGCTTTAGGCTTTCAATTATGTTGTTTCTTGTTTCATTATGGTTAGTATATATTTCGGTATTTCCTTGTTTATACTGAAATTGCAATCCGTGATCACCTGCAATATTGACAAATCTTTTTTGATCTGAGTTTGTCAGAATGTTTAGCCCTAGAACTCAATTTAAGTTATCAATTTTTATTTTAGAATTATGGCAAAGTGGTCACAAGAAGAATTAGAAAGAGCTTTAGCGGCGTATAGACAAGGACATTGTGGTTTGAATGAATGTAGTAGAAGATATGGTATTTCTAAACCCACTCTAAAGAGACATTTGGAAAATAAAAATATTATTGCTAACGGCAATGTTATTTATCGTGGACGTCTCACAACATTAGGAAAAGACTTTGAAGACTCCATAGCAGTTTATGTACTGCGAATGGAGGAATTACTTTTCGGTGTTACAACTAAAGACGTCAGAAGACTTGCATTTAGTCTTGCTGAAAAGCATCATATCAAGCACAAGTTCAATGTAGAAACACAAATGGCAGGAAAAAAGTGGTATTACGGATTCATGAAACGGCATCCTCGAATTTCACTTCGACAACCTGAAGCAACCTCAATGGCTCGAGCTAGAGGTTTTAACAAAGAGAATGTAATGGGGTTTTTTACATTACTGGAAAAATTAGTTGATAAACACAATATTGGACCTGATAAAATTTTCAACGTTGATGAAAGTGGCTTCAGTACAGTACAGAAAAAAACCACAAAAAATTCTAGCTCAGAAAGGTAAACATCAAGTGGGTACCATTGCAAGTGGTGAACGAGGAGTCAATACAACTATAGTTTGCTGCTTAAGTGCAGCTGGTGTTTATATACCACCAATGATCATCTTTAAGAGAATGAGGCATACTCCTGAACTAGCAAATGGTGCACCACTTGGTAGTTTAGTCGAAATATCTGAAACTGGATACATTAATACAGATTTATTTGTCAAATGGCTACAGCATTTTATTTCTTACACCAAACCAGATCCAGAGCACAAAATATTATTACTTCTGGATGGGCATACAACTCATTCCAAAAATCTGGAAGCGCTTGATTTAGCCAAAAAGTCTGGTATAATAATGTTGCAATTACCAGGCCATACAGGCTGCAGAAACTTGGTTGAGAGCTAATCGTGGCCGAACAATAAGTCAGTTTCAAATGTCACAACTTCTTGGCGAAGCCTATGGAAAAGCAGCAACCGTGGCTATTGCTCAAAATTGCTTCAAAAGCACAGGATGCTGGCCTGTTGACCGGAGTGTTTTCGGGGATGACAGGTTCGCAGCTTCAGAGTATTTACTACCTAAACCACTTCCAGTACCAAACCCCGATTTGTCCAACACTGAAGAAACTTTAAATACGAGTATTGCAGTGAATGATAGTATTGCTTCCCCGGAGAATTTGAATAGTATCCTGCCATCGACTTCTAAAGCAGATTTAACACCACCACAACCAGTTATCCCTAAAAACTACAAGGGAGCACAACAAGCTGTCGAATTAACATCCACTCCTTATAAAGAACAACTGGAAGAAGCAAAGGCAAAAAAAAGGAAACAATCTAGAGCCAAAGTTAAAAGAGTTGTAACAACCGATAGTGCCGGTATTCCCAAGAAGAAACGCAAGTCTGCTGAATCCAAAAAACCTGCAGGAGTTTCAATAAAAGATGATCCTTGCAGAACAAACGAAAACAGTTGAAAAGGGAGGCAGCTTCAAGAAACACAATAATTTTTTCGGATGATGAAAACTTTTCTGAAGATAGTTCTGATACCTGGTGTCTGTATTGTTCCGAACCATATTCTAGGTCCAAATCACGGGAAACTTGGTTTCAGTGCATGAAGTGCAAACAATGGGCTCATATGGAGTGTGCTGGATTAACACCAAATGTAAAAACTTATATATGTGAGATATGTAATTAAATCACTGACTGTTGATATTTAGTCGATCTGGTTATGATCCAAATCCGTTTTTAAGTTCATTTTTCGCTATTTCATACATTTTCAGAATAAAATTTGTTTGACTTGTTAAGGCCATTTGATTTCTATGGTACGATTTGAGAGATAGGTCGGTACGATTTAGGAAACTGTGTTCCTAATTCGTACCGAATGCAGTGCCTGTGCATTTTATCAATTACGTGAAAATATGAATAGGTACATTCTTCGTTTTCCATGACAAAGAAGCCAATACATGAAGGTTTCGCTATATCACAAGCAGTTTGAAATATGCCAAAATAAAATAAAATATCCAAAGTGGTACGAATTAGGCAACCTTCCCCTACAGATTGTTTTTAATTTTTTCACGTGGTGTCAGCTATTGGTTTCTGAAAATATCGTTCTCTCCTATGCCTGACACATGTGTCAGGCAATGCCATCGGTAATTTCGGGTGAAAAAGGGAAATTGTATTTCAAGAAGAAAGAAGAAGAGCGGGATAGAAAGGAACGGGAAAAAAATGAGAAAAAACAGAAAAGAGAAGCATTAAAGCTTCTGAAAGCAAACGAAAGAAAGAAACAGATGAGAAAACGGAAAAAAATTGAAATTTCAATCGAGTCTGACAGTGGAGGAGACAACTGGGATCAAGCACCATCAGACGATAGTGACATTAATGAAGCATCAATAGCTGCACATGGTTTCAAAAAAGATGACTTTGTTATTTTGACATATGATGGAAAATATTATCCCGGCCTAATAAAACAGATTGATTCGGTAAAAAGGTCATATTTAATATCAGCGATGATGCAGAGCGGATTAAATTTCAGATGGCCAGAGAAAGAAGACATCCTTTGGTATTCACAGGAAGAAATTATAGGCAAAATAAAAAATCCGAGGCCAATTAACTCAAGAGGAAGTTACTATGTGCATGAAATGACCGATTATTTATAATAATTCCACTCTCATGTCTCTTCACATCGTGGATGTTAAGTATGTTTTTTTCTGAATAAAAGTTTTCAAACCTTTGTTACATTATTTTTGCTCTAAATGTCATATTTAAACAATTTATAAAACATGTCAGGTATTGGTTCACCCGAAGTCAGACTTAGGGCAGAGTCGAAAATCACCCATGTCAGGTACTGGACAAAAAGTATGGACAAATAAAAAATTTCAAAATATAAGAAAACGGAGATACCAGTCTTAGTTATTAAAGACATATCATAGATGATGTCTGATCTAGTGATCCCCCAAATGATATATCCCATAGGTGTTTTTTTCTCGTTAAAACAGGATGGTATTCAAAAAATCATCCCTAAAGGTGTCAGGCATTGGTCTGTTTACGTTAGAAACATTAAATAAAACGGACAAAAAAATTATCTAATGAAACGTGTGAAGAAATAGGAAATAATAATGAATCAAAACTTAATACAGAAAATATAAATCGTATTGAAGAATCTCAAATATCAACGAAAGAAACAAACGAGGAGAAATGTCTAGACTGTGGATACAGCCGTCTTGATACAACGGTTGATTGGGTCGCTTGTGACGAATGTAATCGTTGTATCCATATAAATTGTGATCCATCATCCTCAAATAAAACTTACAGCCGTTCCTTTTGTTGCGATTATTGTGCAGCTGAAAAAAAAAATAAATAATGAAACAACCTCTTTATTGCGGTTTCGGTAATCTGGATGTTTCCGTCGATTGGGTTGCTTGTGATGGATACAACGGGTGGATACATCAAACTTGTGATATTAAAAATCAAACTTATAGTCATTCTTTTTATTGTAAAGGTTGTTCCAACAATTTGAGATACAAATGTAACGAAGCCCTGCAAAAATTAAATAGTGATAGCTCGCACAGACATTTGATTGAGCAAAATTCCAGAGAACAGAGAGACTCGGATATGTGGTTCGACGAAAGAAAAAAAAAGATTGACCGCTTCAAATTTTGGCGTGATATGCAAGGCAAAGACTTCGAAAAGTAAATTTAATTTATCACAATCTCTCATAACGACAAAAACTTTTTCAAATAAAGCTATGCAACACGGTATCGATTGTGAGAAGTTGGCGCTCGAATCATTCTTGAATATAACAAATTATGAATATAAAAAAAGCGGCCTAATAATACATAACAAATATTCGTTTTTAGGGGGGTCGCCGGACGGACTTTTGAATGAAGACGGTCTTATATAGATTAAATGTCCCTTTAAAGCTCGCGAATGTGAACAGAAAGAAACCCTTACCAAACTAGATTACATCGATAATGAAGGACACCTGTGTTCAGTCTTCGTGAATATTAAAATATATTTTGTGCCTAATTTGTCGCGAGTATACAATGACAAAATGATATCTCACTCTTCACAAAAGTAGGTGAAAAAACCAAAGAGAGAGACCACAACAGTTCCTATCTGTGTGTGACGAGAACTCGCCGGCTACCGTTGTCCAGTTGTTTCAATAATTAAACAATTTAATTATTTGATGCCCCCCCGTGGTTTCAAAAGGAGTGAACCCTCAGGAAACTGTTTGTGCGTGCCCGTACACAGTCATTGACTAGATAAGTGAGTTCCCGTGAAGAGGACGGCCGTCCAAGCTACCTTCGCGCCAGCAAATGGAAACCAACCAGCACTAAGGTGAGTGTGGGAGAATTTTGTCATTGGCGATATAAAAATATAAATTATAAACACAGTCCACTGCTCATTAAATCTCGCCCATAATTTTGGTCCATTCGAACCCGATTATCAATTTCTTCGTTTTCAGTTCAATTTATATGCAATTATTTGGCCGGCATTTTCGTGTTCCTCCATTCTCAGAACATATCGCTCACGCATCGTCACTAGTCACCTGGGTGCGTAGACCCTCCCACTCGTTAGTTTAATTGTTTACCGGTCAGCGAAGATATCGCAGTGACAGTAAATAACCTCTATTATTTCAATTACATTTGTTTTGGGTTGGAATTCGCGAATAAAATATAAGAAATCCAGCATATTAAACGTAATGTACTCACAATTGGAAAAATTGATCTCTTTCAAGGTGTCATTTCATAGGTGGGACTTAGTATAACTTGATAATAATTAACCGATTTTATACCGAATATTATATATTAGTATGTTATAATTGTGATACTATTTCACAAGTAAATTTTCTGTTCGATGCTATAAATAGCCTCAAAAGGTAAGAACACTTTATTCCGAAATAGCTCTACTAATTGGTTTATCTTAGCTAATGCGGTTTAGCTAGATGTTATTTACACTTGATTGACATTTGATTTGTTTTCGTAATAACTCGACACAATGGCTGAAAGTGCTAAGAAATTGAATCAAAATATTGCTCATCGTGGGACAGAAATTATTAAAATCAATGAGTTAAGGAAAGTAGCTGATAAAGCTCTCACTGATAAATCTATGCACAATAATTTTAAATGTAGGTATAGGCATATTGAAGGAATTCAGGAGTCGTTTGAGAGGTTTCATAGCATAGTAATGAGTCTGGTTTCTGCTCAAGAGAAAGATTTGGACACTCATAATAAGATATTTACCGATTTTCAAACGAATCTCTTTCATGTTCAGGCAATTTACATGCAACTTTTCGATGATGGAAAGGATACAAGTGTTCTGCCTATGAATAGTACCATGGCAGGCACTGCTCGACAAAATAATAATGTTAAACTACCCAAAATTGAGTTGCCTAAATTTGGAGGAGATATGAAAACATGGCAAACTTATAAGGATATGTATGTCTCACTAATACACGATAATGATTCATTGTCTGATATTGACAAATTCAATTATTTAATTTCTTCTCTAGAAGGTGCTCCCTTGGCACTTGTCAAGAAAACACCCTTAGTGGGAAATAATTACAATGTAGCTTATGAGAAATTAGTGAAAAGATATGATAATAAAAGACTCATGGCCAGTTCTTATTGGCATTCAATAGAGCAAACAAAAAAATTAAATTCTTCAGATAATCCAATTGCATTACGTAATCTACTCGATACTTTTACTTTGAATATATCATTTTTGGAGAACCTTGGGTTTGATGTTAAAACCTGGGATTTCATATTATTTAGTATGTTAATTGACAGGTTAGATAATGCAACTGCTACTTAATTTGAAATTCAACATGGATCTTCTTTGGATATCCAAGATTGTTATAATACTTTGGTAGAATTCATTGAAACTCAGTGTAATGCCCTTGATACTGTAGAAGGTTCCTCAACTTCTCCTAAGAAGTGTATGATACTGAAAAATAAATCTACCCCTAATTACGGAAATTCAAGGTTGAAAAGCGGTGCTGCTTTTATGACTCAAACTAATAAGCTCTCATGCCAGCTTTGCAAAGCTGAACATATGATCTATAATTGCCAGATATTTTTGTCCAAATCTCCGAACGAGCGATTTACCCTTATCAAAAATAACAAGTGGTGTTCTAACTGCCTGGGTTCCAAGCATTCAGCCTCGAAATGCACCTCCAGTACCCTATGTAAAAAATGTTCTTTGAAACATCATAGCCTGCTGCACTTTGACAGACCCGAACAGAATCAAATTTCTACAAGCGATTTCTGTTCACCCTCTTCGTCATTGGAACAATCTTCCACTAATCTCCTCACTCATGCAAATACTACAGTCTTGCTCTCCACTACCCTCGTCGAGGTATATGCTGAAAATGGCAAATGTCTAATTGCTAGAGCTATTCTCGACAGCGCTAGTCAATCTAACTTCATAACTAGCAAATTTGTTAGTCGTTTAGGTCTAAAATCTTCCCCATCGAATATTTCCATTTATGGAATTGGAAATATCAATTCCCAATCTTATGAAGGCATTTCCTGTACAATAAAGCCGATAAATAAACCACAACCAAGTTTTGTCTTGGACTTCGTTGTCCTACCAAAAATTTGTTCGAATATGCCCGTTGTCGACATTTCCAAAGATAAATTCAAGAAATTCAAGAATTTGGGGTTGGCAGATCCTCTGTTCAATATTTCACAGCCCGTGGATATGATTCTGGGAGCTGATATATTCGGTCTAGTTCTGAGAGGTAATATTATGGCTAGTACAGTGGATAATCCTGTTGCTCTGGACACCGAATTCGGTTGGGTCATATTAGGAAAAGTTGATAACTCTCCCCCTCCTTCACTGCCTCTTGTGACTAACGCATTTTTTGCCTTCGCGGAATTTTCCCTTGAACATTTGGTAAAACAGTTCTGGGAACTTGAACAAGTACCCACAGGAATAACTTCCTCCCCCGACGATAACTTAGCTGAAAAACATTTTGTTGAAACACATTCCCGCACGGAGACTGGAAGGTTTGAAGTCTTTCTTCCTTTCAAGATTACAAATCCACAATTTGAAAATTCTCGAGATATCGCACTTAAAAGATTTTTTTCTCTCGAACGAAGGCTTTCAAAAGATCCTCAGCTCTACGAGCAATATAAACAATTCATGAAAGAATATCTTGACTCCCAATATATGGAGCTTGTACCTCAAAGTCAAGTGGATCATCCCTCTTATTATATTCCCCATCTCTGTGTTCTCAGGCCTGAAAGTAAAACTATGAAAATTCGTGTTGTATTCGATGCTTCCAGCAAATGTGCAAATGATATTTCACTCAATCAAACACTCTTTTCGGGGCCTAAACTCCAAAAGAACATAGTGGAGATTCTGCTCAGATTCCGAGCCAATCGCATTGCCTTAACAGCAGATATTCACCGTATGTTCCTGCAAATTCGTGTTGCTAGGGAACATCAAGATTTCCAGAGAATTTTATGGAGGTTTTCCAAAGACTTGCCAATTCAGGATTATCGTCTACTAACGGTTAGTTTCGGGGTAAGCTCTTCTCCTTTTCTTTCGATAAGAGTGTTGAAGCAATTATCTTTGGATTATAAGGATCGGTTTCCTCTTGCTTCAAAAATTCTTGATTCCGACATATTTGTTGATGATATTGTATATAGTCAGAAGCAAATTCTGCAAAAAAGGAACTCATTTCTCTTCTTGGGACTGCAGGATTTGAGTTGCGAAAGTGGGCATGTAACTATCCAGACGTTCTTTCTGACTTGCCTTCTTCAAGTCTCCAATGTGATCCTGCGCCCGTGGACTTTGATCCGGAATCCAGTACTATAAAGATATTGGGATTGCAATGGAACCCTCACCTCGATGTTTTTGCTTACAAGGTGATACCTTTCGATACACCCTGTACAAAACGAGGAGTTCTGTCGCAACTTGCACGAGTTTATGATCCCTTAGGATTTCTGACTCCACTCACTCTTTCGATGAAATTACTCGTTCAAAATCTCTGGGCCTTAGGAATTGATTGGGATTCCACACCATCTTCTTCAATTGTAGAGATGTGGAAGAGGGTAAGTATAGAGATGAAATTGCTTTCCAGCCTACAGATTCCCCGTATAATTTCCTCGGAAAATTATACCATGTGTGAATTACATGGATTCTGCGATGCTTCTGAGCGTGGCTACGCTGGTGTTGCTTACCTCAGAATCCTGGATGATAATGACAAAATATTTGTTTACCTCATTTGTGCAAAATCTAAGGTAGCTCCCCTCAAAAAAATATCAGTTCCTAGGCTCGAACTCTGTGGTGCTCATTTACTCTCTAATCTCCTCAAATTCGTACTCGAATCACTTTCTGGTAAAATTAACATTTCTCGTGTACTTGCATGGACTGATTCATCTGTCACACTTTCTTGGATAAAATCACCCCCTCATAAATGGACGACTTTCGTATGTAATCGAGTCACGCAAATTCAAGAAAATCTTCCTCCCGCTCACTGGTATCATATAAAATCTGAGAATAATCCAGCCGATCCAGCCTCTCGAGGTTTGTCACCCGCTGATTTATTACACAATGAGTTATGGTGGTCGGGGCCGACATTTTTGAGATACCCTTCTAGTGATTGGTCAGTAGAAATTAATAAATTTTCCGAAACGGAACTCGAAAGAAGAAAGACTGTTCTGGTAAGTAATACCGTAGAACACCCCCTTTTAGCACTACTCCACAAATTCAGTTCTTTGGCAAAAATTCAGCGCATAGTTGCTTACATTCTCAGATTTTTGGGTAAAGTAAAGCCTTACGAATACTCTCCGGATAAGAGGGTTACCCCATCCGAAATGGACTCTTCTTTGAACCTCTTGATTAAACAAACCCAACTTCAGCCATTTGATAAAGAGATTGATCTCATAAAAAACAATAAACGTTTACCCAAATCATTCAGAAAACTTACTCCATTTTTTGACTCCCTGGGTATTATAAGGGTGGGCGGACGCCTAGTGAATTCGACACTTTCCTATGAAGAAAAACATCCTGCTCTGCTTCCCAGTGATCATCGTTTTACTCAGCTTGTTATTGAATACACGCATTCTCGTTTTTTGCATCCGGGTTTGCGATCTCTACAAAATTTGCTTCTTCAACGCTATTGGATATTTTCTCCGAAGCGTACAATCAAAAAGGTAATATCAAAATGTATGAAATGCTTTCGCGTGAACCCAATTTCTCAACAGCCTTTAATGGGTAATTTACCCTATGCTCGTGTGACCCAAGTGAAACCCTTCTCACATGTTGGTACTGATATGGCAGGTCCTTTCACCACTTTAGTAAGGAGAGTTCGAGGATCTAAAACCTATAAATCTTACCTATGTATATTCGTCTGCATGGCCATAAAAGCCATACATATTGAGTTGGTATCCGACTTATCCACCGAAGCGTTTCTCGCTGCATTACGTCGCATGATTTCCCGAAGAGGAAGGTGCTCTGATATTTACTGTGATTCCGGATCGAACTTCATTGGTGCTTCAAGGTATTTGTCCTCTATTATAGAATCCGCAGCTCTTGAGGAGCAGATCAAATTCCATATAAACTGCCCTAAAGCTCCCAATTTTGGCGGACTCTGGGAATCGGGAATAAAGTCTATAAAATCTCACCTAAATAGAGTTATAGGAGATCAAGTTCTTACGTTTGAAGAGCTATATACGGTACTTGTGCAAATAGAGGCTGTATTGAACTCTCGCCCCTTGTGCGAATTGAGCTCAGATCCGCGGGACCTGCAGGCTCTTACTCCAGCTCATTTCTTAGTCTTGGAACCACTCAATACACTTCCTGATCCAAAAATACCAGACATTAAATTGAATAGATTGTCACGGTGGCAGTTATTACAGAAAATGCATCAATCATTTTGGAATAGATGGCACAGAGAGTATCTGCACACTTTACTGCAAAGGAGCAAATGGACGGATATGTCAGCTCCAATAGAGCCTAATTCTCTTGTTATCCTGAAAGACGATTCAGCGCCACCTTTGAAATGGCACCTAGGCAGAATAGTATCTATTCATCCTGGCAACGATGGTGTTACGAGGGTAGTCTCAGTTAAAACGAGTAAAGGTGTTTATACTCGACCTGTCAGCAAGGTGTGCCCTTTGCCCAGCAATGAATAATTTCATATTATGCTCATATAATTGTCAGTGTTTGTATTTAAAATTAGTAATTGGGGTTTTAATTTTTTTTATGCATCATTCCCTATTTTGCAACGATTTCTCTAGTATTTTTTTTTTTTAATTTTTGTTTTCTTTATAAAATTGTCATTTTAGGTGAGCGGTATGTTCAGTCTTCGTGAATATTAAAATATATTTTGTGCCTAATTTGTCGCGAGTATACAATGACAAAATGATATCTCACTCTTCACAAAAGTAGGTGAAAAAACCAAAGAGAGAGACCACAACAGTTCCTATCTGTGTGTGACGAGAACTCGCCGGCTACCGTTGTCCAGTTGTTTCAATAATTAAACAATTTAATTATTTGATGCCCCCCCGTGGTTTCAAAAGGAGTGAACCCTCAGGAAACTGTTTGTGCGTGCCCGTACACAGTCATTGACTAGATAAGTGAGTTCCCGTGAAGAGGACGGCCGTCCAAGCTACCTTCGCGCCAGCAAATGGAAACCAACCAGCACTAAGGTGAGTGTGGGAGAATTTTGTCATTGGCGATATAAAAATATAAATTATAAACACAGTCACTGCTCATTAAATCTCGCCCAACCTGAAATTTAATTCAAATTATTATTATCAGATTCAGGGTTTACTAGAGATATCGAATAGACCGTGGTGTGAATTTGTTATTTATAATTTTAAAGGGATTCAGATGATGCAAAGAATTGAAAGAAACTCGACATTTTTCAAAAATAATGTGTTACCAAAGTTGAAAGAGTTTTATTATTTTTTCTATCTGCCTAGTTTACTGGGATTTGGAAATATTGACGATAACTCACGTAAATGGAGACCCGTTAATGATATAATATTTTTACCAAACGGATTGGTAAATGACATCAATTATTACAAGAAAGTCAATAAAGATTATGTCGTGGCACTTTTCAAAAATTTCGATTGCTTTATTCAAATTAATTATTCGGATATTGCATCTCTTAATAATAATACTTGGCTAACTAATTTTGTGATAGACGTAACTTTAAATTTATTGAACGTTGAAAATAAATATCAAATAATACCACAGGAAATTTCCACCTTCATTTTTAATGGGGAGATTTCTGAAATATTTTTGTCAAGAATAAAAATAAAAAAAAAATGTCGCATTACCGATCTTCATTAATGGAAATCATCATTGCCTTGCAATCGTTGATTTTGAAAAGTCAACTTTTGCATTTCTAGATCCATTTTATAGTAATAAGCAGAAAACTAAACATTATTTTAATATATTTTGTAAATTCATTAATTGTTATAATAAAGGCAAGAATGATAATGAACGTCTTGATAACAATATATCTATTTCAGTTTATAGTCATGCTAAACAAAAAGATTCTTACAATTCTGGCGTGTTTTGTACAAAATATTTTGAATGCATCTTGAATGACGGTAACATGATGGTAATAACAGATTTGGAAAGATATAGAAATGAAATTAAAACGCTAATTATAACAAAATCGGATGAAATGAGTAACTTTTGTTTGATTTGTTCAAGAATAATTGACAAAAAGGAAGCAATCCATTGTACGTACTGTAATACGTTCGTTCACAGTGAATGCCTTTCAATTGGAGAGGACGATTTTATTAAGAATAATATTTGAGGAGCAGACATTCAAAATGCGTTTGTCCAAAATTTCAGCTTCTGAAATAGAGATGGCGTTCTATTCTTCAACCTTAGACTCATTTTCTAACACAACCATGTACATTCAAAAGGCGTTCAGTCTCATGTGAAATCCCCAGTGAAGATTGGTTGGACATTCAAAATGCATTTTGTCCACTACGTATAGACTTTCAAAACGCCTTTTGTTTTCGCGCTGCGGACTTAATGCATTCTGAATGCACTTTGGCAAATAGTACACAATTCTTTTTGCTATTATACTGTTTGATGATCTGAGACAATGGAATGTGAACATGTAGTAGGTGATAGTGATCGCGGTTATGTTTTGAACTTTTAATTTCTTCAGGTATTCTGATTTTGACTCCAATTTGGATATGTTTACATATCCCTGCAATCATGAATCATGCAATTATATTTCGCTTCAAGAACTACGTGTTTGTCGAGCGAAATTCTACAAACAACCAGATAAAGTGAAACAAGACACCAAAATTTCTCATCTTCTCCAAGTGTCTATACCCAAAAGAAAAAGAAGCAGGAAATTACAGAACGAGAAGCATCATAGTATGACTATTAAGCATAAAATATGGACTAGTTCAGGAAAGCAAGACGTTTGTCAGAAAATGTTTCTCAATGTATTTGGAGTAAGCCAGCGGCGTGTCCAAAGTATTGCAAAAAAAATGAAAACTGGTGTTGGTATATTAGAAAACCGGGGTGGTGACCACCGCTCACATAAAACTACTTCGAAAAAATTGAAAATCATGGAATTTATCAAAAAGTTGAAGGGCACAGAAAGTCACTATGGACGCGGTAAATCCCGAAGAATTTACTTACCTTCCGAGTATAACATTGCTAGTCTCAGGAAATCGTACAACAATTCTGTAGAACCAAACTACCAAGTCAATTACAAATTTTTTAGTCGCATATTCAATGAGAAATTTAACATAGGTTTTGGTTCCCCAGCCTCCGATGTTTGTGGCTTTTGCGTGCGTCATCAAAGACAGTTAAGTTTGTGTAACGAGCCACAAGAAAAAACGAAGATAATGACCAATCTGAGAGTTCATAGATTGAGGAGCAAGCAATTTTACAAGATGATGAAAGAAGAATCAGAAGAAAGTATTTCTTTTTGCTTTGACCTACAGCAAGTGCAGGTACTACCTAAAGTCCCAATAGGAGATGCTTTTTATGCACAACAAGTATCTTTATATTCTTTCTGCATCACTGACATTTCGAGCAAAACACCCATTTTCTATTCCTGGCTAGGGACTCAAGCCGGTCGTGGATCCATCGAAGTAGGCTCTGCGTTGTTTGATTTTTTTTCAAAAATGGAATTTCCGGGCCACGTCAAGGAACTACGACTATACTCAGATGGATGCGGTGGCCAAAATAAAAATTGCCATATTGTTCACATGTGTATGATTTGGCTTCAAAGACATGCTCCTCTAACGTTACAGTCCATTAGAATGTGTTTTCCAGTTCGTGGGCATTCGTACCTACCTGCTGAACGCGTATTTGGCAGGGCCGAAAAATTGATAAGAGCACAAAGTATGATAAAATCGCCAGATAAATACTGGGAGCTTTATTCTAAAATCGGAGAAGTACGTAAATTAGGAGTAGAATGGGCAGCTATTTACGATTTCAAAAAAGCTTTGACATGTTTGAAAAAAGTTTCAGGAATCAGCGAAGCAAAGAGAATCTTTATCAAATGAATGAGAAATGGAGGTGTAGGAATAAAAACTGAGCAGTTTTATAGAAATGATGATGATTCGAAGAAATACGAAACTCTGTTGAAGAGGGGAAAGAAATTTGAAAGTATCGTGCTGTCACAAGTACCGCTTAATAGGGAAATAAAAAGGAAGAAAATAAAGAGCCTCAATAAATTATTGATAGAATTGGCTACTGAGAATTGGAGGAATGATCCAGAATTGTCATGGCTTGCTCCAATTTTACCTGAAAATGTTGAAGATATTCCTGGAGACGAAGATGTGGATGATGAAGATGAAGATGATTCTGAGCAGCGAGAACTGTGTCAATGTCAAGACGATGATGCTGAGATGAAATTATAGGTTCAAGGTTTTGAGTTCATTCTTCTTCTGAAAGTACTGTTAATGAAATTTTTATTTTTGTTTGATTACATATCTGAAAAAAAATAATTTTGAAATTGATTGTTTTACTATCAAACAGCATTAAGTCCCTTGAGTTCCCAAACAAAATGAGTTTTGTCCGGCTTGGACAATCAAAGAGCATTTAGGCTCATTCGTTTTTCAAATTTTTGGGTTGAATAACAAAAGTCGATTTTTGGCATCAAGTTAATATTGGAGGTCATATTTTTTGTAAATTTTTCGGTTTCTTGAATCTCACGAAAACCTTTCAGTTTCCTCATAGTAAACTTCACCGTTTCCTGAAAATTATGCAATTTGGACAAAATGCATTTTGAATGTCTGCTCCTCATTTGCCAATTGTGTCTTCAGTATTAGTTAATATTTGCGGCTAAGGAAATTATCGTTAATGTGAGGTAAGGGCAAGGCTATTAGGGGAGGTGGAGGCCTTTTACAGGAATGAGTCAAGCGGTGTGACTTATTCCTGTCCTAGAGTTAATAAAACGTAGTAAATTATTACCTGTTCTCTCTCTCTCTCTCTCTACCACACTAGTATCACTATGACACCAAATCCACTTTTATCTGCGAAATGTACCTAAGTCCACTGTAATTACTAAAAATAAATGAATGAATATATAAAATAAATACCTTAAATTACCGATTACTAACAGACGTCAGTACAAGATCGGTATTATTATTTTACTGTAAAAAAACCATTCACATGTGCCAAAGATAATGATCACGAAAAAAATTAAAATGATTACTCATTTACCATTTGCGGCTAATGGAATCATATCGTTAATATGAGGTAAAGGCAAGGCTATTAGGGGAGGTGGAAGCCTTTTACAGGGATGAGTCAAGCGTTGTGACTTATTCCTGTCCTAGGATTATATATGATTCACTCGAGTGAACTATTATCAATTTCGATGCACTTATTGATGAAATTTTCTATTATAACCATGTTCTTGCACTCTTTACACACGTGGGATGACATTGTCTCTGGCAAACCACCCACGAAAAAAAAAATATGAAAACCTACAATAAGTTCCTTCCTAAATATCCCTGACTTCCTCGGCGGAAGAGGGATTCACCTAAAATTTCCCTCACTGCAATACCTCCTGGGTGCTGTAGCAAAAAATGTTGATTGTCACATACATATTTATGAATGAACGAATATTTTTTCATGAGTGGTATAAATAGGGCTCCTGGCGAACCTTCCACGTAAAATAAAAGGTAGCGGACCCAAGCCGAAGCACATCACAAGGATGTGATACACTGAACGGTGGGAATATGTCACGATGTTGTCTCTCACATGTCTAGTGAGTTCCGGCACTGCAATACCTCCTGGGTAGGTCTGGAAATTTGCACTTTCATATTGTGGCTATTGCACTTAATGCAAAATGTCTGTAGATGAACAGTGGCATCTGGAAAGTTTCAAACAAACAATAGGTTCAGATTTAATACTGGCCTTTTAACTTTCTTCCGTACTAGTTAATGCTGGTCTCAACGTTTTCCCGATCAAGATTCATTACTTTCAAAAATTCCGAGTGCAATATTCTATACATCAAAGGGGTGCTTTTCCTAGTAGTCCCCGAGTGCAAGGAATTATTTCAGTACCGTTAGATTCTACACATGAAGGGGATGCTTTTCCATATTTTTTCGTTTTGGCAGTCGCTTGCAAAAGTTGTTAAAAAATTATTTTTTAAAATTCACTTTTCTCCGTGTAAAACATAGTAGTCACCGAGTGCAAGGAATTATTTCAGTACCTTTAGATTCTACACATGATGGGGGTGATTTTCCATATTTTTTCGTTTTGGCAGTCGCTTGCTGAAGTCGTTAAAAAAATTATTTTTTAAAATTCACTTTTCTGTGTGTAGAACATAGTAGTCCCCTAGTGCAAGGAATTATTTCAGTACCGTTAGATTCTACACATGAAGGGGGTGCTTTTCCATATTTTTTCGTTTTGGCAGTCGCTTGCTAAAGTTGTTAAAAAAATTATTTTTTAAAATTCACTTTTCTCCGTGTAGAACATAGTAGTCCCCAAGTGCAAGGAATTATTTCAGTACCTTTAGATTCTACACATGAAGGGGGTGCTTTTCCATATTTTTTCGTTTTGGGAGTCGCTTGCTAAAGTTGATAAAAAAATTATTTTTAAAATTCACTTTTCTCTGTGTAGAACCTAGTAGTCCCCGAGTGCAAGGAATTATTTCAGTACTACTAGGTTCAGCACATCAAGGGGATGCTTTTCTATATTTTTTCGTTTTGGCAGTCACTTGCAAAAGTTGTTAAAAAATTATTTTTTAAAATTCACTTTTCTCCGTGTAGAACATAGTAGTTCCTGAGTACAAGGAATTATTTCAGTACCTTTAGATTCTACACATGATGGGGGTGATTTTCCATATTTTTTCGTTTTGGCAGTCGCTTGCTAAAGTTGTTAAAAAAATTATTTTTTAAAATTCACTTTTCTCTGTGTAGAACATAGTAGTCCCCTAGTGCAAGGAATTATTTCAGTACCGTTAGATTCTACACATGAAGGGGGTGCTTTTCCATATTTTTTCGTTTTGGTAGTCGCTTGCTAAAGTTGTTGAAAAAATTATTTTTGAAAATTCGCTTTTCTCTGTGTAGAACATAGTAGTCCCCGAGTGCAAGGAATTATTTCACTACCGTTAGATTCTACACATCAAGGGAATGCTTTTCTAAATTTTTTCGTTTTGGCAGTCACTTGCAAAAGTTGTTAAAAAATTATTTTTTAAAATTCACTTTTCTCCGTGTAGAACATAGTAGTCCCCGAGTGCAAGGAATTATTTCAGTACCGTTAGATTCTACACATGAAGGGGTTGCTTTTCCATATTTTTTTCGTTTTGGCAGTCGTTTGCTAAAGTTGTTGAAAAAATTATTTTTCAAAATTCACTTTTCTCTGTGTAGAACATAGTAGTCCCCAAGTTCAAGGAATTATTTTAGTACTACAGGGTTCAGCACATCAAGGGGATGCTTTTCTATATTTTTTCGTTTTGGCAGTCACTTGCAAAAGTTGTTAAAAAATTATTTTTTGAAATTCACTTTTCTCCGTGTAAAATATAGTAGTCCCCGAGTGCAAGGAATTATTTCAGTACCTTTAGATTCTACACATGATGGGGGTGATTTTCCATATATTTTCGTTTTGGCAGTCGCTTGCTAAAGTTGTTAAAAAAATTATTTTTTAAAATTCACTTTTCTCTGTGTAGAACCTAGTTGTCCCCGAGCGCAAGGAATTATTAGAGTATTACTAGATTCTATACATCAGGAGGATGCTTTTCCATATTTTTTTGTATTGACAGTCGCTTGCCAAAGTTGTTGAAAAAATATTTTTTTTTTATTTCATTTTTCTCAATCTAGAACGCAGTAGTACTTGAGTGCAAGGAATTATTTTAATAACACTAAATTTTATACATCAACTGGATGCTTGCTTGCCATAGTTGATTTTTTTTTTAATTCGTCCAAGTCCTGTCTCCGTACGATATTCTTCTTGGAAATCGTCTCCAAAAAAGAATAAATATTACCCAAACATAAAAATGTCCATATCTTATTCACATACACGAAATAGGACTCAAACAGGACCAAACGATGAGAAGACACAGTTTGGGATACTATTTCACTACGCCACTGGTCGATCGGCAATGTTCGGAAATTTTAGCAGCCAGCTCTGGCAGCCAAGTTCACGTTGCTTGTACAAAGCCATTATGATTTTTTTAAAAATTATCTTAGTGTACATTTGTGGATGTGGACAACTTTACACCCGTCAGTATACTTATCTTCAGTAACTGTATCAACAAACAGTTCACCCTCACTTTCGCTGGTTTGCTCGTTATTCGGCTCTACATTTCTGACATTCTTGACATGGCAGGACACTGCAAAATGGTTCTCAATACCACATTTTCCACATTTTTTTCCAAAGGCTGGGCATTCTCGGGGTCCATGCTTGTTTGGCACCTTTTGCACTTGAAATTCTATCTACTTTTTTACTTGCTTTTCCCATTGGCCTTATACCTATACCCTTTGTGTACATTATTAACATCAGCGGAGCCCCCTTCCTGAAATTGCAGGCTCTGGGTTTTACTTTGTTCTGAGGTACGACAGAAATTTATAGTTTTGTTTAGGGTTAGCTCATCGATACGCAGTAGGGCTTCTCTTGTGGTATGGTCCCTGATGCCCATTACAATCCTGTCTCTCAGCGCTTTCTCTTCATGTGTTTGATTCGGGTCAACTACATTATAATTGCAGGTTTTTATTAAATGCCTACAATCGGTTATAAAGTAGTCAAAACTTTCACGTTCTTTTTGGCACCTTCTTGAAAATATGTATCTTTCAAAACATTCATTCTTTCTTGGGTTCACGTATTTTTCGATTTCTGCCAGCATGTCTTCATAATTATCGGTTGCTGTCGGCTGTATCGTAAATGTAGCCATAATCCTGGCGGCATCATGGCCTATGATATTTCTTAGGATAGAAAGTTTTACATTTGGGTTAGCTTGGTCTTGGCCGGTAGACACCAGGTAGTTCTGGAACACCGTTTGCCAAAATTTCCACTCTGTGGCAGCGTTCTGCGACTGCAGATCGAAATCAGGTGGTAGTTTGACTGGTCCACCTCCTGAATTTGCCATTTTGCATTATACTTGGGAAGCTGCTCTATACTTGGGCTTCAAATTCAACACTTTTCGCTTATAAACTGAAGCTGCACTTTTTACGTAGGTACTTTCATTTTTTACGGCTGCGCCATGTTTAAATAAATATATTTCCTTTTAATTAAGTTTTATTTTATGTATTGGACATTTACATTTTTACTAACAGCGGTTATGTTGACAATGGCAGGGATGGACGAAATTGCTCCCGCGCAGCGGCGCAGATGTAGCTGGAGTCCGTCGTTTTTGACAGCCTGTGCGTTTCAAATGGGGATTATTGTGTTTTGCTCGATTTTCTTTCTAAGTTTTTTTCCCGTTTTTTTTGGCAAAATGTCAGATAAATATGGTGGTTGGACGGTAAATCAACTAAAAAAGGGGTTGAGAAATAGAAACGCCAAGGTTGTTGAGAAAAAAGAGGACTTAATAGAAAGGTAAGCCGTTCATAACATCAACTTATTCTTGTTTTCAGTCAATGAATAATAAATTGTTATTTTCAGAATGGATTAATGAATACATATAATTTGTTCCTTTCCAGATTGGCATCCTATGACAGGAATGATAATTTTGAAACAAGCTCTTCAGTTGAAAAAAGTGATGATACTGTTGGTGTTTTGCAGATACTATGGCCACCCAATGATTCCTTCAGTAGTCTTCAGGCGATATCCACTGTGCCTTCAATAGATATTGTTCACATCAACACTTATTTTCTCAAAGTATATAAGTTTGAAGAAGGAATGAGCATGTATTCTGCTGTGCATAGGAAGGGCTTCAACATGATGAAGAACTACTTCTTATTAGCACTAATAGAGTCTAAAACTGATTTTCTACCATGCTCAAGTCAACAGTGAAATGACAAAAGCATTGACATACTTTGTTAAGCTAGTTTTGGTGCATGGTGGGAGCATTGTGGAATCTACTTGCGAGTGTGTTGCAGGAAAAGGCAACAGAGCAGTGTGTAAACATGTTGCAGCTGTTTGCTATGCATTATTGCACTTCAAGGAGCATGAAAAGTTGTTCATAAGAAGTACTTGCACTGAAAATAAACAAATATGGAACATGCCCAAGAAGAAGAGGTTGGAAATGTCTCCTAAAAAACCGAGGACTTGAACTATTCTGTTCTGGAGTACAATGTTACTAAAAAGCAGATGAATAATATGTGCTATGATCCTAGGCCTGCATGCTATAAAACTATGCCATCGTTCAATGATAACATGAGGAATCTTGTCATTCATTTCAACAGTAGACAGAAGAGGTCATTGGCAATTAGTGCAAGTTTTGCAGTGGCCTCCGTACAAGGCATTGATAATGATCATGATTATTTGTCTATTCTTCCCTCGCATCAAATGGTATATAATCGAATTCAGGTGAGTATATAACATGAAAACTGTATGGTGTGTACCTAGGAAACTTGGAATTTGATTTGTATTTATCTCATTTGTTTATGTTCCCTTCAGAAGATCAGATTTTATGTATAGTCGATCTACTAATGTTATGTTACAAATTGTATTTAAAACTTTATGGAAAAATGCTTGTATTCAATTATTAATGATGTTTATTTTTTATTTCTTTTTTCACTTTGTCAATAGAGTTATCATTCTTCAAACATAGGCCAGGCAAGTAACCGTTTATTGACTAAAAAATTCCTTACAGGGTAAACTAGTTTGGAAAGGTAGAAAAAAAAAGGCATAAATAATGCAGGGACAAAAATTCAACATCTAAATGCATGCAGTCGAGGAGGGGTGGGAGATGACAGGGGGTGAAGTCGGTTTTTTACGATTTGTAGCATAAATACGTGTTTTATCAAAAAAACTTGTAGATAATCAAAAATTCTACAACTTTTATTTATACAAATTTTTCACATAACTTCAAAATTGCCGAGTGAAATGCGGAAAACCGATATTTTCGTTTTTATTTTTTGTTTTCGGAAACTCTTTTCTGAACATAAATTGGTAGGATTCTAGTATTTCTTATGCCAAGCAATCAGATATTTTATTTTTGTCAAAAAGTTCAGCAGTTTTTAAGAAATTAATGATTTTCGCGATAAAAACGAAAAATCGGTTTTCTACATTTTACTCGACAATGTTGTGAAAAATTTGTAGTCAAAGATGTAAAATTTTTAATTATTCACAACTTTCACTTTCACTTTGATAAAACACGTATTTACGCTGCAAATTGTGAAAAACCAATTTCACCCCATTTCATTCCCCATCCCTCCTCGACTGCATGCATTCAGCTGTTGATTTTTTGTCCCTGCACTAGTTATGTCTTTTCTTACCCTTTCCAACCTAGTTTACCCTGGGAGGAATTTTTCAGTTATTTGTAGGTTTTTAGAGCTAATTCGTCTGGCCCAACAATTGTTATGTTGATTTGTTTTGTTTTGCAGGTCCATTTAAAATTGTTACTTTATATTTTTACTCAATTTGTTTTTTCTCGTAGGTTTCTCAGCAAATTGTTCAACATATTGAGAAAGCCACAAGATCTCAGAATAAAAGTACTGTTTGGTTTCAAGAAAGGTCCATGAGATTAACGGCTTCTTATATTGGCACTGTCATACATATGACCAATAGAAAGAATGTGGAATCACTTGTTGATAGTATTATAAATCCCAAATCTATTCATTCAGCTGCAATCGACTGGGGAAATCAAAATGAGAAAAGGGCTGTTAGTGCTTATGAGAAGGCAACCATGAACACTGTTGTTTCATGTGGACTTTTCATATCTCTTGACCATCCTTATATAGCTGCGTCTCCTGATGGTCTGATTGGGACGTTGACTGTTTTGGAAGTCAAGTGTCCATATTCAGTAAGAGAATCAGTGATACTCTTCCATATTTGGAAATGAGAAATAATGTACTCTGTCTCAAGAGAAATAGTAACTATTATTATCAGGTACAAACTCAAATGTATGTCACAGGTCGAGAATTTTGTGATTTTGTTATTTCTGTTGTCAGAAATTCAGAAATACATGATTCCTGCATTGGCCAAAAAATTTTTTGTTTAAAACTAAATAAGAATTAAATTGAATGTTAATAATAATAAAAATAATAATGATAATAATAATAATAATAATTTATTTATAATTTGAACTCTGCAGGCTCTATCCAAACCATTCTGTTCAAATGGTGGTTCTGATCATAGGGTCAAACAGTTTGCTTGTCTTGTTTTGTGATCCTATATGTCATTGATTTCAATGAAATTTAAATTAGAAACCTTCTGTTTCAATCGAATAAAGTGAATAAATGAACAAATTTTCACCTTTTAATAATAATAATAATAATAATAATAATAATAATAATAATAATATTTCCTCACACATATCCCCAGGATCACTAACTTTTACTTTATTGGTGATAGTGTGTTCTTTTTTGGTGTTATTCGAATTATATAGTAAGGCATTTATGCCCTTCCAATTTTTTTTTTGGTTAGCATCAACGGATTTATCATCATAGAATGTTTTCTTTGTTTCTCTTATTGTTTTTTTTTACTAATCTGTTATGATAATCATACTCTTTTTTTGTAGAAATCTGAATGAGAATTCTTTTTTTTCTTATAAAAGAACTTATCGTGAATTTTAATAAGATTTACAACACGTTTATTCAACCAAGGTTTAGAATCATGTTTTTTTGTAAAAGTTTTTTATTGGTCTGATCTACAATTTTTGTCATTAATATCCTGATGAATTATTGTTTGAAGGAGGGTATGCTTTTGATAGCAAATTTGGGGCTTGTCTGAAAAAAAATGTACTTGCTTTCAAATGCTTATGAATGAGTAACATTGTGTAATACTTTTCTTTTAATCTAGAACAATTTATTATATTTATAAAAAAATAATAACTTATCAATTATTTTCAAAAAATACAAGCTGGCAACATTGCTCAATAATTATTCAAATATTCAGTCTCTACCTATGTATTACCATTGCCTTCTTATCTACTTCTTAACATAAACAGCGTTTCCAAAATGTATATTTTATTATTTTATAACCTTCAAGATTTTGCTGAATAAGAGCTTATTTCAAGATGTTCCGGAATGGTTTGGAAGCTGCAATTTTGAGAATATTTTTTTTTTTTTTATAGAACTACAACTGTTCAAATTCCTATGACCGGGAGCAAATGGCCCAGAAAAGCATACCCTCCTTTCACATATATTATTAAACCACATAGTTAATGTCTTCTGTTTTCACGTCCAAAGATATTTTTTTTGATCAACGGTCACTAGGAAGTGAACTATTTAAACGCATTATTCAAGAATATACATTCTTAATGCCAACGTTTCGACTGAAATTTCTGCCTTTGTAGCCCTGAAGAAGGTGGTCAATCCCGTCGAAACGTTGGCACTGAAAATGTATATTCTTGAATGATGTGCTTAAATAGTCCACTTGTTCGTGGCCATTGAAAAAGAAAAACACATAGTTGATGTAACATTTCATTATTGAAATAATACTCAATATCAATTGTATATATTTATTGAAAAAAATAAATGACAAATTATATAAATGATTGTTTCATTTTGTTTCATTTCGCTCCATGATGTTTTTTCGAAAATTAGCAAGCATAAAACAAACAAAAATTATCCTACTTCCTAAAGGGACAATATTGCAAAAAATATCTAAGAATCCTATATGTTTTTGCTAATCCAATTACCCTTTCTATATGGATTTTACTTGATGAAACTTTTTTGGAGCTGTTGAGTTGTTCAGGTTCAAGTTGATCTGACTTTTTTTTCAAGAATTCTGGTGTATTTACAGTTATATCTCTAGGTGCAAGAATATCTTGAATCTGGAAACCTCGATCTGCTAGGACAATATCTTTTCTTTCCAGTAAATGAGATAAACCACATTTTTCAAATAAACATCTGTCACTGATAGAGCCCCCATATGCATCAGAAACAAAAGTAATATTACCTGCACAGGACATACCCACCAATACTTTTAGTGTATTACTTGACTTATATGACGAGTAAGTGAGTTGCTGAGAAACTGGGTTTTTGGGTTGATCTATTTTAATCTCTGTGCAGTCAATAATCACTGTACTCGTACATGAACGACCTTTGAACTTGAGATTTTCTGCAGATACTTTATGAGGTACCCAAATATTCAATTCTTTAAATTGGCAGTATAGGAAATTTATCCATGTGATAAAAATACGGCTAACCAATGCCTCACTAATATCAAACCTATATGCAAGGTCTCTATTTATCATATTACGTCTCAATTTAACAATAGTGAGTAAAAATTCATTGGCTGGAGTCAACATACGAACTCTCATTGGACATTGTGATGGATAGTACAAGAGATGGTTTACTGCAGGCCCTAAAATATTAAATATCAGCCAGAAGTGCTCGTAGCTATCAAAACCAGTATAGAATTTCAGTTCAGCCTTCTTGGATTCTAGTTGAAAATCTTCAATACAAAAAGCTTTCGTAATAGTGCATGTTATCGTTGAGGCGTCACATTTAGATTCATCATTTTCATCACTTTCATTTTCAATAAAGTCAATCATAGGAAGTTCTAACACATTCGACACTTCTGGCACATTTTCTTTTGATGCACTAGGCACACATGATAAATGTACATCGGACTCTTCTGTCACGTTTTCTTTGGATGAACTAGGCACACATTATAAGGTTTTGTTCCCTTTTTAAGGGATTTTTCACCTAAACCTCATATAAACAATGCGGAGGGCTAACTCTTTTTGCGGAGGCAAAGGTCGTGGTACGTTTGTTGGTGAATTAACCCAAAGATATTCTTAGAAATCCAATTTATGACAGTGAGAATAAAATAGCTAATTGAAAGTTGTTATTTGGACGCCATCTACAGGTAGAAAGTCTTTATCACACTGAAAGAGAAAACACTCCAGACATACAAGTAAAACAATTATTAAAAAATAGTATTTAATCAAATAAATGTTAAGCCAAATTCAGGGCTTGACAATCTTGAGACAATCAATAAACAATGATGAGAGTAATCAGGTTGCATAAAAATAGTATTTAATGAATTGAAAGTTTGTTAAACTGAGTTCAGGGCTTGATGAGATCTAGAAAAATCTAGAAGTAATGATCGAATCAGGCTGAAGGGAAGAAATTTGGTTCTTTGGACTATTGTATGTTATTCAAATGGTCATACCAACTTACTTGGAATATTGGGTTAAATGCATTTAAACCTTACATATTTCCTTGACCAATCATCAGTTATAAGAAAGAATCAACCAAACTCCTTTCCTGTTAATATTTCAAGCTCTTCGGGCTCCTTGATTTAAATAGTAGCAGCTCTGGAACACTCCTGAATTCCCCACCTGGTTCTGGACACCTGATCGAGTGTGTGATTCAGCCAGTCAGCTATCATAGGTAGCTATAGTTGTTATTATATATTGTGGTAATTTGGCAATCGGCCACTAACATCGCCGCTCATTCAATGGCGAGAAATAAGCTTTTAACTAAGCTTTTTGAAATTAAATTTAAATCATATTTAAATTTAAATCTGGTCTTGAAATTTAATCAAATCTTGAAATTTAATTTGGTCGAACTACACACATAAAAAAAAGGAGAAATTGTTGTAAAACATGTCCATTGACGCCATTTGAAAAATCATGAAAATTCATTGGAAATAAAATTATTTTAAAAGCATTAAAAACGACAAAAATATTTATTCCAATGAATTCCACTTTGCATTTTAAATAGATAGTTACCTCTTTATAAATGTTATTAATATACACTGATTGGATGATTTTCAAAATAAAAATTTAAATCAGCAGCGAGTTCTTCAAGTGAGACCAAACGCAGAAATGGACGAAATGGAGGAAATGGAAGATAACGGAAATTCAAAATTTAATCCCCTCCTCAATTTCTATAAACAGTGTTACCAATTGTCACACTATCAAAGAACAGCTTACTAACTGTTGGTTCATGTTAAGATCACAGAACTCATAAATAGAATGAAACCAACATCTTGCCTACGCATGAAAGCTTCAATTTACTATCGCTCTCTGCATGATCATCACAAATAACATCCATGGTTTGGGTGGAACACGGAACTCACACTTTGTCGGAACTGGCTAATTGATATTATTTTGAATCCAAATAAAAACGAGAAGAAGAAGAACTAACTATCTTTAAAATGTTGAGAAGAATAAGACTTCAATTCAAATAATTCAAACGCGACTGACAGTTGAGCATACCTAAAGTTGTTTTTACATTTTTTTACTGATTTTATTAAATAATTTATCATTCAGACTTGGTGGAGTATTCAGCAGCGTTCTTCGAGCTGTAAAATAAAGATTAATCAACAGAAACATTGTAAGTCATATTCTGAAACTTATAAACTCAGTTGGTGCCTCGTTCACACTGCCATGATTCACGGTAAAAATGATGAAATTGAACGTTTGTAGAAATACAACCGTTATAACATGTTAAATGTAGAGATTTTGTGGGAAGTTATCGTTTCTTAGCACGTTCTTCTCTTTGCTTAGATAGTACAGATTCTGTTTTAGTCCAGTGAAACTTGCTAGGTACAGCGTCCTTTTTCAATAACGGTTTAGCTGTAAAATAAAAAAAAAATGTAAATTAAAACCATGTTTATACTGACTGCTATATAAACACTGGATTTGCTATTGTCAAAGACTGCTTACGGTTTTTAAGAACTGACTCCTTAGGCATCACACAGTTTATTACAAACTCGAGCGTTTGTTGTCAGTTGATATTTTTCTGGTCTTATGGCAACAATCCACTTCTTCATCAACTTTTTGTCTTTTGGAAATCTATGTCCCGACGTTTTTGAGGGACACAGAGGCACAGCACAACATTGTGGCATTTCAATTACAATAATTAACTATCAAACAACAAAATTGTAGCAAAACGTTATTATTTATAATTTGAAAATAAATAATGCTGACATTGACAATTGACAGTTGATAGACTCCAACCTAACTAGCGCTACCTACTTCAAGCTTTCCAGATTGCCTGCCATTGACATCCTCTCGGGTACGTTCAACACTTAGTTCTACATCTACTCTATATCTACACTCGAACATGGACAACAGATATGGAAGTACCTGTAGTTCTTTAACTTATCGTTTAAAGTGGGATTCACAACAAAACTTTTTGCGTTTTGCTTTTTACGTTTCGTATTCTGATTGGTGAAGCAGAATCTGAAATTAAACTGACGCAATAATGCCATTCACAACAAAAACGTCAAAAATTTTCGATTTGCTTCTCAACAAGAAACATAAACATAATATAACATTGGTTTGGCAGAGCAAAATGAAGAAATCATCACAAAAATAATAATTTAAATAATGAATATTATACATGAAATTTGGAAGAGACGTAAATTGCTCCTTCTTTTGTACTTAAAGGTAAAATGAATCGTACAAAAAGAGAATATTGGGTGAGACCATCATTAAGATGTAAAAGTAGAAAATTAAACAGAATATACTATTCCCTGGAATCAAAAAAATTGGGAGAAAAAAATTAACACAACTTTTATCGAATGTCACAACAATATATTTATGATGATCCGGTCTCACATTGAAAAAGATTCCCACAGAGAATCCATAAGCCTTGCTGAAAGATTTTCACTGAAATGTAAACACAACGCATTTTGCAACGCAAAAAGCTGAGAATATTTAGCTTTTTGCGTTCGTTTTATTCCAGATTCTGCTTCCACCAATCAGAATATGAAACGTAAAAAGCAAAACGCAAAAAGTTTTGTTGTGAATCCCACTTAAGACTACAAGTGAGGTAGTTTGTTGGAATCGTTTTATTGGGAGGGACATAGAAATGCCAAAATATACAGGTTGTCTCATTAATAATTTTGAATCTGATGGCACGTGACCGAGAACAAAAAGTCGTTGGGTAACATAATATTAGTAAAAGCTGCACCAATTGCTTTAATTTACAACCCCAAAACCTAGTGGGCCACACTGTATACCTATATTTATTTGAAAATTGACACTGTTTTTATATCTTACTCTAATTCAAAACATGTTTTTATTTAAACATACAATCTTATATTGTACGTGTTTTTATCTACTTTACGCAGGCCCGGACTGGCCAGGTCCGCAGGTCCGCGATCGCGGAGGACCCCCACATAACGTACAAAAAAAAAGTGTTTGTCTTGTTAGAAGTTATTTGGTGTTCTTGGTAATGTTTTGCTCATATTTTTCAAATGCAGAACACGTCCAACAACTGTTTATATCTCGCCGTTTATACGAGCTACTGTGTTATGAGTTGAGTTACGCTATTGTGGTGTAATGCATCGTCTGCGCGTTGACGTGTGTCCAGCAGACAACTGCACAGCGATGCTCTATTCTCTATCAGAACAGCTGATCACTCAGTAGGGCCGCGCAAGCGCATATCGTCCTTCCCCTTCCCCCTCTCCTACATATGGTAATATCCACCGCACACCATTGTTTTCAAGTCACTACAAGTCGATTTTATGCGATGCGGTTTGCTAATTTTAGATACAGTGCAGTTTTGTTTAGTTAAATGTTGAGTCGTTGAGAGTTGAGTTCCGGTACATTGTTTGAATAATTAATATTACGAACGGAACAAAAACAATGAAGAGAACTTACAAGAGTGGTTTTCAAAAAAGAGAGGAAAAGAAGAAAAAGAAACAAGAAGCTTTCCAGTATGCCAGTTCGATGTTCTACGTGGTTAAAACCATCAAGCTCTACCTCAGAGAGAAACGATGACACGACTGTAGGTAAGGTCATCGAAATTTAAGATTATTATTTTTATTATAGGTTGTAATTTTTTTAAATTCTGTTCTATTTATTCCACATATTTACGTCAAGAACTAAGAACTTAACAATATTAGATTTGCATTTTTTACTTTGAAGGTTTTTTACTAATAGGGATAATTAATTTTTATAATTTAATAAACTGTATAAAAACCTTTCTCACATTGAGAATAAATTCACAATAGAAATGTGTTAGGCTTACGTCATAAGGAGGTACTTTATGCAAAATGTGGATATAGTTTGTCGGTTCATTCATCATTGATCAAAATATAATTATCACGAGCAATGTTTTAACTTAATTATATTGTAACTACAATTAGTTATGATTTTGAAAATCATAATTAATTCTAGTTACAGAATAGTTAAGGGGATTCCCTAGTGAAAACAGTTTTTTTCTACATTATGCTTTTTACAAACATAATCATTTTTTTAGGTTTTATTGCATGGTTTTATTACCTCAAAACATTGTTCGTAATTATATTATCTGTCATTATGTATATCGCAGCTATAGTGCGATGATTTATTTCCAGAGGTTGAAGTGTACTTTACCGCCTTCAAATCAGTCTGCAACTGCATCAACTTCTTGTACAGTTGAGAGGGGTGAGGCGCCTGCTTGAATTCAGCCACATATAGACCATCATCCATCGTCTCTTGTCGGCGAATCAAGTTCCAGTTCTGATTCAGAAGATGATGAAGAAAATCAGGAGACCTGTGATGCAGCTAAGTAACAACTTGGGTGTTTCATTTGTCCAAACGAAAGTGACCCAATCACGATTAAAAAAGCTTTCATGGAAAAACATCCTATTCAAGTTGTAGAAGGAAAAGGTACGAAATTGCCATTTGAGCATTCTAAACTTTATTACCGACATTTGCCAAGTGGTGAAAAAATACACCGAAAATGGTTATCATATTCAACTAAGCTGAATAAAGTGAATAAAGTTCGTGCTGTATGGCTTTTGGAGATAAAGGACACAGAGACTCTACCTTTATTACTGGTTATGATGTTTCTTCAAAAAATGTTTATAAATCAGTAGAAATACACGAAAACTCTACACATCATGGACTTGCTGCGAAAGCAGCTTCTCAAAGTCAAAAGGGCTATGATATTTCAACTTTCCTGAATACCAACCAAACTAAACAGCAAGAAAGTGAAATTCAAACTAGAAGATTGGTTATCCAACGTTTGATAGACATAGTTTTGTTTATAGGAAGGCAAGGCATTGCTTACAGAGGTGACAAAGCAGAAGCAGCCTACGCTCTCGATTCTTTACAAAATCATGGTAATTTCCTTGAACTGGTCATGCTGGTGGCTAATTATGATGTAATTTTGCAAAGCCATGTAAAAAAATGTATCGAAGACAGCAAACAGCACAGAATAAGATTAATAAGAATAAAGGACAAAAGAGAAGCCACAGGAAAGCAATCAAAAAAAGCCCATTGGATGAGGATCAATGTTGACTTTTTTATCAAAGACTTTCATTAACAAGTTAATTAAGATAATAAGCTCGATGGGTCGAAACATTATTTTGAAAGACCTCCAGGATAGCATCATCTACAGCGTAATGGTGGACAGCACCCAAGATATAGCTGTCATGGACCAATTGGCAATATGCGTCCGCTATGTCGTTCAAGGAAAAGTGTATGAACGACTTTTAGAGATTGCAGTTGTTAATGACTCAAGTGGACTTGCGTTGTACCAGCTTATAAAATTAAAATTATCTGAGTATGGCATTGCAACGTCAAATATTATTGCTTGTTCGTCTGATGGAGCCAACAACATGAAAAGCTGTTACAATGGGCTACAAGCCCATTTAAAAAAAGAAAATGAAGACCTTATTTACACTCACTGTATGGCACACGTACTGAACCTAGTTGTAGCTGACTCAACAGTGAAGTTACTACAAGCTGAGAACTTGTTTGGATTAGTGGAAGAACCTGCGGTATTTCTCAGCTCATCGCACAAGAGAATGGCCGTCTGGGAAAAGGAAACAAAAAGAAAACATACAGCTCATGACAAGTTGTACAGATTGCAAAAAATAGGAGCAACGAGGTGGTGGAGCAAACATAAGGCTCTTTCATCAATTGTTGATGAAGAATTCTTAATCAGTGAAGACAGTGTGAATTCAGCTAAATTCTTTAATTTTATTTCTGTTTTTAAAGAAATCTCTGATGGAAGTTTTGACAGTAAATCTCGATTCACAGCAAGAAACCTGATAAGTCAATGGTCCAAATTTGAAGACTTGTTTATGTCGTTTGTTTTACTAGATTTGTTTTTGGTCACTTCCCCTGTTTCTAAGTACTTGCAAAGTAAAACCATTGATTATGCTTTAGCTTGGAACTTAGTACAAGCACTGCTCCAGCAAGTTAAGGACAAAAGGAATGACGCGCATTTTGAAGTATTGTACGCAAAAACAAAAACCTATGCAAGTGCAGTTAATCTTAAGCTAGACGAAAATGACATTGATGTCGAGTTAGAGTTGGACTTTAAGAGAAAAAGAACGTCGAAAAAAAAATTGATGCCCGGTGAAAAATCAAAAGAAGCTGACTCTATTTCAACAGATCAACATTACAAAATTGTATATTTTGGTATTTTAGACTGTGCGAGGATGAGTATTGAAGAAAGATTTTGCGCAAACAAAGACGTTTTACAGGATTGCTCTTGGTTGGACCCCAAAAAGTTTGACTCTATCTTGAAACTCGAAACATTTCCCACAGAAGCCCTGCAGAGTGTTTCTAAACTGTGTAAAATTGAAAGAAGTCGGCTGTTGATAGAGCTGCGACAGTTTGCACAACAATACAGCAACTTCATAGTGGCAGAGTCCACTGAGAACTACGGAGACAGATGCAGTGACGAAGAAAACGATTTGGACCCAACCGAAGAAGCGGAAAAAAATGCTGACATTCACTTCTCTGAAAATAGACAATGTTTCCAGTGTTTGACATGTGCTTTTTCTGTTCTGTTTGAACTTACTCAATCTGGACTATTTACCAACCTGTATATTGCATATAAATTTGTTCTTACCATACCTTGTACCCAAGTCACATGTGAACGGGTTTTTTCTAAACTTAAAATAGTCAAAAATCGACTTCGGTCGTCTTTAGGCCAAGACCTTATGTCCAGTCTGCTTTTTATTAATGTTGAGAGGGATTTATTTTATGATTTGGACAAAAATAAAATAATAGATGAAGTAGCTTTAACAAGTGAGTTGCTTACAAAGAAGCTGTTACTTTAGGGCTAGGGGAGTAAAATGTCGAATCATCTCAGTTAAGTTCAGCCCCTTCTATTCTAGTTTAACAACATTGTAAACTGTTAAATAAACAGAATTTTTAAAAAACTCTCAGTATTATTTTTCTAATCCCTAAAATCCGTTTGTCATTATTTTTATTACATTAATTATTTTGGCATAACTCATTAATACTTTGGTGTGAATAAAATACTGCACTTTATTTTGAACTCCGTTGTAATTATTGGCAGTTCTACAGCATGTGTTTTGTAGTGTTGTGGTATCCTAAAAATACTGTAAATTTCTTATTTTAATAAATAATAAAGTCAACTAAAGTCGAAAATCATATTATTCGTATAAAAACCTAGCTGAATTTCTTCTTTTTATAAGTTCCAAAACAGCGTAAAAACGCGTTTTCATTGTTTTCAAGCAGATAATTTTCAAAAATTAGTATTATAAATTATAGTATTCCATACCCCCAGACCCCCCGGTAGAGGGCCCCTTTACCGGTTTTAGCTGAGGGCCCCAAATGGTCCCAGTCCGGGCCTGACTTTACGCTCCTTGCACATTACACGTTTTCGCCCGTTTTAGTCGACTATTTAAGAGTACAAGTTCTTTCACATTGTACGGTTACGCTCCTTTCACACAATACGATTTTGGTCGTCCGGTAAAAAGTCGGACGACCACATTCCATTAGTTAACTACGGAAATATACAAAATCTTTCACACAGGACGACAACGACGTATTGTCGTGTCGTGGTCGTACAGCTGTCGTCCACTGCCACTGCAATGGACGACAGTCGTGCCGTTCTCTGAGAACAGTGACAAACGGCATCAAATGGATGTTTCTACACAATACGATTTTTAGTCGTGTGATATCTGCCGTATCAATTGAATCCAGTGGCACGTAGTAAAATGGCTGAAAATATCGATGTGGAATTTCTAATTGCACTAGTTGAAAGTAGACCAGTACTCTGGGATAAAACCCTCGAAAGTTACAAAGATAGAAATTTAACTAAAAATGCGTGGCGTGAAATTCTCCTGGAGGTAAAACCAGATTTTAAAAAGCTGGAGGATAAAGAAAAAAACACATTTGGTAAGTTTCATTTTTATTTTATTTTGCATTTAAAGTATTATACACTCTGATCAGAGATCTCAAATGTGGTTAAAAACCTGAATATAATTATTTAAATAGAAAAATATATAATTTTTTTCTGGGATGCGGCCAAAGTTTGCATTAAAATAACAAATTTACTTGTCAAGATTTGGTTTATTATTGCATGAAACCATCTTCAGACATATTTTCTAATTAAAAATAATTATGTACATTCATAAAAAATTTAAAATTCGTACAGCAAGTAAAGTCAAATAAAAAATATGTTTGAGGTAAATCTCATATGTTTATAAATTGAAAATTTGTTTATTATCGTACAATTATGTTTAGTCAGAAAAATATGTGAAGATTATTTAACGAAATAATAAACGTAACCAGTAAATTTGTTATTTAAAGGCAAACTTTGACCGCATCCCAGAAAAAAATATTTTTTTACTACGATATAATTTGACTATTAACACGTTCAGCGCCAAGCCCTGAGACCAAAATTTCGTAATTTTTATGAATTTCAGTTTTTCTGTGATTTTAAGAGTTTGAGGTGTTTTTAGTATAATAAAATTATTTTCAGCTCTTCAACCACTTATATTCCAGTTTTTTCGATGTGTATCTTTTTCGATACACTGGCCTGGGAAAAAGTTTCAGATACAGTGTTACATTTCCCAGGCCAGGTGTGTATCAAAAGATACACGCTCCTTATCAACATTCATGTTCTTTTTTGCAGGTTGCGACAAAGAAGAAGAAGAAGAACAAGAATAAGAAGACGAAGAAGAATAAATAATAATACAGGAAGAAACGGGGGAATAACAATACTTATGTACTAATACAGATTGGCAAATCTAGCTGTGCCTCTGAGATGCGCGAACGATAAACAAAGAGGGTAACTGTCCACTACCAACTTTCATCAAGAAGGACAAGGACGCCACCGGCTGGTCCATTGCGCTCCCAATATTCAGAGGCACAGCTATAATTGCCAAGCTGTACATAAATATTGTTTTTTCTAAGTTCTCTTTTTGTTACAGAGTGAATAGACTCAAAGATTTTATAAAAAGTGACTGAAAACCATAGTAATAATTTCTGCTGGACATTTAGTGTTTGATAAAGAACTCTATAGTGGAGAAAAAATGGACTTCGATAGTGATGATTCCTATGAAGACCCCAACTTTGAACCCATGGATGAGCAGTTAAGCAATGAGGACTCATCAGACGAAAGTGACAGTGAAGAGGATCTAGCTGACTACCGCAATAGTCGACCTAGGCCTGTACAGTCTAACGATACGAATGTCCCAAGTACTTCAGGTAATACCTCTATCAATGAAGTGGAATCTGGATGGCTGAATGAAAAGCTATCAAACATAAAATGGGAAATGCCTACTCACGATGATCCACCGGCAATCGAATATACTGTTCCATACTACGGCATGAAGGACATTTATGCGGGAATACTTGCACAGGCAAATCCTATAGATTATGTTGATTTGTTTTTGACAAATGATATTTTGAAACTTATTGCCGAGCAAACCAACCTGTATGCGAGAACGCATGCTTGGGAACCAGTAACAGCTGAAGAAATTGAGAAATTTCTGGCTCTGGTTGGTTGGATGGGCCTAGTGAAATTACCTGCAATAAAAGATTATTGGCGGATGCATAAACTGTACGGTATTCCCTTAGCTCGAACAATAATGCCCAGAAATCGATTCGAGCTTATATTGAAGTATATACACTTTTGCGATAATTCTACTGCTGATCCTTCTGACAGACTTCATAAAGTAAGGATATTGATGGATAAATTCATTCAGAATTATCAGAAGACATACACCTCTGGCGAAAAGATCTGCGTGGATGAGTCTTTGGTACCTTGGCGTGGAAGACTGATATTCCGGCAATACATACCGAACAAAGCAGCCAAATATGGCATCAAGGTATACAAACTCTGTACAGACAAAGGGTATACTTGGAATATGATGGTTTATTGTGGTAAATCAAGGGATCCTGTTGCTCAGGTTCCTGAAAAAACCGTCATATCATTGGTAGAGCTTCTGCTAGACGGGGGTAGAACCGTATACACTGATAATTATTATACTAGTGTACCACTCGCCTATCGTTTGAGGCGCAGAAATACTCATTTAGTGGGTACGCTTAGAGTAAATCGAAAGTACCTGCCAAAGAATGTCATAAATGCCAAATTGAAGAGGGGTGAAATGTCTGTTATGCAAACAAACGATGGTATTGTTGTCACCAAATGGCGTGATAAGCGAGATGTTAGAATGCTTTCGACTAAAACATCTGGACTGAAAACGACCCTCAGTAATAGCAGGAGAAATGCACCCATAGTAATACCGGAATGCATTTCTGAGTACAACCAAGGCAAATCGTCAATTGATCTAAGCGATCAGATGGCAACATATGGATCTGCTTTGAGGCGTTGTACAAAATGGTACCGTAAACTTGCATTGGAAGTTATTTGGGGTACAAGTTTGGAAATGCACATTTCTTATATAATGAATACACCACAAAAAAGAAGATGACCATCACAGAGTTTGGGGAGGAAGTAATCACTGCAATGCTTGGAAGATATCGTGCTGAGGTGTTGCGTATTCCAATTGTTCATTTTATTAAAACGCACTGTAGTAGCTAGATACGAGTTGTTGAGAGAATTGTCAAAAAAAAATGTCAATAAATTATATTCGTTGAAGTATCACAATTATTTTCTATATACAAGTAATCAAGTAAAAAAAAAAGCATTTACAGTCCATTTTCATTCAATATTAAACATGGTCTTCGAGCGGATATTCATTAACGTTGAGTAATACAATTCTGAGAAGAATTCGGCAAGCAGAAGAAGTCAGAAGCGAGAGAATCAGTGAGTCCGTTCAAGTTACTATTGCTATTCGAGTTGCTATCGTCAATTTGATTATGTGCTTTATCGAGAAGTACCGCTAAGTTCTCGTTATTTGCAATATTATCTACAATTTTGACAGTTTTGACAATCAACATTTTTCACGATATTTTCAATTTATTTCAATTTCAAGGGTGAAAATATTGTTCTGAAATCTCATTCGGGTAGGCGTTCTGCAGATACAAAGTTTATTATCAATCAATTATCTGCTTCAATATGGCATCTACTGACATGAAAGTCAAAAGGGGCCAATGCAAAGGTGCGCTTACTAGATTCAACAGTTTCCTAGAATTTATTGCTGATCAACAATTGAATGATGAAATTATCCTTCAGATACAGAGTCGGCTAGACAAAATTGGACCTATTTTTGAACAATTTGAAACAGTACAATCTCAAATAGAGATGGAGATAGGTGAAGAAATTAGTGAAATTGAAGAAAGAGAACGAGACACATTTGAGTGTACTTATTATAAATGCATAAGTAAGGCTCGACATTTGATTTCTTCATTTTCCAAAAATGAATCTATTAACTCGACAATTGCTGCGAATATACAGTCTCCTTCGAATGTAGTAACCAATGTTCAAGAAAATATTTCTGTTTCGGATCAAATTCAGTTCAGCAATGAACCCATTTTCCAAAATGGCAATAATATGCCATCTCAATTGCACAAAGTGAAATATCCTCCTATACGTTTGCCATCTTTCAATGGATCTTATGAAAAATGGCTCGAATTCAGAGATGCTTTCAATGCTTTAGTACATGAGAATAAAGTTTTGAACGATATAGAAAAATTCTATTATTTGAAATCTTCTTTACAAGATGAGGCTAGCGAAGTCATTCAATCAATTGAAGTAAATTCCGTGAACTATCAAATTGCCTGGAATATACTGAGTGATCGATTCGAAAATAAATCTTTGATAATTTTCAATCACATAAAATCCATTTTTGATTTTCCTTCGATAAAAAAAGAGAATCATTTTGAATTGCGTAAATTATATGACAATGTGACAAAAAATTTGCGTTCATTGAAACATTTACAAGAACCCGTAGATACATGGGATACAATTATCATATATATAATCACTTCTAAATTGGATATTTGTACTCGTAGAGAGTGGGAATCATATAATTCCAAAGGTGCGGTACCAAGTATGAATGATATGAATACATTTTTGAAATACAGATGTGAAATTCTTGAAAAACTCTATTTCAATGTGGCAGATTCATCAGTTCAGATACCTCGTCATGTGAAAAATACGCAGTCAAAATTCCATTCTCATTTAAGTATCAACAAAGCCAAATGCTATTTTTGTAAGGGTGACCATTCTATCTATTCTTGTGAAAATCTACTAAAACTAGGTATCTCTTCCAGAATAACGGAATTGAAAAACAAAAAATTATGCATAAATTGTTTTAGACCAGGACATTTTGCTAATATTTGTACATATTCTCGTTGTAAAAAGTGCAGCCGCCGACACAATACGTTACTTCACATTGAAAACAATTCCACAGTTGGAGAAAACTCTGTTGAACAATGTCAAGAAGTAACAGAGGGCCCTGTAATAGCTTCACACGTATACAACAATATTGTTCAAGGTCAAGTTCTGCTTTCTACTGCCATAGTGCAAGTAAAAGATTATAAAGGACAATGACATCGTGCGAGGGTTCTTCTAGACAATGGATCACAGAGTTCCTTCATAACTGAGGAGTTGAGTAGAAAGTTGAATCTTGAAAAACATATAATCAATATGTCCATTAAAGGAATAGGTCAATCACCAGCTTGTGTTAAAAATAGAGTTTCTATCACTGTTAAATCACAAACTAGTCAATATTCTTGTCAAATATTCTGTTTGATCTTACCGAAAATAACCGATCATCTACCGAATATACCCATTAACATGAGAGATTTGAATATTCCTTCTAACATACAATTGGCTGATTCAAATTTCAATAAACCTGATAAAATTGACATGTTACTGGGAGCTGATGTTTTTTGGGACTTGCTATGTGTTGGACAATTATCTTTGGGTAAAGGTAAACCTATTCTTCAAAAAACATTACTTGGGTGGATAGTAACAGGAAAATTGAATGTTTCATGTCAGGTCAAGGTTTCTGTTAATTATTTGAATTCACACTGTGAAAATGCCATCAATGACAATTTAGTGAAATTTTGGCAGTTAGAAGAATGCAATAGCTCCGCAAAGTTACTTTCGGAGTCTGAACAATTTTGCGAGCAGCATTTTATCGACAATTTCAGTCGCGATGTTAATGGTCGTTTTATAGTGAGAATGCCCATGAAACAAGGTACTAAGGTAAATTCGCCTATTAACGGCGTATACGAAACATTAAGGTATTACCGGCGTATAGAAATGAATGAACTTTAGTTTCGTTTTATTTGAAGTAGGCGCTTAATCCTAGACCGTGGCGCCACTGTCTCAGGAGGAAATTTATCGCTCTTCCGAAATGCTCAACTGTTACATGATTGTCACCTTGCGCTGAATATTGCATCAGTTTCAAAGTGGGAGAGGTGCGTATATGTGACAGGATTCGGGCATAGCCTTGTTATTTTGGTAAGTAAACTGTTTCATATTCTTAAGAATATTTCTAAAAATAAAATAGATCTAGTCATTCATTTTCAAACTTTTTGCGATGGTGGATAGATACAAGATCAAAAAATATATTTCGTATGTCTTGTTAGTTATTTTCATAGATAAACTTATTTAAATAATTAAAATAAAAATACGGACTAACATTTCAACTATAGATCTAACTGCGGCGTATTACGCCGGAATTGGCGTTTTGATGACTTTTATTTGAACAGATTTTTTGTAGCTTAAACGTCACAGAATAAAAACAAAAATTATTGTCTGATTAGCCAACACTCAAACGAATGTTATAATCCAATTACGACGTACACTTTTGTTGACGCAAACATTTTTGCAAGTTTCTGAAACTTACCTTTCACACTCGACTGATTCAGAAATCAATACTGACATTTTCGGAAGTTTTACGGCATAAAGTAGATCTGTCACTTCTTTCCTGATTTTTTTTCCGATTGTAGATAGAGACTTACAATATGTTTTGTGTTTCTTCAGTGATTTTCGTGTATGAACAAATTAAAAAAAAAACAAAAAGGAAATACGCCGGTGATGGACTAACATTTCAACTATGGATCAAATAGCGGCGTATTACGCCGGATTTGGATCTTAGATGACTTCTATTTCAACGAATTTTTTATTGCTCAAACGTCACAGAAAAAAAAACAAAAATTATTCTCTGATTAGCCAACACTTAAACGAATGTTATAATCCAATTACGGCGTACACTTCTGTGAACGCAAAGACTTTTGCGAGTTTCTGAAACTTACCTTTCACACTCGGCTGATTTAGAAATCAATAGTGACATTCTCGGGAGTTTTACGGAATATAAAGTAGATCTGTCACTTCTTTCCTGACTTTTTTTTCGATTGTAGTAGAGACTAACAATATATTTTGTGTTTCTTCAGTGATTTTCTTGAATGAACAAATAAAAAAAAAAAAGGAAATACGCCGGTGATGGACTAACATTTCAGCTATGGATCTGATAGCGGCGTATTACGCCGGAATTGGATTTTTGATGACTTCTATTTGAACGAATTTCCTGTTGCTCAAACGTCACAGAAAAAAAAAACAAAAAGTATTATCTAATTAGCCAACACTTGAACGAATGTAATAATCCAATTACGGCGTATACTTTTGTCAACGCGAACATTTTTGCGACTTTCTGAAACTTATCTTTCACACTCAGCTCATTTAGAAATCAATACTCACATTCTCGGGAGTTTCACGGAGTTTTACGGAACATAAAGTAGATCTGGCGTTTCTTTTCCTACTTTTTTTATAGAATACATTAGGTGTTTCTTCAGTAATTTTCGTGGATGAACTGGTCCACAATATTTTTTATAGTTTGATAGCTGTCATATAAAGAAAGTTTGTTATCCAATTGCGGCGTATAAACTTTTGTAATCCAGAGGTTTTTATGAATTTTCAAAACTCACCCCTTACACTCAGCTCATTACTCAACTCATTTGGAAATCTATATGTAGGAAATTTTGGAAATACAAGTTCATTATGCACTGTATCTTTATATGATAAAATTAAATATATCAAAAGTAGTTATATAAGTAATTATATTGTTTTTTGCTAACTTAGTTTTTGCCAATGTTGAATATGTGATCACAAAAAAAATAAGTGAATGAGTTGCTGAAGGAATATTTTTTTGGCAATGTATCTATTATGGCGTATCAGAGCTTTCGTGTTTTTATTAACAAAATATATCTTACTTTCTTGAGTGTTTTTAAAAATTTATTTTGAAAGCCTTCATTACTACTCAGTTTTTTTAATCAGACCATTCATTTCTTTTTCAGCAATATGGCACCGGGCCAATGTATCAACACCAATAATAAAAAAAAACGTATGGCGTATACGAAGGAGGTACTACAACAAGCCCTTCATGATATTAATTGTGGAATGTCAGCCTACCAAGCATCCAAAAAATATAACGTACCTCAAAGTACTCTGAAAGATAAAAAAACAAAAAATACCAGAATGAAAATTGTGGTCACCAACCCGTCTTATCTCCGGATGAGGAAAATATGATCATCAAATGGGTTCAATTTCTAGGATATGCTGGTTTTCCAGTTACACGAGAGCAATTGTGTCAAAATGTGAGCAACCTTGTGAGGAACTTAAATCGTCCGAATCCTTTCAAAAATGGAATACCAGGATACACATGGTACCGAAAGTTTCTGAAGCGACATCCTGAAATATCTCGCCGATTAAGTCAAAATTTAACGTCCAGTCGCTCAGCAGTTACTGAGACACAGATTCGAGATTGGTTCCAGATAGTTCATCAATACTTCGAGACGAACGACATATTGGACGTCTTACAGGATGACAGTCGAATATTCAATTGTGACGAGACAGCGTTTTTTCTTTGTCCAAAAGATAAACAAGTACTTGTGAAAAAAGGGTCCAAAACCGTTTATAACAGAACAGCAAATGACGATAAGGAATGTCTTACAGTACTCGCTAATGTTGCAGCAAATGGAATTGTCGCACCTCCCATGGTACTTTTTCCATATGCACGACTCCCGAAAAACTTACCTCCCACCATGCCGTCAGGTAGGTAGCAATCTAAGTATATTTTCCGAATTTTAATAATCAAAAATTATATGGTACTTATTGGTACTTCTTAATTTGTTTTAGGTTGGGGCATCGGCTATACAGAGAGTGGATGGATGAATACTGAAGCTTTTTTTGAATATATTTCAAATGTTTTTTGCCCATGGTTGAAAAAGAACAATATTCAGACACCTGTTGTTCTTTTCCTAGACGGCCACACAAGTCACATTTCTTTGGCTCTGAGTGAATTTTGCAGAGAAAACGGTATTGTATTAATTGCAATGGTGCCTAATTCAACACACATTTTACAGCCTCTTGACGTAGCTGTCTTTAGGCCAGTGAAATCGACCTGGCGAAAAATTGTGCATGAATTCAGAATTCAGAATAACTACGTCAAAATCAAAAGAACTGATTTTGCCCCATTAGTTAAAAAAATGCTTCGACGTAACTTTAAAAACTGAAACAATTAAATCAGCGTTCAGCTGCACAGGCTTGTTTCCGTTTGATGCTGATAACGTTAGGTACGGAAAACTGCAGACGAAGAACAAGTTGAACTCAACATCAGCAAAAGCTGAATCAAGTACATCAACTGATAATGAGAAGGACTTTAAAAAAAAGTTCGAGGAAAACCTCTCTCCAGAAACACTGCAAAAATTTAAAACTACTGTAGGTTTGGTGTGGTCAGGAGAAACAAAATATGAAAAATTATTCAACTTCTGGAAGTCGATTTCCGAAAGTCATGATTTAGTAGACGATGAATTTTCTATGAACGACAACGATTTTGCGAGTTATATTGTCGATACGGAAGATGAATTGGGAGATAGCACATTCCTCAACAATATAACAGATAATGAAAATATATCAATTTTTAACGTTACCGATGATGGAACATTACAATTAGAACAAAGTTTCCAGCAGCATGAACAGCCTTCATACAGCAAAAACAAAATTGAAATTTTAAAAATTGACATCCTCTCACCTGATAAAGCCATCGAGATTGATGAAGAGGAAGAAGACAACATAAAAAGTCTTATTCAGGAAACCCCTGCTTCTCCCAAAATATTGACACCTACAGAAAGTCACGAAATTACTTCAACTCCAACAGCCAGTACCATCTTTTCCAGCCCAACCCCAATTACGACCTTGGAAACCTCTATTTGCGAAGAAAATACTACTGAAAGCCCTATGCAAACCCCTGCTTCTCCTAAATTATTGACACCTACTGAAAATCGAGACAATATTCTAGTTCCGACAGCCAGTACTTCATTTGAAAACTCAACCACGAAATCAATGCAAAACCCTCATTATTCCAAAATATTGACGCCTATTGAAAATCACGGAAATACTCCAACACCCAGCACCACTTTTGAAATTTCAACCGTTATCACGAAAGAATGCCGTATGCAAACCCCTACTACTCCCAAAATCTGGTCACCTATTGAAAATACTTCCGTTCCAACTGCCAGTACTTCATTTTCAACCCCTGACAAACTTTCCGACCCGAGCAATACATATGTTTTTACTCCTCCCAAATTCCCAACCCCATTCAAAAATGCATTTTATTTCCCGAAAGTACAGGACATTTCAAAAAAACGTGTAACAAAAAAAATAACCCCTATAGTAGCCATTTCCGACGAATTTGTAGAGTATCAAAGGCGAATAGAAGCTGAAAAAGAAGGAAAAGAGAGAAAAAAAAGAGAAAATTTGGAAAAAAAAAAACAAAGAGATTGGTAAAAAGCAAGATACCAAAAGAAAAAATAAAGAGATCAATAAAAAGCAAGATGCCAAGAAAATGAAAACTAAGACGAACGAAAATAAGGAAAGAAATGTTAAAGAAACAAATAAAGAAGGAAAAGAAGAACAGACTGTGCCAGGCGCCTATGAAATTGATCAATATGTTCTTTTCACCTATGAAAATGAAAATTTTCCAGGTCAAATAATGGACAAAAAAGGAAACACATACTACATAAAATCAATGGAAAAGGTTGGAGTCCATTGGAAATGGCCGCAATGTGATGATATCATATGGTATGAATTTAGCGAAATAATAAAAAAAATTGATCCACCCCAGCCAATCAATAAAATTATTAGGTACTCGATGAATTTTTGCTGTTGTTTTCAAAAATGATAAATAAATAAACTGCAAAATGTATTTTCTGGTGATTTGACTCATTTGGGAAATGAACTAAAATGTGACTGCGTTTTTTCACTACCGAAAAATTTTTTTTGTATTAGGAAATACTCATTCCTAATTTACCTAAGTGAAAAACTATATAAATTTCATTAAGCCGGAATAGGACAAGCTCTACGCCGGTAATACATTAATGCATTTTGGAATACGCCGGTAAAAGAAAAAAATGACTTTCTCTAGAAAATGTAGGTAAAAAAAAATGTATTGTAATATTTTCCTTTTTGGTCGATAATAATAAAGAATTGTTATGGATTTTCCATGAAAAACAAAAATTGTGGAAAAAATAAATAGCATTATACCTAATTTTGATGTCTCAACGTGAATTTCCGTTCAGTACGCCGTTAATAGGCGAATTTACCTTAGTCTTCTAGGCGATTCAAGGAAAATGGCTTTGAACAGGTTTTTTCAGACAGAAAGAAAACTTAACAAAAACTTAAGTCTCAAGGCAGAATATGTAGCTTTCATGCGAGAGTATGAAAGGCTAGGACACATGACTCAAATTGATAACGAGGAGTATTCCAACGAGGATACGTATTATCTTCCACACCATGCTGTGGTTAAGGATTCTAGTCTCACAACTAAAGTGAGAGTTGTGTTTGATGCTAGTGCCAAGTCTGATAATGGTTTATCACTCAATGATATTCAGTTCAGCAGTCCCACCAAGCAAGCAGATTTATTCGCAATACTGCTTAGATTTCGACAGCATCCATTTGTAATAAACGGAGACGTTTCGAAAATGTACCGTCAGATTCTTATTCACAAGGATCAGAGGAAGTTTCAGAGAATTTTCTGGAGGGAAAATTCTGTTGAGACCATGCGATGTTATGAGCTGAATACTCTTACTTATGGTACTGCTTCAGCTCCATTTTTGGCTGTCAGGACTTTGTTTCAGTTGGCAATTGAAAATGAAATAAAGTTTCCTGATTAAAAAGGATTTCTATATGGATGATTTACTGACCAGTTCAGATTCACCTGAAAAATTGATCAATATTCAATGAGATGTTTCAGCAATTCTCTTATCAGCAGGCTTACACCTGCGAAAATGGTTAACTAATAGGCCAGATTTATGCAATGAGTTTCAATTTAGCAATAGTGAAGATATGAATTTGATTCAGTTAGGGCCAGACGAGAATAATAAAACACTGGGAGTATTATGGAATGCAAGAACAGATACCATTCAATATTCATTCAATCTAACTCATATAGATACTGTCACCAAACGTTCCATACTTTTTGCCATATCTCAAATTTTTGACCCACTAGGTTTTCTTGGACCTGTAATTATAATTGCAAAACTAATTCTTCAACAATTATGGCAAATTGGCTTAACGTGGGATGAGTCTGTTCCTCAGAAGTTATATAGTCAATGGTTGAAATTTAGAGAAAATTTGGAACTAATCAACCAAGTGAAAATACCACGATTCATTCGTACTATTGATTCCGTATGTATAGAAATGCATGGATACTGTGATTCATCGGAATCTGCCTATGCTGCATGTGTATATATAAGATCTAAAAGTAGTACGGGCATTTACACTTCCAGACTTTTGTGTGCGAAATCTAGAGTAGCACCTCTAAACCAAATATCTTTACCAAAATTGGAACTATGTGGAGCAACCTTGCTTGCTCATCTCATAAAATCAGTTAGAACCACTCTTGATTTACGAATTGATAAACATTATTTCTGGTGCGATTCCACCATAACGTTAGGTTGGATAAGGACACCTGCTAGAAATTGAAAGACGTTCGTTGCAAATAGAGTTGGCGATATTCAAACAATAACTGATCCAAGTGACTGGTATCACGTGAAATCAGCTGAAAATCCAGCAGATTTACTCACACGCGGTATGGGTGTGAAAGATATTATTGAGTCGCGTTTTTGGTGGGAAGGTCCCTCTTGGCTTCTTATTGAAGAAAACCAGTGGAATTTACCTTCCACAAATAATTTAGTTCTAGAAAATTTACCAGAACAACGAGTTATATCGGCTGTTGTTTCAGAAAACAATGATTTTAAAATTTTTGATTTATATTCTTCACTAATAAAACTGCAAAGAGTCACAGCATACTGCATTCGATATATTGATAATTTGAAAAGACCAGTAAATGATCGTAATTTTGGATCATTATCTTTATTTGAACTGATGAAGGCTATCACTGTATTAATCAGAGTAAGCCAACGTCAAAGTTTTCCATCAGAATATGAACATTTGTCTCAAAATAAAACCGTCGATGTGAAAAGTCGCCTTTATGCCTGAATCCATTTTTTGATCAAGAATGTATCATAAGAGTAGGAGGCAGACTGGGTAATTCAGAGTATGACTACTCAAAAAAGCATCCGATTATCTTATCTCCGAATCATAAGTTAACGATTCTAATTCTAAATGATGAGCATAAGAAATTATTTCACTGTGGTTCTCAACAATTACTATTTTCAGTTAGGGAAAAATACTGGCCACTTTGTGGTCGCAGTATAGCAAGAAAAATCACTAGAAGTTGCGTCACTTGTTTTAAGGTAAATCCTGTTTCAGAAAAATATATGATGGGCAATTTGCCAGGCTTTCGTGTTACTCAGAATATTCCTTTTACCAACGTTGGCATTGACTATGCGGGTCCCATCTTAATAAAGGATCGAAAATTAAGAGGAGCAAAATTAATTAAGGCTTACATATGTTTATTTCTATGTATGTCAACCAAGGCAATACACATCGACCTTGTTACTGATCTTTCTACTGAAGCATTCATAGCAACACTCAGACGTTTTGTTGCTAGAAGAGGTAAACCTAGTAATTTTTATTCTGACAATGGTACTACATTCGTAGAGGCCAATTCACAAATTAAAGATTTGTTTTCACTCCTCAAAGAATCTGCACCATACTTAGTAGATGCAATGTCCGCAGAAAATATTTCTTGGCATTTCATACCTGCTAGATCTCCTAATTTCGGAGGATTATGGGAGGCGGGAGTGAAACGAATTAAATACCATATAAAAAGGGTTGTAGGTAATTTGCATTTAACTTATGAGGATTTTCAAACGGTACTGTCTCAGATTGAATGCATAATCAATTCAAGACCCTTGACACCACTGTCGTCCGATCCAGCTGATTTTGTTCCCTTGACACCCGGCCATTTTTTGATTGGCAAAACAATGACTGCAGTTCCTGATCCAGACCTCACACATATCAAGGAATCACGTCTTAGCATATTTCAAAGAATACAACAGGCAAATCAGCATTTTTGGAAAAGATGGCATAAGGATTATATATCCGAACTCCAGGCACGTGTGAAGTGGAAGGTCAATTCATCCACATTACTGAAAATTGGTAGCCTTGTTCTAGTCAAGGAAGATAATCAGCCCCCTCTGAAGTGGAAAATGGGAAGAGTTATTGTCAGCCTCCATCCAGGAAAGACAAAGTAGTTCGAGTTGCAACTATTAGACTGTCCAATGGTAGTGAAGTTCAACGAACAGTTTCGAAACTTTGTGTTTTACCCATGGAAAGTGATGAGTGACAATTACTTTCGTGATTCGATATTCACGTTGTTATTATTTATTTTATTGTTGAAAATTCAGGCAATTGTTGCCTACGATCATTTTTAGTTGTTTTTTCAATTTGATATACCTATTATTAATATCGTTGAAAGTTTTGTCAAATCTTTCAAGGCGGGCAGAATGTTGCGTATTCCAATAGTTCATTTTATTGAAACGCACTGTAGTAGCTAGATACGAGTTGTTGAGAGAATTGTAAAAAAAAAATGTCAATAAATTATATTCGTTGAAGTATCACAATTATTTTCTATATACAAGTAATCAAGTAAAAAAAAAGCATTCATTCAATATTAAACATGAGGACCAAGCTGAAGCTGCACCATCAAGAAGACGAAATGCTCCTCCAGAACCGAAACATTACTTGATAAAAAATGAAAAGGAAGGGAAAAAAGTACGTGGAAGGTGTGTAGAATGCTATAAGAAATATGGAAGAGAAGGAAAGGAAGTCGGCGGTAAAGTAGTGAAAGCTTCGCAGGTTATCACCAAATGTTCCGTTTGCAGTATTTTCATTTGTCATACATGTTTCAATAATACCCACTAGTTAGAACAATTTCTCAACTATGTCATATTGTTTATTTCCATTTGCTCTAACTTGTTCCTTCTGAATAAATGTTATATGATGTTATATGATGATTACGTGTTGCTTTTATCTAACCTAATTAATATGAAAATTTCAGACAAAACCTTCATCCAACCTGAACCCCAATTTAACAGGAAATTCTAGGAGGCCAGAGCTTATAATTCCCTATATAAAATGTACATAAAGTATGTGCGTTAGCGATACACACGGCTAAAACCGAAATTTAGTCTGTGTATCTTTTTAGATACACAACGTTTTAACTGTGTGTATCGAAAAAGATACACTGGCGCTGAACGTGTTAATACAACTTAGTATGTGTATTTATTTTAAATAGGAATAGTAATTGTACAAATCGATATGAAATGAAATATAATTACTTACATTTTTGACAACATCGGAGGCGAAATATGTACAAAATATCGTCCTAATAGTATTTGCGGATATACCTCCTCGTATGACATGTTCTTGTGGTAAATCGTCCAAACCTGTTATTGTAGCAGTATCATCTATCAAAAAACCATATCTGTCACGTACAAAATTATGTAATACGGTGCAAGCTTTAATAATATCCACAGCAAACGTTGGCTCTACAGTAGTATGTAAATACCCGATCCTAAATACAACTTTTGAGAATTAATTTTTTTCATTTTTGCGAATTAATTTTTCGGATTTAGATTTCTATGAATTTGATTTTTGAGAATTTATTTTTCGGAATTTGATTTCTAGGAATTTATTTTTGAGATTTTATTTTCGGAATTTGATTTCTAGGAATTTGATTTTTGAGATTTTTGATGATTTTGTTTTTTTTGAGAATTTCGTGTTTTGATTTCTGGGGATTGAATCCGATGCACACGCAAACAGGAAAATTTGGATGACACAAATTGAACAGACTTTGAAATGAAAAAAAATTAGAGTTGTATATATAAATATGACGGATTTCTTAAACAAACAGGAAAACATTTGGATTACAAAAATTGAACAGACTTTGAAATAAAAAAATTAGAGTTGTATATATAAATATGATGAATGTTATATTACCAAACTATAAAGATGTAACCCTTAGACAATTACAAAAGATTGCAGGGCATTATCGAAACTATATGTATTTAAAAAAATATAGTAAGTTGAAGAAAGAACCACTATTTAACTTACTAAAGGAACAGGTAAGTGTTTATAATAAGAAACCCAAAATTTATATTTCACCAGAGTTGATTTTACCAAATGTCAACACTATCACTACAAAAGAGTTACAACAATTGGACCCAGTCATGCAATAAGGAACCAACCAACAATTTGTAAAAATATGAAATATTAATACCAGGCAGACCTTAATTTATATATCCATTGATTTGCAACAAAGAACCAGATATCAGCACCCCGAGCGCCACCTTACGAACAATAAATCTATTTTGAAAAATACAAGAATATCCAAAAAAGTTTTGCGATAGACAACCAGAGTCGCATGGATCTGTTTTTCAATATTGTATGGACTAAATTTAATATATGATTGGATCCAAAGCTACTTGGTTCTCTATAGCAATATTTTTTCATTAGGTACATTTGCGAAATGTCTCATTAATATGGAAAATATTGGAATTGTTATCATTGGAGCGATGTTCTCTGATATATTAACGTCGGAAAAGAATTTGTTAAGTAAGGTAAGGAAAAATTCATTGGTGCCAACATATGCACTTGCAGGAAACAGAACTAGCTGAAAGAATTATGAATCATTACTTCAAAACAGCAGAAGAAGACGAAAATACCGAGGCCATAACTTAAGAAATGAACAAAACGTTTTCATTGCCCAGGAATGATCACTACAAGGCAGTTTGCTCAAACTGTCCGACTGTGAGCAACGGGTTTAACCGAATTGAAAGAGAAGCTGGCAGTGGTGCCCAGGAAATAGGTTTGTGATTGATGAAGTACATTGAAAGCGATATTACTGAGTCTGTGAAAAATTTTATTGCGGCGTCCAGATTCCTAATTTTTGTTAGTAGCACCTATAACAATACTGAAGAATACAAAAAAAAACATGAAAGTGGGAGAAAAACACAATGCACGGTTACAAATAAAATTTTTAACTTTTTAAAATCATTATGGCCGGATGGAAAGCTGTTGCTGAACTAAACCTGAAAGACTTCAATAACCTAAATATATGCATTCAATTCTGGTGCAGTTCATCCATTTTACAAGAATTGACGGTTACAATGGAGAAATTGAATTTGAACCAGAAGAAATTCCTTGAAATAACATTAAGCAACAGAGAACCAACTGACTTAGAAAACTTCTGTTTGGTAATAAATTATTTTGGTTGAAGATCAAAATTGTTTTTCTTGATTATCTCAAAGCATGTGTGATGCTTGTTGGTTCTTTGTTGCATAACTGGGTCCAATTAGCCAAGAACTACAAAGACAAATACCACCTACCCTTGTATAAATTTTGGAGATTGCAAAAGGCTCAGTTGTATTCATTATTAGCCGAAAAAATCAATACATTTAATGAATCAAACAAGCTATTCACATCATTCAATGACTATGAATTTTTCACAAGAGAACGACAACCGAATGCTTTGAATGAGTTACCAAAAACTACAGAGGAAGAAGAGGATGTGCGTATTTTAAGGTCAAAGGGTGCGTGGAATAACATGCTTGTTGATTATTCTGTATATTGTAGATCTGGGGAACACGATTTGATAAAATTCTTATACATCATTCAAGAACAATTATATCAGATCATTAAGAAGGAGATTGAACGTAAGAAGACAATTAAAATTCAATTAATTGTAGTTGTACAATATCATGAGGTGAATTTAACAGGGGAAAAAGTAGGTTTTCAGAAAATATATCTGAGGTCAAAAGTTCACCAAATCAGTGCAAATTCTGACGGAAAAACTATAAACGTTGTTCTAACATATGCAAAAAATGAGCTAATTCAAAAATTTGATGCATTTACGGCAAAGAACACCAAATATAGATTTGATAAAATTATTCAAGTGGACATTCAATCAGACAATCCATTACGTGGTGGAACATATGTCAAACTACCAAAATTTATTGGGGATAAACGATGTTGTATTAATATGAAAAACATCAGAACAAACATGTTTAAATGTTATAAACAGGAAAACTTGAGATGTTTCGAGTATGCTATAGAAAGTATGCTTAGTTCACCACTAACCGCACTTTTGTATTTATGTCCTTGAAACGTAGACGTATCCCCTCTTCTCGCACAGTACCTTACAGCTGACTTCTGATGAGCATTTCAGGTGAGTTTCAACTGCCTGCTATTACAGATATATCATGCGGAAATCGAAAGATCAACGTATGTCAGAGTGGGTGAACTTACTTCTCCAACGCGCCCAGTCATGTATTTTTCAATTTATTTTATCATGCACATAGAAGTTAGGTTAGGTTAGGTTAGGTTAGGTTAGTAAGGTATTTTTAGGTCAAAATTTTTGAAAGAAGAGGACTATGAATGGGTTTTCCGCGAAATTTCTGATGAAGATAGTGTAAGTTTGCATGAAAGCGATAACGGATGGAAGTCATATTCATCTGATGATGAAGAGGAAAAAATGTACTATTCAGATCACGATAGCAGCAATAGAATGTGATTCTGTCCAAGGTGACTATTATGAAGATTATCAAGAGAGGGATTTTTTTTTGGGAAAAGATAATGAAACGATCTGGGGCAACTCAAATTTGTCAAAACAAAACTGCCGATTGAGGTCTAAAAATATTGTCAAAACATTTCCTGGCCCAAAAGGCACAGCAAAAAAATCACCACAGAGACTGATGCGTGTCATCAATTTTTTCAATACTGATATGATTGATGAAATTGTGGAGTATACAAATTACAGCAGACCAAGAGATGCCAAACTAACTTCAAGAAATGAAATATGTGCCCTCATAGGATTGATGTATTTGACTGGATTGAAAGGTTTGCAGCACACTAATGTTGAAGAAATTTGGAATAAGGATGGTACGGGATTGATGGCAATTAGAGCTTGAATGAGTTACAAAAGATTTTCGATTCTTCTTAGGTGCATTAGATTTGACAATAAGGCATGACGGGTCGAAAGACAAAAGCACGATAAATTGGCAGCAATCAGATCTTTACCAGATGCTTTCGTTGATAACTGTAAGAAAAAATATAATAACAGTGAATACGTTACAATTGACGACAAACTGGTGTCCTATAGAGATCGATGTAGCTTTATTCAGTATATGCCACAAAAGCCTGCCGAGTATAGTTTAAAAATATTTGCAATAAGTGATGCTAAAACTTTTTTCAGCCCATCTTTAGAAGTTTACTGTGGGAAGCAGCCAGCCGGTCCATACTGCACCTCAAATACGCCTTATGACATTGTACATTGTCTAATAGACCATATAAAAGGCTCGAATCGCAATTTGACAATAGATACATGGTACACCAGTTACGATCTTGTTTTATCACTACTTGACCATCAGATTACTACTATTGGGACAGTCCGCCAAAAAAAGACGGCAATTCCCCCCACTTCTTACCTCATAAGTCAAGAAAGGTTGGTACTACATTGTCTGGCTATCAATATGAAATGATGATTCTATCATACGTATTACTGTCATCCCTGCACGATGAGGGTTCTATTGAAGAGACAACTCAAAAGGCTCATGTTATGATGGATTATAATATGTCAAAAGGGGGTGTAGATACTTGTGATCAAATGGAGGCAATGGAGGATTTTAATATATCTGGAATAAATGCTCAAGCCATTTTCAGAGCAAATCCAGATAATAAAAGTATGAAACGGAGAACATTTTTGAAGAATCTAGCATTTCAACTTATGGAGAAACAATATTTTGAACGTGCCCAAATGGTTTCCCTTCCCAGAGACATTCGTGTTTTTCTTGAAAAATTCAGAAGTTTGCCTGAAGAGGAATCCCCTATACGTCAGCTGAAGAGAAAACGATGCACGTATTGTGAAATAGCAAAAAATCAAGTACCAACTAGAAGATGCGGAACATGCTCTAATCATGTTTGTAAAGGGCATTCAAGAGATGTTGTACTTTGTTGTAATTGTAAAACAGAACAAAACAAGCAATATGAGTCAGAGTGATTTGTCAAGGATTCCTGGAAATAAATCATTTGTGTTAGTTTTGTTTTATGTTTCCATTTTCCTTTATTTTTTATTATCCCTAGTTAAAGTTCATTATCATGATTTTTAAAAGTATTATGTTCCTATATTTTAATAAAATAATATTAGCAGCCGTGGTTTTGTGGTTTTGAAGCAGTATATTCAAATGGTGAACCGAGTTCACCACGCGCCTGATCGTGTAGTTTTCCAAAGCGCGCCCGCTCAAGGGTTAAGTATAATTCTGATCATGTATGTTATTACAACATTGAAAAATACGAGGGTTTGGGGATGATCTATTCCGTTGAGTTAAATCCAAGTAATATTGAAAAATACGAGAATTTTCTCAACATATCCATCAACGTTTATACAGTTGCGGATACTACAATTGAGTTGCTAATACGAGACTTTTCTCAACATATCCATCAACGTTTATACAGTTGCGGATACTACAATTGAGTTGCTACATCTATCTAAACAACAACGTGAGAAACATGTGAATTTGCTAGTGTACAAAGACCACGTTGTTGGTATGAAGAAAATAAGCACTCTATTGAATGGACAAATTCACAAAAATCAACATCATATGCACATATGTATGAAATGCCATTCAAAATTTGATAAGAAGGAAAAATTGGAAAAGCACATCCAAATTTGTATACATAAAAAAGTAGCAATACTTTTGGCCTCAAGACAATGTTAGACAATATAAATCTAACGGGGCAGAACAATTCCACCCTTACACTCTCGATTTTGAGTGCACCCTACAGAAAACAAACAATCAGATTACCGACAACGAAATATATTCACGAACACATTCCCAATAGTTTTGCGTTCCACACAAACGATGGAGTAAAATTAATACATAGTAGTGACCAGGATATTTTAATAAAAAAATTCAACGAACAACTTATCTATTATGGCAAGCGATATGCTGAAATCTGTAGACGAAACAAACCAATAGAGAGGAACGATGAGATTGTTAGAGCAATTACCTCCGCAGAAACGTGTCACATTTGTAATGAGGTGTTCGAAGGTGAGGAAAAGAAGGTTGTTGATCACGCCACGGGACAATTCAGAGGAATAGCATGTAACAGTTGTAACCTTAATTTACAACTCCCATCCTTCATTCCAGTAGAAATTCACAACCTTAGATATGACTCAAAGATCTTTATAAAATGGTCAATCGTATGACCTCTCTCGGTGCTCCAAATGTAGAAATAAGTATTATAAAATCGTGGAAAAATGTCCGTGTGGGAAAAAGATGATCATTAAACGGAAAGGGGAAGTTCAAAACGTTATAATGGAGTTCAAATTCATAGATACATTCCGATTTATAAGTACAAGTCTCGATAAAGCAGTGAACAATCTAGCTGAAATAAATAATTGCTATTGTGTAAAATGCAAATCCAAGCAACAGATATTATCTGTAAGATTTTTACCAATCAAGAACGATATTCTCAAGTTGAGAGGAAACTGCAAAACATGTAATTATGGTGTTTCTAAATCAGTAGACTACAGTAAGTTCAAAAACATCTTGAAAGAATTCGGCAAAGAGGATCTTCACATGGTTCTAAGAAAAGGAATTTATCCATATGAATGGGTAGATGAATATCAAAAATTCTATAAGAAGCTTCCGTTTCATAAAGAAGATTGGTATTCGACGCTAAATGATAAATCTATAAGTGATGCCGATCTTAAATATGCAAAACAGGTTTACAAACACTTCAGATGTAAAAACTTTGGAGATTATCACGATTTATACTTGAAGTTGGACGCGGTTTTATTGAAAGATGTGTTTGATAACTTTGGAGAAACTTGCTACAAGAATTATCACCTGGATCCTGTGTACTATATTTCAGCACCACATTTAGCCGATTCCGCCTCTTTGAAAGAAACAGGGCAAAAGTTGGAGTTGATTACTGATCAAAAAATACATGAGACATATGAACGCGGTATCAGAGGTGGAATATCAATGATACCACTCAGATATGCAATAGCAAACAACTGCTATTTCTATGACGAGAGTCGTGGAAAAACAGTAAGGTTAACCAAAGAGAAGGCTGAGGAGAAAGGGATATATAACAGTAAAAAACACATCAGTTATATTATGTACCTAGACGCAAATAATCTGTACGGACATGCTCTTTCCCAACCGTTACCAATTGGACAATTCATCGAGTACAACGAAAACTCGAAACTAATGAAACCAAGTGTGTTTACAGCAGAAGAAATTTTAAATCTAAAAGATGATGATCAATACGGATATACCTTCATCGTTGATTTAGAGGTTCCCAATGAGCTGCACAATAAATACAAAGACTATCCATTACTACCCGAACATTATACACCCGAGTACAAGGAATTATCAACATACCAAAAACAATTGATTAAAAAAAATATTGGAACGAAACCAAAGGATACCAAGTTGATTAACACGTTAAAAACAAAGACTGATTATGTTATTGATTATCGAATGCTACAAGAGTTTTAGTTCGAAAATATGAATAGGAAATTCATAAAATCTTTTGTGGAATCATCTGCGACTCAAAGACAAACTTTAGTCGCTATTTTCCATCGTTCAAGATAACCTCTTGGGAGGTATTCATGTTGAAAAGGGGAACATTCTCCATGAAAATTGAAAAATGTGACTTATTTGTAATATCTAACAGAAAACAACTACTTCCCCGGCACAAGCTTGTGCATGTGCATGCTGTGAGCATTTTTCAATTTTCATGGAGAATGTTCCCCTTTTCAGCTACAAGAGTGTTTAAGGCAAGGTATCGTCTTGAAGGCTGTTAAAAATTACATCAGATATCGAGCAAAAAGCATGGCTGAAACCGTACATAGAGAAAAATACAAGGCTAAGACAAGAGGCACAAAACGACTTTGAAAAGGATTTTTACAAGCTAATGAACAACGCAGTCTACGGAAAACAAATGGAAAACGTACGATCAAGATGCGATGTGAAATTGGTGAGAACGCCAGAGTCCTTCGACAAGCATAGAGACTATGAAATGACAACAATAATAGACGAAGAGACTGTGCTATTATATCGACAAAACAGGAAAATATTGCTGAATAAACCAATCTACGGTGGTTTTGTTGTACTCGAGCTATCAAAATTGCTGATGTATAAATTTTACTACAACTATCTGAAGGTAAAATATGGTGATAAACTCCAGCTGCTAGGAACCGATACTGACTCTTTGATCATTTATGTGGAAACTGACGATGTGTATGATGATATAAAAGAAAATTTAAGCTACTTTGATACGTCGGATTATCTGATAGAAAATATACCACACGCAAACAAGAAGATCCCTGGTTTGTTTAAGGATGAATACTTGGGAATACCAATAAGAGAATGGGTTGGATTGAGATCCAAGATGTACGCATTTAGAAATGACATCATAGAGAGGAAGGTTTGTAAGGGTATTAAAAAGGCTAATGTTGAGAAGATGAAATTTGACACGTATAAAAAGACTTTGTTAGAGGATACTGTGACAACAGAAACAGTATCTGGAATTATATCTATGGATTTGAGGTTGTATACATCTACACACGAGAAGGTTGCGCTATCACCATATGACGATAAAAGATACTTAGTTGACAACATCAATACGTTACCATATGGATATTATAACTTGGATAATTGTAACTCTTCCTCATAAATCCCTTCATTGATATTATTCACTTTGTAATAATTAACATTGGATTTTAACACGCTAACGATTGTAAATATTTCTTTAGTCCAATTAGTTTTGAGTTTGTTTCGAAATTGATCAACGTAAGATGATAATCTAACACGATCCCCGATGTCAAACTTTGGTTTTGAGTCTGTTATCTTAAAATTATAGACGGTTGTCAACAACTGCACTTCCTTACTCTTATTAACATCGATTGGTTTCATTTTAATCGTTCTATGATATGTGCTGTTATAGTTTTTTACGATACTTTGCAGTACACTAACCCAATTATTTTGTTTGTACAAAAGTGGTTTTAGTTTTTCACCTAAAGTTCTGTTAAATCTTTCAATAATAGAAGCTTTCTGTTCTGTACCGGTACTATAGATTTTAATGTTATGTTTGTGTAAAATTTGTTGAACATCTTTATTGTAAAATTCTTTACCTCTATCCACATGCAAGAATTTTGGTGTTCTTTGATTGAAAACTTTTTCGAAACCATTCGCAACTTCAACTCCAGTCTTTGTTTTCAAGGGTACACACCAAGCATACTTTGAAAATGTATCAATTATGACTAAGATGTATTTATAACCATCGTTTGCTCTTACTAATTGCTTGTAAGTGTTATCAACCGGTTTATGTTTCGTTCTTAGATTGTAAGTATGATCTTCTATCTTACCTTTAGGTCTGTAAAATGAGTACAAGTCGGCTTGCCAAGTATCATCAATAGCTTTCTGAATAACTCTTCTTGTGTCAAAGTTTTTTCGTGCTGGCTTAAACAGTTCTTCAACATCTATGTTTTCTGGAGATTTGGATATGTTATTTTTACTAGAATTACAAGTTCTACATATCGATATCCTTCGCCAACGGCTCTTTTTAATGAATTTTGGTATACCGCTTTTGGTTTGTGTTTTAGACGTTTTGCAATAGTCCATTTATATTACAACATTATACTTTACCGACGTTATTCTTTATGGAAAAATTTTCCATAAAAATTAGTGTCATTCATCTTGTTCGTATATCCCTGATAAAATATTTCTCATGTTTTACCTTAAAACCAGGAGATAATAACTGGTATTTGTAAATAAATTCCCAGTCTAACTTGTCCTTAAATTCTTCGATAAATTTTTCGCTTAATTTCTGATATTTAGAAACAATTGTCCAATTAACACGGTTTAAGAAGGTTCTCATGAAATTTTCACTAAGTTCTTGATAGCAACAAATCAAATCCCAATTAACGTTCTGTTGGAAGAAGAATATGAACTCCTCGGTTATAAAAGGAGATTTCATCCCATATTTGGTGACTCATTTATAGAAGAGATTTGTAAAATAATTGTAATATCAGCACCGTTCAAATCTATCAATTGGTCATTTTCATCACAAATTCTAAGTTCAATCTTGTACATGTGTTTATGTTGAATTGGGTAAAATACGGGAGTGGGTTCGTGAATGATGGGATTATTGAAATATGAATTCATTTTAAAACAAGATATGATGTCTGTTTCCCTGTGTACAAACTCACCTCTTTGTACACGCATTCCATCAGCTAAATTACAATGAACATTGATTGTTTCTACTGGTATAAATTTTTTTGAACTTTTTAGTAATTGTTGTAAGCTATTGGAACCATCAACTATAAATTTTGGAGATATCATTTGAGTTCCAAGTATGTCAATATTATTTTTATTGAGATATTCTCTTAATGATGTCATATTATATTGTCCTTTGGGTATAGTTAAGTATGTGTTATCAATAAAATCTACCCGATTATTTTTACTAGTAATGTTGTTTATCAAATTTGTTGAATAGAACCCAAGCAAACCAACACGCAAATTCTTTGTATCAATCTCAGTCTCGAAATGATATCTCAGCACGGATTCATTACCTTTTATTTTTATAATAATTTATTATAGTAATATAAATGGATGTTTACGGGTTCCCAGCGAATGGTAATTATATTGATCTTTCAAACATCAAGTTAGAAATAGAGCAACTAAAACTGCATGGAACAGCATTATCAAATTTAATTGAAATTTCTAATAAAATTAAAAATTTAGAAGATATCACTAAAGTAACTAATGATCTAAAGCCACTGGAAAATTTAATATTTGACATTGTAGAAGTACTCGTCCAAAATAGACTCATAAATTCGAATCTACAACACGGTCTTTTCAAAAAATTCCAACAGAACAAATACTTAATAAAAAATGAAGCAACTAACAAGATAACAGAGAAGCAACTAGCGACGAACAAGATATCGAAGGACAACTCTAATGTATCAGAGAAAACAAGTGGAGTGCAAACGAACAAGATATCAAAGGATAACACTAATCAAGACGGAGCATCTAGTAATGTACCAGATAAAGCGGTAAAAGAATTGAAGCAACTAGCGACGAACAAGATATCAAAGGACAACTAATTTTTGTATTAATAAATGCCTAAATATAAAATCACTCCATTAAAAGAAAACAAATCAAAGATGACTGACTTATTTCCAGTCCCATTAAGATGTATAATTATTGGCTATTCGGGATCAGGTAAAACAACAGTTCTATGGAATATTATAACTAAGTATTGGGTTCCATATGAAGGATTGGTAGTTTTTACCAAATCAATAGACCAACCAATTTATGAAAATCTACAAGAGATCTTTACTGGAATAAATACTGAAACATATTTCTTCGATAACTGTGATGACATAATGTCAGTAGATGAATGTAAACCGAATAGTCTAGTTGTTTTTGATGATTGTGTGTTAGAAAAACAGAGAACGATAAAAGAATATTTTGTTCGGTCAAGACCAAAGAATATTTCATGTATTTATTTGACACAATGTTATAGTATGGTTGATTTACGAGTGATCAGAACAAATGCTAATTTTCTTATAATTTTCAGTCAATCTCAACATTATATCAAGAAGATATGGGAAGATTTTATAACTGAAATGACACTCAATGACTTTAATGATTTTTGTAAACAGGGGTGGGAGAGTGATTATGACAATAAGCTTGAGACCATACATCCTAACAAAAGTAACGGGGCGTAGCGTTAGAAGTGTAACGTAGCGTAACGTAGCGTAACGTAATGTAACGTAGCGTTAGAAGCGTAACGTAATGTAGCGTAGCGTTAGAAGCGTAACGTAACGTAACATTATTATTTTTTCTAATATAAATGAATGTAGAACAGATTCAAAAACAGTTAATAAAGAAAATTGCAAAAGCAAAGAAGACACGAGAACAGCTGCAAAAAGAATTCAAACATGTTGAATACAAGAAACCAAATCACCATGAATTTTTTATTGCTAAAGGGGAAACTGTTATTCCAGCAACTCGTGAACCAATCACAATAAATCAAGCGAAAAAGCTACAAAGCGAATTGAAACAAGCTTTTAAGAATCAAATTCTTAATGAGCGAAGTGGGTTAGAGAAAAAGGAATTTCAACCAATTATAACGGCGTTGGAAAATGTTGAGAAAGCCGTGAAGATTACTGATGTAGACATAAAAAGAATATTGCCACTGTTACCTGCTTTACCCGAAATCAAAGTATCTAATGATACAGAAACTCAAACAAATGATATGATAAGTTTGGGTCCGATTTCATCACAATTTTTACGAAAAGTACCTACAAACGGTAATAGAAAATCTGATAACTATGGTATTTACAATGATTCAACTAAAAATTCATATATGATTGGAAATACAGAAGTGTTTTTGAAAGATGATGATATTGTTGTCGGTGAGAATAAATATGAAGGTACAAAAGGTTTATGGGAACTTCTAACATCTGTTGATGCTCCAGATCAAAATTTATATACCGATTCCGACCTCGATAACTACAAAAGAATTTTGTTTGATACCTCTTGTATATATCAAAATTTTGATAAATCAATTGGGAAGGTTCGTTCAAATGCGGGAAATAAGTATCAAAAATTAATAAAACCTATATGGACAGAATTTAAATCATTACCGACATCTCCGTTTAAGTCTGGAGAAGATATTTCACTCAAGAAAGGATCCGGTATAAAGAAATATACTGAAAGTTCAATAGAATACAAGTACATAGAAAATCTAAGCGAAATATTAAAAAGATTGTATTTCATTGCTTCTGAAGAACAAGCCGGAAACAACAACTTTCATTATGAAAAACTTGGAGTCATACATTTAATTACCAAGGAAATGGAGAAAGTCATAGACACTCCCAGAGGAATTGAATACTTAATTTCTTATGTGACTGGCTTACCCAAAAAAATAGTCAAAGGGTCGGGATTAGTTAACAATTTCATCAACAATTTACCCTGGGAACTTCACTGGCCGGGTTACAACTATCTAGGTCCTGGAACAAAATTAGACGAAAGACTAGCTAGAGATGATAAACCAGTGAATGAATTAGACGCAGCGGCACAAGAACATGATCATTATAAGAATCATAAAAGTCTTGAAGATCGACATATATAACATATTGGAAAATAAAGCTTGGGAGAGAGTGACTGACCCCAAAGCCTCAATCGCGGAAAAAATTCCAGCACTGGTTACAACTAATGTAATGAAAGTTAAACGACATTTCGGAATGGGTTTGTTATAATTTATATTCCTGTATAATAAAATGAAACTAAAACTAAGTGATAATCAATTGAAAAAAATGCATTCAGCTTATCAAAAGGATGAGGGGATTACTCTTCAGGTAAAGAACAAACAAATTGGTGTTGGACCAAAAATAAGTGGACTGACACAAGACCAAATAAGTTTGCTAAAAACCACCAAAAAAACTGGTAAAGGATGTAGATTAGAATTAACGCACAATCAAATAAAAATGGGGGTTTTTTTACCTTTGTTACTAGCCGGAATTGGAGCATTGGGTTCTTTGATTGGAGCTGGAAGTGCTGTAGCTAACTCTGTTATCAATAAACAAGCAAAAGATAAAGAGTTAGAGGAACAAAAAAGACATAACAAAGCAGTAGAGGGAAAAGGAATTAAAAAAAAGGAAATAAGTCCGCTAACTAATTATGACATTATATTTTACTTGAGTTATATCAAGAACTCTAGGGGGTGTTTTATGAAAGATGAACTTCCTTCGAAACCAAACAAAAAGGAATGTGGAATTTTAAATTTAAACAACTCTAACCAAAACGGTTCTCACTGGACTGCATGGTATAAAGACAACGAATTAAAGTTTTATTTCGATTCCTTTGGAGATGTGAATCCACCGATTGAACTTGTGAACTATTTGGGGAAAGATAATCTCTACTACAATGAGGATAGATATCAAAATTTTGACGATCCCCCCATATGCGGTCAATTATGTTTAATTTTTCTTTTTTCCTTATAATAAATGGAAGAAGTATATAATAAATATATTAATAACATAATAAGTAATGAGTATAAGAATTTTCAACCGGTTACAAACATGAATTTAAATGATGTTAATAAAAAGACAGTGTTTAAGATCGATGAGGGGGATAATTATATGGGTCCGCAATTTCAATATTACATATCAGGAAAAGTAGTTAGAGAGGACGACGGTAAAGATTTAAACCAAAAAAACAACGTACATCTTATTGATAATTTTCCTGCGTTTCTTTTCTCTGATATAGAGGTAAGAAAGCATAGTAAACTCCTTGATCAACTCCAATACGTTGGAATTACTAGTACAATGAAAGGTATTGTGTCTTTCTCCACCAAAGGTAACGGCCCCACAATTAATTGTGGGTTTGAGTCGAATTACAAGGGAGACGTTCATTCCTTTTCGGTTGTTGGTAATCTATCTAATTTTGGACTGGGATTTTTCGAAGATGTTAGATCTCCAATTTATAATTGGGGTTTTGAATTGAGTTTTACAAGAACTGATGATCACTTTGCTTTCCACAAAGAAACGGCAGACCCACGAGCAAAAATAATTATTGAGGAGTTCCTCATTCAAGTACCAATCATAAAGTATGATGACATATCAAAAGTCGACCTAATCAATGAATTGAAACATTTGTCACAAAAAAATCAATACATATTTCGCTTCAGATCGTGGCAGTGCATTCAGAAGAAAAACATTAATGGAAATAGCATTAGTTTGAATATTTCAGACAACTATAGAAATATACACAATCCGTCGTTTGGTATTGTCGCTTTTCAAAGTGATAAAAAATCAAACCATGATCAAAATAAAAATTGTAATGAGTTTAACAACTGCAAAGTAAAAAATATTTGTTTTAATGTTGACGATAAAAAATATCCCGAAGAGTCATTAAATTTAGATTGGGATAAAGAAAAGTATTCCCTTGCGTATGATATGCTGGTTCACTACAAGAAAGTCTTTGTTCCCAATGAGGTACCACTGGTATAGATAACCCCTCAACAATTTAAGAACGCAAAATCTTTATTCGCGATTAATTTAACAAAACAACCACAAAACTTAAGTTGCCAACTGCGGTAAAATAATGACAAATGATATTTGACATCCGCTAATAAATAAATAACCTACAAACCTACCTTATTAAGTTCCATTTTCCTTTTTTACTTGTAGCGTTGTAGATGTGCTTGTTGTGTGCTTATTTTTGCTGTTTTCCTGTTTTCGTATATTTACTCGTTTCTTTCCCCAAATCAATTATTCTTCAAGATGCACAAAATGAAATCAAGGTAAGTCAAGTGTGTGTTTGTTGATTTTTAATGATTTAAGTGCCATCGTTTAATTTTAGTTTGCCGAAGGGACCTTGGACAAAAAATTTGACGCTTTTTCCTGCATCTTTCTGTGAAGGAAAAATCATAGAATTCAAGGACAGATCCACTGAAGGTAAAGTGAAACCTCATTTACTTGGATACCGTTTGTTCAAAGCAAGGAAGGTAAAAAATATGCTTTTGCATTTTGCACAAGATCACTGTATCATTAAATCAGAAGTCGATGCAGCCATGAAGAAGTGCAGTTACCAGTGTGTGATATTTGTTGATGGAGAAGTTGGCAATATACAAAAGGCTTCTTGTTCATGTATGGGAGGTATTTCTGGCAGATGCAAACATATATTTGCTATCTTATATCAAATCTTGGACTTCCTACGAGAAGAAAAATCTTTCATTGATTTTGGTGACAGTGATTCTGCCTCTACATCCCAACCAAGAACATGGGACACTGGTTCAGAAAGAATGGTGGTGAATAAACCATTTGAAGAATTAAACTGCCTTAAACCCGATCCTTTGAAAAAGAAAAAGTGCACCTCAGACAATCTTAATAAACGAAGAATGATGCTGAATAAACATTTAGAAGTCAAAATAGATAGAGAACAAATTGAGGTTTTATCTAAAACTCTGAATGATAATGATTATAATGTTTTTAGTGAAATCCTCAAGAGTAATAACTTTCAACCAGAAGTGATTTCTTTTGAAAACTGGTCATCAAATATTGTTCAGGACACAAGAAAAATAATTGATTTATTCCTTCCGATCGAAATAAAATGGGCCAATGATTATTTAAAAATCATTATACTGAGGAAACTTCAGGATTTGCATCTTATCAACGAGGTTTCGATTTCATTAGAAGATGCAAGAAAATTGGAGAAAGATACAAGATGTCAAACTTCATCAAAAAAATGGCACTTAGAGCGGTCAAAGAGAATAACGTCCTCCAAATTTTCAGAAATTGTCAAAAGATCAACACCAGTAAATGAGAAACTGATTTCCAGAATATGGCCGAAAAGAGATTTCCAGTCATCCTATATGAAGTTGGGGCTCCAGAACGAAGAATCAGCTATGAAGAAATATAAGATGGTCTTTCCCAATTATGATATCTACAGTTGTGGACTGATCATAAATCCTGGTGTTCCATTTTTAGCTGCTTCTCCAGATAGACTAGTATTTGGTAATGGAAATGGAAATTAAAACTATTGTTAAAGGAGGTTTGATAGAACAACGTACAATTTTAGAATGTGTTTTGAGTGGAAAAGTACCATTCATGGAAATAAACCATGAAAATTGTATCACTTTCAAAAAAAATCATGGATATTTTATACAAATCCAGGGACAAATGGCCTTATCAGGCTTGGATCACTGTGATTTAATTGTTGACAGTGGTCAAGAAAATGATTTTTTCATACAAAGGATAAAATTTGAGGAAGACCTTTGGGTGAATGAATATTTGCCAAAATTAACCTGTTTTTATTTTGAGAATTATGAAAAATCTTCAAATATAAAATAAACATTTTTGAACTATGTTCTGTTTTTTATTTCAGCAGGTGTTCCTTCATGTCTCTTCAATAAAATTTGCACCAAGTTTCTTGTAGTAGTGCAACTAGCACCTGATTCCTTTGGCAGGTATTATACATATACTAAAGTACATAAGATGTTTAATTTTTTGTCTGATTGGCTTGTAGTTGAGTTCGACCAAAGTTTGTTGGAAAAATGAAATGAAAATAACTTCCCTCACATCATTTCGATTAACATTGGTGTAAATTCAAGTAGTATATGTCAAAACTGTAGCCCGGGAGGGAGCAACAGAAAATTTGCACATATTTCTACAAAGCTTCTTTTCTGTCACTTTGTTGTTTCGATGTAAGAAGTAAATAAAATGAGAGTCTACCACTCCAATGATGTTGCGTTCATATGCAGCGAGTTTCAAAAGTTTGCACCATTTGGAAACTGTTACTATCGATTTGTCGGAAAATTTTATTTTTCATAAAAATTGGTGCATTGTAAAATGATTGCATATGTGTTGTCAAAATTTTAAATTTCCAATCAGTGTACAGGGGAGAACGAAAAATAGGAATTTTGATAAAGTGTAAACTACATTTTCGACATTATCAAAAAAGTTTCTTCAAAGACGCTGTAGAATATTGAAAAAACATTGAAAACAATATTTAAATTTGGAATCACAGCCAGGGTATTTTAGACTTCATCAAAATTCAATTTTTTGTTCTTCCCTGTACACCGTTTGGAAATTTAGAATTTTGATAACTCAAATACAAGTTCGAAAATATGAATATGAAATTCATAAAATCTTTTGTGGAATCATCTGCGACTGAAAGACAAACTTTAGTCGCTATTTTCCATCGTTCAAGATAACCTCTGTATTGGAAGTAGTTGTTTTCTGTTAGATATTACAAATAAGTCACATTTTTCATTTTTCAATTTTTATGGAGAATGTTCCCCTTTTCAACATCAAATACAAGTATTCTGCAATTCACCAATTTTTATAAGGAATTTTTTTTTTGACAAATCGATAATAAAAAAGTTACCTTAATGGTGCAAACTTTCAAAACTAACTGTATATGAACGCAACATCATTGGGGTGATAGACTCCCACTTGTTACATCGAAACAACAAACTGACAAAAAACTAGCTTTGTAGAATAATGTGCAAATTTTCTGTCACTGCGTCCTGTACTTACTAGTAGCTGTAGATTTATAAAACCAACACTGCAATGAATTGCTTCATTTACCACATTGAAGACATTTTATCCTAATACAAATAAAGAAAACATTCCGTAACATAATAAAATAAGATTTTATATTCAAATATACCTACATTCTAAACCATTTCACAATTTTTTATCAACACATACTTGATAATGCTTATTTCTGTACAGTCGTCAGCATAGCTGAATATCACCAAGTGTTGATGTTTGGACCTAGGTAGTTTAAATTGTTGAAATCTTCAAAGGAACTCGACTTAGCTGAAGTGTGTTCGACCATATCATTATACGTATATTTCTATTATAACTTCTTATGGTTGGATCAATCATTATCTCTGCAACAGTGGAATTCTTGTGAAATTGGTAAGATGGCAACATACTGTCCAAATCTCGTTTAACTGATCAGCCATGTTATTTGGTATAGTAGAGTTCAACAACTTATGTAGGCGAATGTCTCTTATGACTCTCTCTACGTTGATTCTTACACCTTGAACAAAGTAGGAAAGTAAGTGATATGAATGAAGAATTGTTAAAAACTTATTTCAGTAAAATTAATCATTGGTTGATATATTTTGATTTTTTCAACTTACTGGCTATATCTCTTGTTGTTTGGTCATCTTCAAAATTAAACTGAGAAATTCCATCAGTAGTTGGAGGAACATTCAAATCTACATCAACAGCTCGAAGTTCTTCTGAAATTTGAAAACCCCTGTCTGCCATTACTGAGTCACCAGGTTGTAGTTTATTCAATAAACCGCTTTTAAGAATGACTTCTTTCTCAGAAGTTCTTCCAGGATAGAGCTTTGAAATGAAGCTGATGAAGCCATTCGGCATAACTCCAACAATACCTCGTGCAGTATTATGTGATTTGTACTTGGAGTAGGTTGAACTCTGAACTATGTAGTCAGAAGGCTTTTGTATAAAAAATTCACATCCGTCCAAAATAACTCTTGTGCTGGGGTAATGGTCTCTGAAACATTGAGGCATGAATTTTCGTACAATTTCTTTCTTTGGCCATATAGGCAGTTGTATGAGGTAAGAATACATTATGTTGATCCAGTATCTGAATATGTTTGAAATCGTCGCCTGACAAACTTTCCACCTGAATGCTAAGTGATCTTCTAATAATCCAATTCTAAGTCTTGTTAGAACTATAAATATCTGCACTTCATCTTTCAGCTTACAATGCTTTGAAAGCTTCTGATTTTGGTGTGATTTGAATTTTGCGCTGTGCTCAACCATGATGTTTGTGAAGAGCTTATATTGTTTTTCATCAGCAAATCCTGTGTAAAAGTTCAAATAATGACTGCTATTCAGTACAACTTGCAGTTGCGATTCTGGAGATTCAATCTTAACATTCAATAACTCTCTCAAGTCAACTTGTACATGAGCATCTGACACACTTTTTTGTTGGTTTTCCTCTCGGTGGACTGGGCTAAAATCAAACTAACATAGTGAGGAGTTCAAGAGGTTAATAGGTAAGTGATTTGTACCTTCTCGGGTTCCTTCAGAAGATCCAAAGGTTTCTTCTGTTCTTTTTGGATAGTGTAGTTCACAAAATCGTTTTTTCTGAAATTGGTGAAACTTCATTCGAGTTTTCTCATTTTTTATTCTCGTACGACTTTTGCAGTCTTCCACACAGCATTTTATTCCACCACTATATTTTTTTATTCGTGGCATGTTATTTCAAACGCGTTTTATTAATTGAACCACAGATAATAAGCTCATCTACAACGTTACAAGGACAAAATGAAAATGCAAAATGAACTCAGATAGGTTATTTATTTATTAGTAAATGTCAAATTGTCAAATGTCATTTATCATTATTTTTACGCAGTTGGCAACCATGGGGTCGCATCACTTAATAAGGTCAATTCAAGAAGCAGGATAATGCTAAATGTTGAATTTTCTTCAGATCTTCCTGCCAATACTATATGTTATTGTTGTATTGTTTCCTACTCTGAATTTATTTATGACCTTATAGGAAATAATATTGAAGAAGCAATCTAAATATATACATTTTAGGGAAATTTTTCCATAAAATGATAAGAAATATAAACAACACTTCGTGACCGCAACGTTGTAATGAACAATTTTATATAAACAATTAGACTGCCGTCATAGTCTAGTGGATAGCGTTCTTGCCTTTGATGAGAAAGGTTCTGGGTTCGAGCCCCGGAGGCGGCAGTCAGCTTTTTTTTTATGAAGCGGACCTCGTAAATTTGTATTTGTTGAGTGGCCATAGACAAGTACATAACGAGAAAGCTGATTGAGAAGTTATGTGCACAAAGACCATTTCTTGTTTTCAACTATTCTACCTCACAAATTACTAGTGAAACAAACACATGAACCGCAAAGATATCTATCTATAAACGATACGCAACTATCATAAGCGGACTCTAGTATGTGAGATAGATTTAGTTAAAGGAAACGGGAATGTTTTGTAATTTTTCACAACAATCACACAAAAGAGTTGCAGAATTAGGAAAATTCAATATCGTGCATTCTTCTTCCATTGTTGAGGAACTTAAAACCTTTATATGTTATATATATGTACACTGTGTATTGATTTTTCAAATCATCAGCAGTAAGATTTCTACCAAATCGTTCTGGTAACATAATTCTATAGGTATTATCCAGAACACAAGATACACCTGAAAATGGTTCTGATATAATTTTCAAGTCTGAAGCTACATATTTTTTGTGTAGTTAAATTCGCCTGATGATATATCTTTGAGATTGCTTAAGAAATCCGTCATATTTATATATAGGGCAGAGGATCCACTTATGGCCACTACCCTACTTATGGCCACTTTGCTCTCATTGGTGGAATAATAAGCATGGTCAGCGACTACCAATGGAATCAACTTTGGCAGAGATCACTCTGTCCAGGGAGAAGTGAGGACCACATTAAAAATTCAGTGAACTTACGAATTAGTCTCGCTATATCCGTCGAAACGATAGTGTGTTCCACATGTTGTGATTTCTTACTGCATTTGTTAAGGAAGTTATCCGGAAACATCTAGTTGAAATAAATAATAAACATTTTTTAATTTCAATATCAGGTGACACAAAAGGTATATATAGAGTTTTAGATTAATATTTTTCACGTTTTCTGAAAGTAAATGATATTAGAGTCTTTTTAATATAGGTGGCTATTAGTGGCAACCACAAACTTACGATTTTCCACTTATGGCCATGAAGGTGGCCATAAGTAGATTGGTAAAAACTACTTTTGGCCAGTCACTATCTTTTGATATAAATCCTGATTGTTTGATTTTTTTGCAGTTAATATGCCAAAAGCAGACCATGTGACAAGAGTGACGAAAGTCAGACATGTCAAGTTTCAGTATTCACCAGCTAAAGTTGAGTTGGCTTTGAATGCCGTATCTGAAGGAATGGCTGTTGCCACTGCCAGCCGAACATTTAACGTACCAAGAACAACATTGCGAAATAAAATATCAGGGAAATCCAGAAGAGAATCTAGACATTGTGGATTTGTGTCTCATTTGGGTAACGAAATTGAAAGCCAATTAGTGGAGTGGATATTGACCTGTGCAAAGATGGGTTTCCCAATTGATAAAGATGGACTTCTGTGTTCAGTACAAAAACTCGTGCGAGAGGCAAATATTCGAACCCCATTTGTTAACGACCGTCCTGGGAAGAAGTGGTACTATAGTTTCATGAGTCGCCACAAGGAACTTTCTCAAAAAAAAGCCGAGTATATTCATGGTGGTAGAGGTGCAGTAACTGAAGACAAGATTCGTAAATGGTTTGATGAAATTAAAGGAATTTTGAGCGAAATTAACGCAGTAAGTGTATTGAAAGAACCACAAAGAATTTTCAATATGGATGAAACTTGCTTCTGTTTAGCTCCAAAAAGTGGCCTCGTAATTGGTCCAAGAGGAAAACATATCTACGATGAACGAAGTTCATCGGATAAGGAAAATGTAACAACGCTATTCACAGTGAATGCAGTAGGAAAATTTGCTCCTCCTTTAACAATTTTCAAATATGACAGGATTCCATCTGGTGTTGCAAAATCAGCTTCTGAAGATTGGGGTCTTGGCAAGAGCGAGAAGGGATGGATGACCGCCGAATGTTTTTTTGAGTATTTTTCTAACGTCTTTGTACCTTTTCTCAAGAAATCTAACTTTCAGTTTCCAGTCGTAGTCTTTTTAGATGGTCACAAATCACATCTGACTCTCCATCTGAGTAGATATTGTAGAGAAAATCAAGTAATTTTAGTAGCACTAGTTCCAAACGCAACTCATATTCTACAGCCGTCTAGCGGCTGCAGTGTTTGGCCTACTAAAATCAAAGTGGAAGAATTTTGTTCGCAAATATAAGGTCGAAAATAATGGTCAAGAGATTACTAAATCGTCCATACCAAATGCTTTATCTCAATTAATTCAAGACCCAAAAATGTTATCAAATATCATTTCGGGATTCAAAGCCACAGGTCTGTATCCCTTTTCAGCGGATAATATTGATTATTCCAAAATCATTTTGAGGAAATGCGACGAGTATCAAACACGAGTGATTGATCCTGCGGGCATTGATCATTTGAAGTATCTGGAAACAAAAATTGATCCAATTTTGTTAGAAGAATTCAAACAAACAAATAAAAGAAACCACGTATGGGAAGGAAAAATCGAAGCGGCTTATTTGTACAATGTGTGGTTAGAATTGTCAAAAGATGCCGAGAATTCACAGCCCACAGAGTTACAAGAGGAAGAACCTGATACAAATGATGTGAGGAATAATTTATCAGGATTATCTACTCCCACTCAATCTAAAAACGATGAGGATCGTGTACCCGAACCAAAACTCACATCTTTATCTACCTCAGACGAGAATATTATGAGTGATGTGTTACCTAGTACTTCTAGCTGTCTTCTACTGACACCAGTTAACACTTTACCCAATGATAACAACAGTACCGTAGTGAATAATTTCCATCCCAAAAATGTGGACCAAGTGAAACGGAATATTCTAATAACTCCGAAATCACTATGCTCCTCAATATTTCATGATGTCGTTCCCTATCCTGAAACCAAAGTCATTGACTCGACGAATCAAAAAGGAGACCGAACAGAAAAAGCTAGAAAGAAAACAAGCTCGGGAGCTCAATAAACTGAAAAACGAGCAGGAGAAGGCTGAGAAGCAGAAGGGAAAGAGTAAAACAAAAAAATTGAAAAAGCAAATATCAGAGTCTAGCTCGTCTTCGGAAGAAATAGAAAAAGAGTGGGAAGAAAGTGGCAGTAGTGGAGATGATGTTGAACTTACAGAATCTCCAGAAGAAATCGAAATTTCAAAACCAGATGATTTAAAGCTAGGAACATTTGTTTTAGTGAAGTTTGATATGTTAGGGAAGAGAAATGCTTCAATATATAGGTATGTTGCAGAAATAATACAATGTCTGTCACATGAAGAATATATAATACAAAGCTTCAGATGTATTAATACAGAGAAGACAGCTTTCTATAAGATTGAAAATGACATTTCCACTATAACTAGAACCGATATATTAGGAAAACTTCCAGACCCCATCATAAAAAAAGATGGAAGAAAGATTAAAATGTTATTTTCTGGAAAAGTGGATGTTTTCGAAAAAATATTGTGAGTGTAACTCTTTGAGAAACAATATGTTTTATTCTTATTTAAAATAAATCGTTCTATATTAAAGTTTTTTTCTTCAACCTATTGGTGGCCAAAACTGGAGAAAGTGCATGTCCAAAAGTGGGGACAGATGGCCAAAAGTGGTGAATTTTGTAAATCAAGATATTAAAATTAATAACTTTTTCAAAAAAGGTCTTGATCAAATGAGCACTCCGTCATTAGAAAGAATATACTTCAAAGTTTCAATGATAAATTCAATGAAAAAGTTCTTTTAAAGTGGCCTTAAGTGGAGCTTCTGCCCTACAATTCTAATTTTTTTTCATTTCAAAGTCTGTTCAATTTGTGTCATCCAAATTTTCCTGTTTGCGTTCATCGGATTCAATCCCCAGAAATCAAAACACGAAATTCTCAAAAAAAACAAAATCATAAAAAATCTCAAAAAAATCTCAAAAATCAAATTCCTAGAAATCAAATTCCGAAAAATAAAATCTCAAAAATAAATTCCTAGAAATCAAATTCCGAAAAATAAATTCTCAAAAATCAAATTCATAGAAATCTAAATCCGAAAAATTAATTCGCAAAAATCAAAATTAATTCTCAAAAGTTGTATTTAGGATCGGGTATTTACATACTACTCTCTATATTTAGAGGTCTATGAAATATTCGCCATTTATTGCTGAGGATGCCAAAAGCACATTCGACATACCGTCGAGCTCGACACAAGCGATAGTTAAAAATCGTTTTTCAACAGTTAAATGAGTTCCCCCAAAGATCGCAGTAAATGTCGATGCAATCCAAATGCTTCATCTCCTACGAAGAAGTATGGAACTTTGGGGCTTTCAGTTCCCGGTAGACACTTTTCTTCTGGTAGTGGTTGTGTGTTTGATTCTATCGACTGCCATAAATTGGACCTTTTAAATATGGAAGAGTCACAATCTTTACCATAACTTCCAACGTCTACAAACACAAATTTGTATCTGCAGTCGGCAACTGCCATTCAAACTACAGAAAAATAATCTTTATAGTTTAAATACATTGACCCACTGCGAAATGGACAAGTAAGACGTATGTGCTTACCGTCTACTGCTCCTAGACAATGGGGAAAGTTTGCAATGGTTTCAAAGTCTGAAGCAATAGATTTCCACATTTCCCTTGTAGGTGTTGGTATACACTCCACTCGCAGAACCATCCAGATTGCTTTATACCTCCTTTACAATCTTACTCGCAGTAGAAATTCCAATTCGATAAGTATAATGTAGCTCAGTAAAGGTACAGCCACTTGCCAGATATCTGAAAAGAATCACGTATAATATAATAATAGTTATTTATTGTATAAGTGTTTTGAGATATCATTTTATTTGCGCAAGAATGTTTAAACGCGAGAGCGAAGCTCGAGCGTTTAAATTTCTTAAGCAAATAAAATGTATCTAAAACACGCATGCAATACAAGGTTTTATTCACAATCACATTCATTTAGAATCAGAATCGCGGAAGTTTTTCATCACAAAATAATTTGACGTTATGCTCTGACAGCGGCTGTCACCTCCTTAAAAATCATTGAAATAACTTACAATAGTGGAATAAAGTAATTTCATTATTCCACTAGTGGAATAAAGTTATTTAATTATTCCACTAGTGGATAAAGTGGTACTTTATACGGTTCATAAGTGTGGATAAAACTTCAATTATAAGGTGATTGTGAATAAATATTAGTATTTGTTATTTCATTTATATTTTAGGTAAGGACGTTATAAGACGGTGGACTAATCTTCGAGATGCGTTCGCTAGGTCTAAAAGAAAACTGAAAGACAGCAAAAGAAGTGGAACAGATGCAAAAAAAAAACAAGAAATATGTATATAATGATCAGCTTCAATTTTTAAACAAACTGTACGAAGTTAGAGAGACAGTTGATAGTTTGAATGACGAAACCAGGCACGGAACTGAAAACAATTCGGAACACATAGAGCTTGAGGCAAATGCTAGTGTCACGATTGACGAAGCAATAAATAAACGTACGAGAAATAGGAAACCTCGCAAACGTGATGAGGTGGAATTAAAAATGTTGAAGGCATTAGAGCCTGAAAAACAAAATAGTAAAATGTCTTTCTTACAGAGTTTGTTGCCTCACCTTGATATATTTGATGAAAATGACTTACTTCAGTTCCAAATGGGCATTTTGCAAGTGATTGCAAACATCAATGAAAAAAAGAAGATGGTTCCTCAGGTCCCTCCTCCTTTTCCTCAATCTATTCCTACACACTCTCACTCGCAGAAGTTTGCGTTCCAGCTTGCTCCTGCTTTTCCTCAACATTCGCAACTTACTCAGTCCCAATCATCTACATCATCAACTTTTTCCCACTCCATCTTCTTCAACTAATTACCAAATACAATCAACACGTCAGTATTATCAAGATTGCGGGGCATCATCTGGAATGACATCTCCAATGCCAGATCCCAGGGACAGTTCCACTCCGCTCTCTCAGGACTTCAGCACAGTTGATAGTGCAGATTTTACTTCCCTCTAATGTCGTTATTTGTAAAACTTTGTAAAATTCAGGAATTTTCTTCATTTTGTTATTAGAGAGCAAAAATAAATGAATTGTTTTAATAATAGTTTTAATATGCTACAAATATTTAACCAACTCTGGCCTATGTCTATCGGTTGAAGTAGGGGAGAGCGGTCGAATATCAACCGTTGTCCAATATCGATCACACATCCCTACCTAATTCTTGAAGCTTTTCAACTTCTTAATAGAGCGAGACAGCATGCGTTGGGATGGTATTTACTGTGTATACAGTCACGTACGCACTTAGTCGATGTTTGAACGTAGTGAATGATTGATGTTGAATTTTGCCTTATTCCTTATAATATTTGTGACACCGATACGAAGGTAAGTAATGATTTAATTTGATTGTATCTTTAATTTTTGTGCAGTAAGGTATTTAGATATGTATGTGCTTATTTTGTGTGATGAATTATCCTTACATTTTCACAGATTTTTTTTTGTAATTTATCTTTTTTGTCTACCACGTGCAGTCGGCTAATGTCAACCGGGGTGATCGATATTTTCCTACTGTGATCGATATTGTACCAATGGCGTTTATTATTTTACAGATGCCTCGTCAAAAGTATACACGCAAAACTTCTCGTGCTTCGTGGTCTGAAAAGGATATGGAACGTGCGCTCAAGACAATACATGACAAAGTTGCTTCCATATGTTCAATATTCCATATGGAACATTACAAGACCGTTTAAGAGGTCGCTTCGCTACAAAAAAGTACAAAATGGGCAGAAAATCTGTTTTTACTGTTCAGCAAGAAGAAGATCTCGCAAAACATGTTATAAACCTCTCTCGCCTTTTTTATGGACTAACATCTACGTCCATAAGAAAACTTGCATTTGAATTTGCACAAACCAATAAAATAAAAAACACTTTTAATAAAGAGAAAGCAATGTGTGGAAAAGATTGGTTCTATGCATTTATGCGGCGCAACCCGACATTGAGCTGCCGTAAACCGGAAGCCACAAGTCTGAGCCGTGTGTTGGCATTCAATAAAGACGAAGTTACGATATTTTATGATAATTTAGATAAGCTCTACTCTGAACACACTTTTGAAGCTCATCGTATCTTCAATGTAGACGAAACCGGGATTAGTAACGTTCACGTGCCGAGCCGCATTATTGCCCAGAAAGGTCAAAAACAGGTAGGAGCTGTCACAAGTGGAGAGAGGTGCCAACTTGTAACTGTTGTTGTAGCGATGAGTGCTGCAGGTTCTTTTGTTCCACCGATGTTCATTTTCAAACGAAAAAGAATGAAAGAAGGTCTAGAAAGAAATGGACCAAATGGTGCTGTATATAGGTGCTCTAAGTCTGGATGGATTACTGAGGAGATTTTTTCAGACTGGATTCAACATTTTGCAAAATTCACAAAAGCTAGTAAAGATGATCCGGTCCTCTTATTGATGGATAACCACTCCACTCATTCAACTTTAACGTCATATCATTATTGCAGAGATAATGGCATTAAAGTTGTTTCAGTTCCACCCCACACTTCGCACCGGTTGCAACCGCTCGATGTTGGTTTTTTCGGACTATTGAAGAGTGCATACAATCAAGAATGCGATAGATATATCAAAGTAAAAAACACGAGAAGATTCTGCAAACGGATATTGCAGAGTTATTTAAAACTGCTTTTAATAAAGTGGCAGCTGTAGAAAAAGGGGTGAAGGCTTTCGAGACTACTGGCATTTATCTATTTAACCGATCCGTGTTCAGTGATGAAGAGTTCAGTACCTTACCAGTCGTTCCAGCGCCAACTGCTGAGCAGAATCAAGAACCGACGATTGCTGAAACAAATACAATAACACGATCTGAGAAAACACTATCTCCTATACCTGGACCATCTAAGATAAAACAACACGATCCACCTTCCTTGAAAAGACCACTTCCTATATCACCTATCTCCACAGTTCAGCAACCATCTCCATTAAAAGCTTCGTCGCCTATCTCTGGACCATCTAAGACAAAACGTCACCGTACACCTTCCTTTAGTAGAGAATCTTCAGAATTAGAGCTTGAAGAAATTGTAGACGATGAATTGACCGACGATGATGATCCGACAGTTCAGCTACCCATGGAAAATAAAAGCTTTGCAGAACTTCTACCCTTGCCAACAGTGACAACTAGAACCAAATCGCGAAAAACCAAGCATTCCCAGATACTGACCTCAACGCCATTAAAAGAGGAATTGGAAAAAAAAAGAAGAGAAGAAGCAACAAAAACTGAAGAAGTTAGAAAAATCAAAAGATATTAAACAGGAGAAGCTGACAAAAGTTTCACGACGTATAGTTCCCGAAAAGAAAGATAATTCTACAAATGCTGACATACGTTCTGTTTGTCAAGAGTTTGGAAAATCAAATGAAGTATGGTGGAGATGCCGTTCATGTGCTGTGTGGACTCATGCAGATTGCACAATCATTGAAAATGCTAAAGATTACATTTGTTCTAAATGTTAAATAGTTTGTTGTAACCTTACTTTCTGAATAAACTAAATTTAAAAAATTTGGTTGATATTACCCGATATGGTCGACATTATCCGACTTTATGGTTGATTTTATCCGACTGATCGATATTATCCAGAAAAGTACCGGTATGAGTTTCATACATTAGAAAAAAAACAAACATTATTTATTCCGTTATCTATTTATGCCATAACGTTACTGATAGTTTTTGAGGTACTTTCATATACAAAGCATCTTTATACATATATTACATATACAGTTATGAACACTTTCGCTTAAGTGGTCGATATTAGACCACTCTCCCCTAATATCAACAAAAAATATACGAAATTATAACGATCTAAACAAAATTCTTTCTTATAAATTTATTATAACACTTGAGGACTTAAAGAAAATTTATAAATTGTTTGTTTCTTGTTCTACATCTCGTTTTTGCATAAAAATAAGACTTGGGTTTATTTAATGAAAACCAAAAACGCCAAAGTTTAGATTATCATTAATGGTATAGAATCAAAATTTCGTAGTTTGTAAAATAGTATCAGAACTTACCTCAAAGTGACAGCCAACATTTCTATAGGTTGAATACAATTTCTCTTTTTTGTATTTCGCCGTTGAAGAACAGTCTTCAGTTTGTCATGTAATTCATCGAAGGAACTCATTGACATGCGGAAGTAATTAAAAAATTTGGTTTGGTCATTTCTTAAATCTTCAAAGAGTATACGAAATAAACCTGCTTCTTCTCTCCGTCTATTGATTGGATGCACCCAATGTAGTCGATTACGTTTCTGCCTTTTTTTACGACGATAAATTAACCATAATACTACTGTGAGTAGTACCTTCAAACAAATATCCGGTAATTTTGTTACTTGCCATATAGTACAGTGGGTGAAGAAATTTCCTACAGAAAAATTCGGCATAGAAATTTCCTTTCATAAACTGTTAGTAGAGGTCCCATATATCATAAAACCATAAAAATCTGACAGAGTGATATAAAAAAACACACCTCTGGTGAAAAAAGCCTATAACTCACCAACCGTTGAAAATATTGAAAAAGTGTTCCTGTAATATTTCCATATAATTAATAATTTACGAGAAAATCGATTTAGAATTTGTTAAATTTAAATTTGTTAAATTTTCTGTTATAGATTTACTAGTTTTTCGCGCGCGTCCAATCGTTAAAATCAAATTGGTCGAATACTAGGCAAGCTAGGATGAAAAATAAAATAGGGTTTTGAAGGTGATAAAAAATACTCAGTCTTCGCCATTTTTAATAGTCATAGGTATATACATATAGCTATATAATAAAACGAAATATGTGTAATTATTCACCGATATTTCGTGTTCATAACTTTATACGATCATACGAAAAATAAAGGACTTCAATATAATCTATGAATGTATTTGATTGATGCACAAAAGGTTAAATAATATTTATTGCCTTTGAAAAAATTACCAGCATCTTGAAATTTGCCAAATTTTCGCTGTTTATTTTTTAATAACATTTTGAAAAAACACGAAAATAGGTAAAATTTATTAATTTTTTTTCTATGAAAATATAGATTGATATTGTATGACAACGGAAATAAATATTTTTGTGTTTTTTGTCAATATTTCAGTAAAAAATAAACAGTCAGCAAAAATTTCAACATGCAGGTAATTTTTTTAAAAGGAATAATTTTAGTTTTTACCTTCTGTGTATCAAACTAATACCATTCAACTATGATTGAACACATTGAAAAATTATATGTATGCCCTTAATTTTTCGTAGGATTGATTATGTAGTTATGAACACGAAATCAGTGGATAATTATATAGTATACATACCTATTACCATTAAGAATTGCAAAAACTGCAAGTATTTTTCATTACCTTCAAAACCCAATTCTATTTTCCATTATATCTTGCGTAGTTTTTGAGCAATTAGTTTTTATGGATACACCACACGCGAAGAAATTTAAATGAAAAAATTCACACGCAAATCCATATTGGCAATCTTGATTTCCTCGTAAACTATGGCTTATATAGAAAAATTAGTTCCGAACTTACTCGTAGGAAAGGACCACACTCAAACCTTATGGAAAAGTGACTAGTATGGAAATTGCCTGAATTTTGGATATTGTCTAGAGGAAGTATTCCTGATCAAGAGTTACCATTGAGCAAAAGTCCAATACCCAATAGTTTCAGAGATATCGTCCAATAATGCTGGAAATTAACTTTCTTGAAATAGTAAAAAAGAGTACCGATCGTCGAGATCGAACCCGAAACCTTCAGTTTACGAGGCAGCGACGCTAATCACAGCACCACCAGAATTATTTAGAGTGCTTTGACTTTATTATCTGTACTTTCCATCATGCAAGAATAGGTTGGTTTTTGACAGAAGCAGTGGAGAGCAATGCTAACTTTTAATAAGGAAGACTTTCTCTAAACAATATAAAATATTCAGCCAAATTACTTCAGCCAGATTTCAGTGGGGTCCTTTATCAAGCTCTTGTTTGTCAAAAATACTTCTTTGATATTTTTGACGGTTGGCTGTTAACTTTTGAACGGTTCGACGTAGAAACATAAATAAAAAACCGTTTCTTTCACCAATACTACTTTTTGAAATGAAAAATTTGTTGATTACTCAAAAGGGGGCGCGGGGGGGCCCATCAACTAAAATTTTTTAAATAGCATGGGGGTCAAGTGGCACATCATCGAAAAGGAATTTCCATTCTCTTTACAACGATCAAATTTTTTTTTGAATTTCGTTAATATTTTTTTTGCAATTTATATTCGAAATATCAAATATAAATGCGGATCTGAATACTTCTCATACCTCCATGAATTTGAATTGTTTGAGAAAAAAAAACATTGCAATTACTCGACATATGGCGCTGGGGGCACACTAACTTAAAAATTTCGAAAGGCATAAAAATCGAAATAGGGAAAAAAATTATAGACAAAATTCAAAAATATTCAGATGGTTGTAAAGAGAATTGATTTCTCTTTTCAACGATGTGCTACTTGACCCCCCATGCTATTTGAAAATTTTTTGTCGATGGGCCCCCCGCGCCCCCTTTCGAGCAATCACAATATTTTTTATTTCAAAAAGTAGTATTGGTGGAACCTTCAAAATGATTTTTTATTCATGTTTCTATGTTGAACTGTTCAAACGTTAAAGAGGAGGGGGACTATTAAAAGCCGCGTATAGGCGAAAACATACTTTTTGACCAAAGGGTTTTTTTTGAGAGCCATGTCACCCCATGACGGAATCTTGTGGTTTTATGATGTATGGAACCTCTACTAACAATTTAAGAAGAAAAATTTTCATTCAGGCTTTTTGGGTAGATATAATGAACATTTTATATTTCAGTTACTGTACTAATAGAATGATAGAGTGCTAGGAATCGCACGTTAAAAGGTAAGACCTCGTTAATCCTTGGCTCGCACAAGTTTCGACTTTTGAGGGCTGCCGTTCGTAAGGGGACGACAGCTGGTTAACGGGAAAAACAATTTTAACAATTTTAATTCAAATTGAAATAAACCGATTATAGGCCGTCAGATAGTGACAGATTTAGGTGCCCTATTTTCAAGCCTCGTATAGGGTTGAAAAGTATATTGATTTGGAGTAAAATGAAGATATTTTTATGACTGGCTACTGAACTGGGAATAACATACCGATAATTCGATTTTTCAGAACAGTTGTTTATTTGTTTCCCTCGTGTTTCTAAATACGGTACGAAACTACGCGTTGATTTTTTTTTAAACGCCCTGTATCTCAGAAACGAAGCAACTCCGTACATATGTTCGAAGGAAACAAAAATAAATCTATTTTCGATATGTTATTCATTTTACTCCAAATCGATATACTTTTCAACCCTATTCGAGGCTCGTATGTGAAAATGGCATACCTAAATTTATCACTAGCTGACGGTCTATTAATTAGTTATATAACAGATGTATGATATATAGGAATGTATGCTTTCACGGCTGGCGTCAATGTTTTTGTTGGTTTTCGGGTTTTGCCGTGGCCTTCTTTGGTTAAAATCTCCAAACGTATCAACTGAAACATCAAGAAGAATACTTCGACCTCGCCACTGAAGATGACTGCCGCAGTTGCAGTTGAAACGTTTTGAGATTTTAACCAAAGACCACGGCAAAACCCGGAAACCAAGTAAAACAGATATTTGGAATGTACAGCTGATATTGTTTCTTTCAAATCTGATCCAAATATCACATACATCATGATGGAATCGATGTACACATTGTGCCCTTTGCCTATATATTGTTCAAAATTAAATTATCATAAAATGTTTTCATTTCAGGAGATACCATTATCTTCCCCTCAAATATGGTGTACTCCCCCTCCTTCACCAGAAAGATTGTCAGCTAATATTAATGAAGCAGGGACGATCCTATCGACACTACGCAAGATTCAACTATAGAGCCTACTGTGATCCCGCCTACAAACGATTAAAAAAAATCTAAAAAAACAGTGTTTTGTTATTATTGCGAATCATATGTTCTACACTTCCCTAGGCATTTATCGAGAAATCACAAAACGGAACTCGATGTTCAGAAAATGCTTTCATTGCCATCTCTCAGTAAAGAAAGAAAAGAATTACTATTTTCTTTGAGGAAGAAAGGTAACTATTTGATGAGCAACGAAACTGAAAAACCTGTAAGAAGGGGTGCAGACTCCAGTAAATACCTTCCCTGTACATTATGTTTAGGATTTTATTCCTCCAAAAATCTTTGGAGACATAGAAAGCAATGCCCCGAAAACCCAAATAAAGGATCATCTACTTCGCGAAATGCTCAATCTGAAGCACAGAATTTCCTAGTCAGGCATTTGAAAGTGGATCCGCAGTTGAAAACGGATGTTTTTCCGCGAATGAGAGCAGATCAAGTTTCTCTCACAGCCAAGAAAGATCCACTTATATGTGCTTTCGCTTCGAGGTATTTGAAAATTCATAGGGAAAAACATTTCAAAATTATTGTCTCTAGGAAAATGCGGGAACTAGCCAGACTTCTCATAGAGGCTAAAAAAATAAAACCGTCACTCACAGATCTCTTCGGATTCCTCGATCCACTATACTATGATGTTTTAGTAGCAGCCACAAAATCTGCGTCGAAGTACGATAATGAGATAGCAATATAAGCAATATAAATCTCCTACCTACGCCATGAATATATGGGTACAACTCTCAAACAGTGCTGTGACATAGCCTTAATGCATACTCTGAAAAAATCTGAATCGCTTCCAACCATACAAAATGCGAATGCTGAAGCAAATCTTAAAACATTAATCCAGCTCATTGAGGGTAACTGGAAATTTGATATCTCCAGTCAAGCCTCAAATGATTTGAGTCTCCAGAAATGGAACAAAATAACTGTGGTTCCTCTTGCGACGGATTTAAAATTACTCATGGACTGCCTTATCAATAAAGCAGATAAGGCATCTTCCACGCTGCAGAAAAATAATTGTAGCATAGAGGCTTATTTGACTTTGTTGGAGACTGTCTATTGCCGTTTACTGTTGTTGAATAGAAGACGACCCGGTGAACTCCAGAGACTCTCAATCCATTCATATGAAGCTGCGGTATCAAAGAAGAACACACAAGGTTATGAAGAATTCTCAGAGAAAAAATATTAATGAAAAATTTCAAACGAATTGTAATAAGAGGAAAACGAGCTCGAGGGGTACCAGTTTTGATTAGTAAGGATGTTCAAGACCATTTAGATCTAATGATAAAATATAGGAAGAATATTTACGAAAAAAAAATGATTACCTTTTTGGAAACCCTAAGTCAGATCAACCTATAACTGGTTATAAAACTTTAAGAAAATATGCAACTATCTGTGGTGCTAAAAACCCTGATGCCCTCACGTGCACTCGATTGCGAAAACATTTAGCAACTTTATCGCAGTTATTCAACATGAGCGAAAATGACATGGAACAATTAGCGTCATTCATGGGACATACCCTGGGAATTCATAGATCGTCTTATAGACTTCCTGATGATGTTTATTAGACAGCCAAGCTTTTAAAATTGTTAATTCTGATGGAGAAGGGGGAAGCTGGGCAATTCAAAGGGAAAAGTCTAGATGAGATCGACCTGAATTTAGAAGAGAATTTGTTGAACGTTGACGCTAACGAACAAAATCAATCTGCGACAGAAGATTATATTGTTGATAACGGAATAGAAAATGGCATAGAAACCACGTCAAATGAGGCAAACGTGGACAATCGTCTTACAAAAGTGCCGACAACCAAAAGAATTTTAGTACCGTGGACGGAAAACCAAAAAAAAATTGTTTCAGAAAACTTTAAAAACCATATTAAAAATAAACGTCCCCCTAAAAAGTTAAAAAATAAAAGTTGGCTGAAAATTAAAGTTTTTGTTCAGAATAAATACACGAAAAAATTGAAATGACTTCATAAACCTTACTATACTTCAAACTGTAACTTTCAATTTTAACACTGTATTTCTTTAGTTTTTATTTGGATTCATTTTGGTTCCGCATTATATTATATGAGACAAGATGTTCTCTCTGTATTCTATTAATGAGTGAACCAGAATTAGAATAACTTTCAGTTTATCTCTATTGAGTTGGTTTTTAATCATCACCAAATTTCAGCGAATTTTGATGGATCGTAATGTCTTGTTTATTTTTCGGAATAAATATTTTCAGCAATGTTTTTGTTTTAATATCGCCTACCTTGACTTCAAATGGTACAACAAATGTTTACAAAAATCTTGTAGATATTTTATTGTATAGTACAGTTTTAAGTCAGCGACGAATGGAAAACTTTTTTACTTTTCGTATTAGGATGAAAGTCATTCCACAAAAAAAATTATATGCTAGAACCTAATTTTGAATGATCAGCTCTTGAAATTTGTCAGTCGTATACGAGTATTGTCAAAATTATTTAAAATTATTTTTCATTACGAAATCGTATCCATGCATCTACAAATTAAAAGAAACATCTACACTAACACAAAGTTTACCCATCTTCACAGATTTTTTTATTAAAAACGAGCTGAGCCTGCTAGTAAATCTTCAAATATTCTCTGACTTTCCATTATTTCAATCAATCAAATAACTTAAATTGTTCCCAGCGAGCACAAACATCCCTGGGATGTTTTGAGATGTTTCGAAAATGTAGGCAAGCCGATGTTTTTTTGAGATGTAATATGCACTTCCCAAAGAATTCTTTGAAGGATATTCAAGGTTTTGTTTTTGTTCTCTTGTGGAGTTTTTTTTAATGCCTATGGATATGTATCGGCGATGTGCACAAAATGTTATTGTGTGGATGTTTTCACTTTGCATAACATAGTTCATCCTTGAGACGTTCACCGAGAATATATCTGTAACGTGCTTTCGGTGTTACGGCCGGCGGACGTTACTATGACGCTTTCGGTTGTTGTATCTTGGCAATTCCCTAACACCGGGAATCTATCAAAACCCAACAATGCCTCGGGCGCCAGTTATTTTATAGTGATATGCTCCACTCTCCCAGTCTAGAGCAAGGTGGGAGGCCCAGGGCAGCTACAGATGGAGATACGGTATCCCAGGGGTCCGTTTTTACGACTCTATATTGATTCCTCAAGAGACTGCAGGCTTTATTTGCAATTACTTGTTCAGCAGGAATACCGGCTGCTTTAGTGATAGCTCTATATTACACGGAAGAAAGAACACAACCAATGTAGACAGACCAAACCAATTTTATTAATTATAAGTTCAAGAAACACAGGGACTAGTAACTGGTAAACTTATACTCTAAGAATCTGGACAGTGAATTCAACTCTGCGTCGCAGGCAGCTTCGGAAGGCTTCTAGGGTATCGACGAAACGGGCAACGGGAATGTCAGGCTCCACGGGGTTAGTTCAAAACCTTTCACCAAGTTAGAGAAAGACTGAATTAAACAATGATAAATAATCGAGATAAAATGAACTGAACGTATTGATAATCCTTCTTACGGTATTCCCCCTTACTGATGAGGTTCGGTGACGGCTAGTCCCGGAAAGTCGGTCTCACAGACCTCGGGGTACTAGTGGTTCGCGATATTGTTTGCAACCGACAGTGAGGAATCTCCTTTCTCCCTCGCGATCAACCTTCGTTCGACAACCGAAAAGTCGTCCAGGAAGTGGAACGAAGCGGTGAGCTCGTACACGAGGAAACTGAGTCGACAGCCGAAAAGGTAGTCCAAGCCGTCGAACCAGGATTTTCCTAGCTCGGTTTGTTATACGTAGGCGATTCCTCTATATAAAATCCGGACGCGATACGACAATTTTCAGGTGGAGGGGTAGCGAACGGATCTTTGTGGAACCCCTAGAAACCAATTTTTCTACGGAATACCTTCGTTCGACAACCGAAAAGTCGTCCAGGAAGTGGAACGAAGTTGTGAGCTGATAATTAAGGAAACTGGGCCGACAGCCGAAAGGTTATCCAAGCCGTCGAACCAGGACTTTCCCAGCTCGGTTAATTACGCGACGGCGGTTCCTTTACAGAAAATCCGTTCGAGGTACAAGAATTTTCAGGTTGAGGGGTTGGGAACGGAACCCTGTGGAACTTCGGAAATTAACTTTTCTTACGGAAAACCTTCGTTCGACAACCGAAAAGTAGTCCAGGAAGTCGAACAGGTTATACTTACAACTGGTTCGACAGCCGAAAGGGTGTCCTAGCCGTAGAACCAGATACGCGGAAGGTAGATAGAGGCCACTATTAATATATCAAATAAATATGCTTGTGAATCTCGAAATAATTCTATTACTCCCCGAGTGAAACGGACGTTTAGATTATCAATACTTTAGTGATGATCAGATAAAAGAGCAATAAAGAAAAGCAACCACAAAAAAAAAATACTCTCTTGGTGACAAGCTATAAATAACCCAAATTTTGGGGCCACGATGTCCAAGCTCGACTCTAATGTACTAAAATTTCTCAGCTTACGTGTTGTGCCTAACAGGCGAGGTGTTCAGGGCGGTACGCCTACGGCCGGCTGCGAGTGGTTCTCGAATGGTTGTTTCGGGATGTCGGTCGATGCTCACACACTGATAATCCTCTCTTCTCACTAAGTTGGTTGTTTCGGGATGTCGGTCGATGCTCACACACTGATAAACCTCTCTTCTCACTAAGTTTACTTCAAAACTTTTTCGGAAGTACTCACTCTAAGAGACAGTAGCTCAAGGCTAGATCCAAAACAGCTTGGTTTCTCAAAACGGTAACAACTTGAACTTTTCAACAATACTGATACTCGGAACTCACTCTAAAGACGGGATAATCAATACTAATCTAACTGACTGAAAAAAAAAAATTCCATCAGGAATCGTGAAGCCGGTATTTATAGGGCACCTGTGGCCTTCGTAGTGTCGCGTAGCAATATGAATGAAAAACGGCAAAAAGTCTGTCCTGACTTTTTAACACTCCAAAAACATGACTCCTAAAAAGTGGAGTTGGAAACCTATATAAAAGTAGATTTATTTGACGCAAAAACTGACGACCAGCAAAAACGATACGTAGGGGTAAAGAAAGGGACAAATGTTACCATCCCAAATAAAGTAAGGAAATGTTTCCGGGCTGCCTCAGGGTTATGCCCCTGAGCGGTGTCTTCAAAACTATGTCGTCTTCGGTATATAGGGCGAGTACGGGACGGGTATGCGGAAAGAGGTTGTATACGGTGTGGTGTGGAATGGCTACCAGGGCAAAACAAAACGCTTCGTTACATATCTAATAAATATTTTTCAATATGCACGCACAGTAAATAGCAGATCTCACTTTATTATTAATTTAGGTTTTATGTGAAATTAAACGAAGTTTTGTTTGATTTAAATATGACAAAATTCTACCCGTTTGAAACCATCGTCTATTTCCCCATATCCATAAAATAAAAATGAAAATAGATTTGCACGAAACTTGAACTTCATGTGTTGTTCTCATGTTGTTCTGGCCAATAAGGGTCATCATAACATAAAGAGAGAGGGAGAGAGATAACTTAACTCTTTGTGTTGGCAGTATGATTAGCAGAGTAACAGGCAGTGTTGCCAATTGGCGGATAATTATCCGATTTGAGGATAATTTGAAGGGTTGGCGGATATTTTTCTCACCCTGTCGAAAATCGGATAATTAGGATCCGACTGAATGCTAAAATTACGAGCAATAGTTGGAAATGCAAGATTTCATTATAGACTTGACAGCAGCGATATTTCGTGTTGAAGGCGTTGAAACATAGGGTTGATATTCTGTGTAACGAAGATTTCTATTGTCGAATTTCCTTTATTCCGTGAAAAGTACAATTCTGTAGTACATGTTATCCCATCGCAGTGTGTGTCACGCGAGAGATTCCGCTATTCACTATCAGATGTCGCGAGTAGAGCGGTTCTCCCCACATTGAAGTCCACTTTCATAATATTTACCTACGCAATTGATTCTTGTTTTGGTTGTTTAATGTTTTGAAGTGAATAGTGAATATAAGTTTTAAAATAAGTTGTTCTAAATAAAAGCATTGCTGGTTGCTTAATTTGCACATCCTAAAGAAATAAAAAAATGGACAAGTGGCTTATTGATTATAAGGTAAAACTTTAAAAGTTCGCAGATAACATAGAAGTATTAAAAAAAATTGGTATCAAGGGTTTTATAATATTCTAATATACTATTTTTTGTTGTGGATTTTAGAAAAAGGAAAAACGGATACCAGAAGTAATAATTAAGCCGTCTTCAGATGTGATCGGGAAAGGAAAGCCAAAAGCAAATGATCAAGAGAAACCAGGTTGCAGTAACATTGCTACCACAACGTGTGATACACCTAGGGGTGACGATAAATGGAAGGAACCTTCGACGTCCTTTGCGGCAGAGACAGAACAATCCTGTGGAAATGATTTTGTGAGTATTTTCTCATGAAGGTACAAATAATCTACTGTTTAATAAAACAAACAAATTTGGAATAGATAATTCAGTATTACATTCGATTATTTTAGGCTGCAATTTCTCAACCAGAAAAAAAAAACTAATGTTATGGTCGGAGAGCACAATTCTGTTTTTGCTCTTCTGAAAAAAGAGTTGCCTCAAATAATATGTATCAGGTGCTCCTGTCATATGGCACATTTGGCAATTTCGAAAGCCTGTTTAAAACTACCAAGGCAGGTGGAAGACCTACTTCGTAATGTAGGCAGTCATTTTAACAGGAGCTCCTTGCGTAGAAAAAAATTTGAAGAGTTTCAACATTTTTTTCATGTAGAAATACATAAAATACTCTCCCCAGCCGTAACAAGGTGGTTGTCGATAAAAGCATGTATTGACAGAGTGCTTGAACAATATGAGCCACTAAAACACTATTTAATGGAATCGGTGCTTGAGGACCCATCACACACTACTGACAGTATGTTAGAAGCAATGAAGAATCCATTTACCAGAGTTTATCTGGAATTCATGTCGTATTCTTTGGGGCTTATGACTGATTTTAACATGATGTTTCAGTCTGAAAAGCCTTTGCTCTACAGAGTTAAGCCAGAAACGATAGTATTATTAGAAACGTTATATGCTAATTTTCTTGAGCTATCACATATAAAAAAAAGCCAAAGATATTTTCAAACTGAATCATGAAAATCCGGATTTTTTCCTACCTTTAGAAAATATTTATTTGGGGATGGCAGCAACAGAATCATTTGCAGACTTAAATAAAAATCCCAACATTCAAAGAAACGATATTGTTAAATTTTCAACGTCAATTTTATCGTTTTATATTGATCTTGCAAAAAATATAAAAGAAAAATTCAATTTTAAAGAACCAATTTTCGATATTATAGATATATTAGATCCAAAAGTTGCACAATCTTTTAAGACAAAGTCTTTAAAACATATCATTGACTCATTTCCAGTTTTGAAAGACCACGTTGATCCTCAGGCTTTGGACAATGAGTGGAAAAAACATGCCTTATTACATTTTGAAGATCTCCACATAAACATAAAAGATTGTGAGCAATATTGGTCAGAAATTTTTAACTTGAAAAATAATGCCGACGTTTTATTATTTCCTAATTTAAAAAAAAACCTTATCATTACTGCTTGTGTTGCCATTTTCTAACGCGAGTGTTGAACGAATTTTTAGTAACGTTTTTAATATAAAAACAGACAAAAGAAACCTATTAAACACTTCTACTCTAAGGGCAATTCTAGCTACTAAACAAGGAGTAGATAACAGTGGGGCCAACAAAACAAATGTTGGAGTGTAAGATTTGGCAAGAAAAGCAATAGTTGAAAGAAAAACATTTCAAGTTGGTAGGTGACTTAATATTATTTTTTCAGTACAGTTACAGATGCTTTTTTAGTTTGAACACAAATAAGTATTTTAGGTAAAATGTTCCTTTTTTTCTATGAAAAAATAAATATAAAATAACAAATTAGGTACGTGTAACTTTCGTGTTTTCCTGTTATTATTTTTCAATGTATTTTAATCAAAGATTTTTTAGTTTTAATTACAGTATATCAGGAAAATGTATCTTTTTTCTATTAAGGTATAAATATGAAATTACAAAATTGGTACACGTAACTTTTTTGTTTCTTAAACCTTTTTTTTTGTATTTTAATGCTACCAAAGATTTTTTAGTTTGAATAGAAGTATTTTAGGTAAATGTTATTTTTTTCAATATTTTTTAGTGTATTCCAATGATACCAAAGATTTTTTAGTTTGAATAGAAATATTTTCGGTAAAATGTTCCTTTTTATATAAATAAATATGAAATAACTGATTTTTTTCATTATTTCTACAAAATAGCCATTCCTGCCTTCTATTTGGGTACGAAACCTGAATATATAGTAGTGATTTACTATTTTTGATTTTTTTCAACATATCGGATAATTTCGGACAAAATCGGATAATTTCGAGTTCAGAAGAAGATATTTTCATTCTCATCCATTGGCAACACTGGTAACAGGTTGGTAGTATGGTACCGCGTTCGCGCAATCGCATATGGGATCAATGTAGACAGTGTATCAGTATCAGTGATCTGTGCTGTGCTGTGCTGTGCCACGTGTGGAAAAAGTTTTTTAGAGAGAAATTTTTGGTAAATGAAAAATATCAGCAAAAGACATAAGAGAAGGCTCAAACAACAGGCGATAAAAAATGTGTACGAACACATTTCAGAGAGTTCTCCAGGTTCATTATTCCACCCAGTTGTCTCTACTTCTCCTGTAAATAGGAGTGATGAAATTTTGTTTGATTTACCAGGCCCATCTCACGCTGGCCCATCTCATGCTGATACTTTTCAAAAAGCAAATATAAACATTTTTGAAAATGCATCCTCATCTTCTGATGATGACTCACAAGATAACTCAGATTCAAATTCGGAAAAAAATTAAATTTTGGAAACGAATCAAAGTAAATTTTTAGAAAAAGATCTCAAAGAATGGACAATCAAAGACAATGTCAGCCACAAAGCATTATCATCTCTTTTGGGTTTGTTGAAAAAGAATAATACATGCGTTCCACTTGATGCTCGAACCCTTTTGAAAACTCCCCGCACAGTTGTCATTGAAAAAATGGAACCAGGGGAATATTGTCATTTCGGGTTGGAAAATGGAATAGTACTCAGTTTAAATAAAAATGTTGATATCGATTGGGAATTCAACATAAGGGATACTCCTTCTGGATTCAAGTTTTGACACTATAGATAAGTACATTGAAATTATCGTTTTCGTCAAAATTCCCAACATTTTGGCTATTTTTTACGTACATTTTGTTGAACCTGTAATTATTATTGATGAGTAATGAATTATTGGTGAATATTCAGTTCGTCTGTTGACATAATGTACTCGAGAGTAGTTCCATTTTTGCCACTTTGGCGCTGGCATCTAATGTTGAATCCCCAATAGTAGTCAGTTTTGGCTAATATTGGGTGCAATTGTTTTAGATGGATTACACACTCGCCCATTTCCAATTGGCATTTATCATGGCAGATCCAAACCACCCAGTGTAAATTCATTCTTGAAAAAATTTGTGGATGAAGCCAAAGTAATAATAGAAAATGGTTTAATTTGGAAGTCACACAAAACTAAAATAATATTCAATGCAGTTATCTGCGATGCACCTGCAAGGGCATTCATTGCAGGTGTCAAGCATCATACTGGCTATTTTGGGTGTTCAAAATGTATTCAGGAAGGTGATTTCATTAATAATCGTATGACATTTCCAGAGATTCAGAGCACTTTGAGGACTGATGAATCATTTGCAAATAAAAATCAAGAAGGACATCACCGTGAGTGTTCAATTTTGGAAGCCCTTGATATTGGCATGGTTTCACAGATTCCTGTTCAATATATGCACCTTGTATGTTTGGGTGTCATGAAAAGACTTTTGCAGTTTTGGTGCAAGGGAAAAATGAATCTCAGAGTTCCACAAGCATTGATGGAAAATATAAATAGTGATTTGAAAAAAATATGTGAAGATATTCCTCAGGAATTCTGTCGCAAACCTAGATCACTGATGGAGGTGGATAGATTCAAGGCTACTAGTTCAGATTATTTCTTCTCTATATTGGTCCCATAGTTCTGAAAAATACACTAAGCAGTGGTTTGTATAACCATTTTTTGTTTTTATTCTGTGCTATCAGAATTCTAGCCACACCTCATTTATGTTATGATTTGAATGAGTTTGCTGATAACCTTTTAAAAAAATTTGTTAAAAATTACAAAAATTTATATGGTGAAGAGTATGTCACATATAATGTTCACAATCTTCTCCACATATATGCTGATGTAAAGAGATTTGGATGGTTAGACAAGTACAGTGCTTTCAAATTCGAAAGTTTTATGTATTATTTGAAGAAAAAAATTTGTGTGTCATCAGGAAAACCTTTGCAACAAATAGCAAAACGATTACATGAACTCTCTGATAACAGTTATTGTTATGAAAAGCCACAGAACATTCCATTTATTATTCCCCAAAAAAATAAAATACTACTAAGTTTCAAAAGTTTTGTATTGTCAGATGTCAAGCCTGATAATTGTTTGCTGAAAAACAATGACTTTATTTTGATACATCATATCAATCCTAACAGAGACACATTTACTGTAGAGGGGCATAAATTACTTCCAGAAGGAAGTTTGTTTGAAGTACCCCTAGATTCCAGAAGTCTTGGTATACATTTATTAACAAAAAGTGATGAATCGGTAGTATTTTTGGAGTGTGATATTTTATGTAAAGTTGTCTTGTTGGCTTTGGATGATTTATTGGTATCGTTTCCATTGATTCATTCTGATGAGAATGAAATATAGCTCTGCTATTAATATTATACATGTCTTTTTTTTTCTCGTTTTTTTTTCGTTTTGCTTCATAGTTATTTTGTGATATCAGCTCCGTGAGTTATCAGCAGTATATGTATAAAAGGTACATTAATGATATTATTAATAAAAATATGCAAAGTTGTTCCTCAATATTTGTGTGGGTAGTATTTGATTTCAGGAAAATGAGTTATGCTGTGGTACGATTTGTGAAAGAGGGAGATGACAATGAAGAAATAGTATCAGAAATACCAATTGGTTGGCTTTCCACCGATCAAAAAAAATGCAAGTGGCCGCCTAATAACAGTAATATATATATTTCAAAAAATCGACCAGCAGCTGATAGTTGGCTTGAATATGACGTGGAGGTTGAATATATTTGTGGTTAGATATAATTTGATTTTTAAACATTACCATATAATATTTCAATAATTTTTTAGAGAATTTAGTCGACGCCAAATTAAAAGCAAGAAGTTGTTCTTCAGATGAAGAAGGAAAAACTAGAGGAAAAGGTTGTAGGGCACCAAAACCCCTGAAAGTAAACAGTCCTCCCATTAGCAGCTGCAGAAAAGGTATATTATTATAAGAGTATTATTTTCCCAGTTATTGACATATTTAAGAAAACTTATTTTGAATTTATAGTTTCACTGGACATTTTGATGTGTTTTCTGTTTTCTTAATGCATAGATTCATATAAGATCTGTACTGTGAGGTAGAAATACTCATAATAACCCTTTGCTTTTCAAATAAAGAAATGGTAATTTTATTTTCATTTCAGGTACAGAAGAGCTTCAATGTTTACCGCCCTTGTTGGAACTTGGCTATGCAGACTATTTTGTCAAAAGGTTCAGCCAAGCGATTCCAATTGATGGTTAGTATATTTCCACAGATAAATATACTGCTTCCAGTGGAGATGTCTGATCTAATTATATGAGTTTTTTTTTCAGATCAACAGCTTGAAGATAATTCAGAAGTCTTTGTGACTAACTTTGAAAGTGGATCCGAAACTCCTAGTGATTTAGGTAATATCTTAGACTGTTGAAAGGCAAACATAAAAAATAACTTGATATTGGTAAAGTATGTATTCATTAATTCAACCTTAATATTCCAGGTAGTCAACAAATTGAAATGAAAGTTTCGAAAACAACCCAAACAGGTTAGTTCAAATATTATTAAAATGTAGATCATTAAATTTTATCTGGATCTTATAGAGTTTCAGTTTACTCTGTTGGTATTATGTCAACAATAGAATTAATTTCTATGAGGTGAAATTTTCAGTTGACATGGAATCTCCCAGCTCTGTAGATCTCAGACCTCTTCTGGATTCTATTATGAAAACGCAAATAGAACATTCGCTTTGCTTAGAAGAAATCAAACAGAACCTTGGCAAAAAAGAGACTGTAAGTGAAGCTTCAAAGGTAACTTTCAATTATGAATTGCCATGCAACACTTTGGAAAGCTTAGAAGGACTGGAACTTTATCTAAATGAACACTCCTCTCAGTTTGTAAGTTTTACTGAATATATTTTTTCAGTACTAATTTTAAGTAATATTTATTATAACAAGTTGAATAAGTGAGATTCGTGGATATTGTGTATAATATATACAGTGCGTTCCAAAAAGTATGCAACAAATGGTAAACTTTTTTATTATTGATATCACAAAAAAATATTTGTGATAAAAGTTGGTGCTTATCGAGAAACCATAATGGGTGACAGAAAAGTTATGATAAGTTTTTGGTTTGTGAAAAAAAATTATTCTTTTCGAAAAGCATCAAAAATAAAGTACTTCTATTTGTCAAAATACAGTAAAATATAATTTGAAATATTTTGTTGTCATTGAATTGATTTATCATTTTCGATGAGATATTTTCTGGTTATTGAAATATTGACGTCATATCATGAAATCATTAAAATTTAAGGTAAATTGATTTTGATTTGTTTATGTTTGTTTTTATCAATGATGTTGCAAAATATCTCAATATTGCATGATGATGAAAATCTAAATCTGAATGGTACCTAAGATGGCAATGAAATGTTCCCAATGAATTTTTTTCTACATTTTGAAAATTAAAGGAACTTTTTTCCCAATAACTTTCCAAAAAAACTTTTTCTTCACAAACCAGATACTTTCTATAAATTTTCGATCAGTTTCTCGATGAGCACCAAATTTTATCACCAATAATTTTTCCATTTGTTGCACACTTTTTGGGACATGCTGTATATATTCTGAACATGTTTTGTTTGGAGTATTGGCTCATTTTGATAAATACACATTTTATTTAAAGTAAAATTACTACAGAAAATTGGAGGAAATGATGGACGAGATTTCACCTGTAGGTGTTTGAAAACCGTTTTTACAAATAGTTTGGGGGAGATCAGCTCTTGGACAGGTCAAAAATCAAATTTTGCCATAAATGAATTGAAAAATTGATTTTTGGTGAGTACTCAAAGCAGTTTCAAAACTCTTAATTTCTTAAGTTTTCAAGATAAATATTTTGTTTTGTGAAAATTTTGCCATATATTTTTAGTAACTTTATCAAAATTCTGAGAATTTCACTTTTCATAGAAAACACGACTGATAATTTTTTAGAATTGAGTCAATATAACTTTTTTTTAATAGTAAATTCGTTATAACAGCAAATTATTAATTTTTGTAGATGCTGTGAGCAGAAAATCAAGTATTACTAAAAAAGAATTTGAGTTCTATACAAAAGAATGGTTCCGCCATTCTAAGCAAAGGAAGGAAAGGGAGGACAAAAAAAATGAGCGAAGAAATAATTTATTTTTTATGTAGAATACATTTTTAGTTTAATTTTTATGTTTGTGCTAATTGGACGTTTTTCGAAAATACGAAATGAAATTTGATAAAACAGCAGTCTCATTATTAGCCCTCATTCTGTATTTTCGAAAACTTATTTTTCATATGAGAAATATATTTTAAGTTTAGTATTTGTGTTTGTGCAATTTACAGTTTTGAAAAGTTATTTATATTGTATAATATAGAAAATATTTAAGTTTTATTTGGATACTTGTTATTTTGTGATTTTTTAAAGTTCCTATTAAAATAAGTTTTATAAAAGATTTTTTTTTTGTAAATTCGCCCCAGATTCCTAATAATAATTTGAACAATCAGTGGCTTGAAAAACCGAGAAAAAAGTGCATTTTGTGATGTTCCAGAAACATCTCTGAAAATGTTTTATAAACAGTGATTTAATGCAGACAAAAGGCTTTGAAAATGTATTGTCTTGTCTTTGAAAACGCTTTTAAAAGAACGAGAAATTAATATCTTTTGTGATGTTCCTGGAACATCTCTATTAATGTTTTATATACAGCGATTTAATGTAGGCAAAAAGATTTGAAAATGTTATGTTGTGTCTTTGAAAAGGCTTTAAAAAGAACGAGAAAAAATTGCTTTTTGTGATGTCACAGGAACATCCTAAAAATGGCCGCGTGCGGCGGACATTTGGCACTACAATCACGTTCTATTCATGTATGAACAGAACATCGCAGTAGAGGTTTAATGTCTCAAAAACTCTTACTTTTAACATTTCTGAGATGTTTTTGTGCTCGCTGGGTTATTGTAGTGAAAAATATATGAAAACCGTTTTTTTTTTCAGTTTCAGCGTAAATGGATGTGATGGCATTTTTGAACGTGATTTTCAGTTCTGAAAAATTTTTCATTTGAACAATTTTTAAAATAGTCACAGATGAAAGTACTCGACAAATTTCAAAATTTTATCGTTCAATATTGAGTTCTAGAATATGCAGAAATTGTTCATGAAGAATAAGTATTTTTGCTAAAACGAAAAATAAAAAACTTTTACATATGTCGCCAACTTAAGTAGACAATGACATATCTTTCAATAGTCCACAAAATCTCACTATTTCAATTCAAAAAAATACTTCAAAGGGGGTTTTTAACTCATAAAAATGTATTTTATATATTGCAGTAGATACATTATTTCAGTATAATTTGTTGGTTCCTTTATATACATTTTTGAATATTTTAAACCAATTGAAATCTTTTATAAATATAATATTATGTAGAAGCAAAAAGGTCAGATAATTTTAAGAAATTTTTTTAAGTCGCACAAATCCTTATCCTTTGTAAGTCTCAGTATAGTACTGATGGGAAATTTCCATTGAAAAGGCATATTTTAGAATAACACTTCTATTCAATAAGCTCACAATTATTGACAGATTGACTGATTTTTCAGGAATGTAGGCTATCACGGCTAGTGTCAGTGTTTGGGTTGGTTTCCCGGTTTTGCTGTGGTGTTCTTGGGTTGAAATCCCCAAATGTTTTAACTGCAACTATCTTCAGTGGCGAGGTCGAAGTACTCTTCTTGACGTAATAAGTTTCAGTTCACACGTCAAGAAGAGTACTTTGACCACACTGAAGATGTCTGTCACAGTTGCAGTTGAGACATTTGAAGATTTCAACCAAAGAAGATAGTGACAAAACCCGACAACCAACTTGATTTTCTGTTTCGTTCCAAGAGCTATTTCACTTTCCGTTAATTGATCGTTATTTATAAAGCTCAGATCCAACCTGTACTGGAATACTGTTCCCACACATAGAGTGTAGCACATACTGGAACTTTCAGATTTAGTCAAAAAAGAGCAAATGGTCTCGGTGGTAATTTTTTTCATGGACATTTTTAAAGATAATAATAATTAGGATATGACGAAATGATATTGCATTATCATCCCAATTCAAGCTGTAATCAAAGTTCCTAGTATATGGTTCATTTATCATTTATATCAACAAGTTATGCAATAATATTGAATTTTCATTTATATCTGAGATATGTTGAAAGTCTATAGCTCATCGGTAAGTTAATTTAATATTGATTGATTGTAAAATTTGCTCCGAACTGACAAATATTATTATTATTATTATATTATCAACACATCATGCATTGATAATTCATCGTCATCCTGTTAGGAGTTATGTTTTGTTTGAAGTTGGCCTAAAATCGATTGTAAAATTTGTTCTGAACAGACAAAAACAAAAAACATTATCATTATTGTTGTTATCATTATCAACACACACCGAGAGAAATATCTATTAGGTGTTATACAAAATTGTATAACTGTTGAAAGATTTCTGAATTGAATAGGCGCCAATATCGTTAGTTCCCTTTTCACTATGACCAAAGTATTTTTTTCAAAAAAATTGTATTACTGTTAAAAACCTCGTATTTAATGGTTGAATGATTGACATTTCAATATTATATGATATTATTTTAAAAATCAAAAGGTTATCATATTGAGATTACTTGTTTTTGTTGTGATTCTTAAATGATGGCAATTTCAATGTTATATTATATCTTGTATTGTGGTCGAAAAAAACTTATATAAGGATGAAATGATAAATGTTTTCGCTTCTAAAAACTGCCTTTTAGTGATCAAATGGTTTTTAGGTGAGTCATATAAATTGACGTTCCATAGCGCCGATAGCGGCCGTGAAGTGCCACTTTTTTGTACTTTTCTGTCAAACTCAGCGCAGCAGTAAATGCTGGAGTGGGATGAGTTTGACAGAAAATAACAAATAAGTGATATTTCACGACTGCTATATCAGATCCGTGAAACATCAATCTTCATGGAACCCTCCTAAAAATATTGAATGATATGTGCAAGAAAATGATTACCTAAAGTCATTAAAAAATTATTTTGAAACGCAACTAGGTAAATAAATCAACATTTATTAATGAAAATCTTATAATTTTTTCGATAACTTAAAATATTTCGATAGAATATACAGTAATATAAACTATGTCCAGTGTTAACGGATGTAGTTGACAACAGGAAAGAATCTGAAAATGAAGAAAACCTGAAATAAAACATAAATCTCTTACATTGAAAACGTATGCAAATGTAACTTTTCGAGGGTTGAATAAACACAAAGGCAGCTTAACGGAACAAAATACTATAAAAAAAAAAACAAAAAATGTTTGTATTTATTAAGTGAATCTGACTTTAAATATATTATGAATTTCACTGTCAGGTATGTTCTTTTTTTATTATTCGTCTAATGAATTAATGTAATGAAGTTTAATTCTAACAAAAGTTGGTGAAAAATGTTATGAAAATGAAATATCCAATTCCACTTCGATACGAAATCAAGTATACGGCTGAAAGAAACTCATGTGAAGTTGGCGCCAACTTTTTGCAAAAACACAAATTTGTTTGGAGTTCTCGGTAGATTTGATAGATTTCTGGAGATATCCAAAAACCTTACATTTCGAATAAAGAGAGAAAGGAATCTCAGAACAGTTCTGATGGAAGTTCTGAGTAGCACTCGGCGAGTTCTACAAAATATTTCAATTGAGTTTTATAGAAAAAGCAAAACTTTTCAATTTATTAGCTATCATAGGGTACGAAATCCAAAAACTCCAACATTTCGAATGAAGACACTAAGGAATCTCAGAACAGTTCTGATGGGAGTTCTGAGTAGCAGGCACTTGGCGAGTTCTACAAAATATGTTGATCAAGTTTTATAGAAAAAGCAAAACTTTTCAATTCATTAGCCATCATAGGGTGCGATATCCAAAAACCCATTTCGAGTGAAGAGAGAAGTGAATCTCAGAACAGTTCTGATGGGAGTTCTGAGTAGAATGTGTTAATCTAGTTTTACAGAAAAGGCAAAATTTTCAATTTATTAGCTATCATAGGGTGCAAAATCCAAAAAACGAACATTTCATTCGACATGTCGGGTTTTTGGATATCGCACCCTATGATATCTAATAAATTGAAAAGTTTTGCTTTTTCGCCGAAACTTGATTAACATATTTTGTAGAACTCGACCAGTGCTATTCAGAACTCCCATCAGGACTGTTCTGAGATTACTTTCTCTCTCGAAATGTTGGGTTTTTGGATATCGCACCCTATAGATTATAGATTATATATTAGGGACTTTCGTGCTACAAGCCTCTACACCGCGACCTTTTCAGATCTATTGTGTTTGTCCTCGAGATCATTTAGAGTTCTTTGTCTAGCCCTGTCTTCTTTACGAGACTCCACAGGCTAGTTTTTAGAACTCCCATGAATCTGGGAGCTCTTGGTTTTTCCTCTCCCAGTGTTAGAAACCTTTGCCTTGACAAGCCCTCGCAGTGGCATAGTATGTGTACTGATGTTTCCTCTTCTTCCTGACAGAACCTGCATAGCATTTCTTCTGCCGGGCCTATTGTACTCATATGTTTGTTGAGCCTACAGTGCCCTGTGAGAAGTCCTACTACTATTCTAGTAGTGTTCCTCTTCTGACTTAGTAGATAGTCTGTGAATGTTGGCTGCGGTTGTTTGATAAACTCTTTGGCCTGTCTCATCCCTGGTGCATTGTTCCACCATTCTTGAGACTTCTGTTGAATCCATGATTTGGTGTTTGTTTTTAGTACAGCTTTTGCTATACCGCAATACGGTTCTGGGCCATTCAGGGCCTTACTTGCTCCTTCTCGGGCTAGTGTATCGGCCTCTTCATTGCCTCTATAACCTGTGTGTGCTGGTACCTAGGCTAGTGTCAGTCTGTTCTGACTGCTCTTTTAGGGCTTCTATGCAGTCCCAAACAAGTTTTGAGGTAACTTGCATTGAGTTGACTGCTTTTATCGCAGCTTGGCTATCTGAGTATATGGCAATGTTTCTTCGTGAAAAATCGTGCCTTATTCGCTCTTGTGCACAATGGTGTATTGCAACGATTTCCGCTTGAAATATCGTCGCATGTTTGCCCAAGCTCAGTGAGATTTTCATCTTCGGCTTGGTTCCGTAAATGCCGGCTCCTGCACCTTCATCCGTTTTGGAGCCGTCCGTGTAGACAGCGATTTCCGCATTGATGGGAGGCCCCCCCTTCCACGCATCCCTGTCCGTTATACTTTTCTTGAAAGTTTTGTCAAAGCTATATCTGGGAAAAATGCCATCTGATGGCATTCTTGTAACCGGGTCGTTATCCAACTCTTCATATAGCTTGTTGTAGTCTCTCCCGTGCATATTTCTAATGGGTGCATGTCCTCTAAGAAACCTGCTCGTGACAGACCTGGCTTCGGCTTGGATGTATATGTGTAGTGGAGGTAGGTTGAGCAAGACCTCTAAAGCGGCTGTTGGGGTAGTTCTCATGGCCCCGGTGGCACTCAGACATGCTTGTCTTTGTAGTCCTCCAAGCCGTCGAACCACTCCTGCCTGCTTGGTCTTTGGCCACCATACCACCGACCCATACGTTATCATGGGCCTGATAACTCTGGCGTAAAGCCATGTAGTCATTTTTGGTTGTAGCCCCCAATTTTTCCCGCACATTCTCCTGCACAGATTGGAGGCTACAGTACTTTTTTCTATGGTTTTTTGTAGGTGTTGATTCCAGGTCAACTTATGGTCGAAGATGACTCCTAAGTATTTTGCCTCTTGGGCAAATGGAATTTCTATCCCGTTCAGTACCGGTGAACTAAGTCCTTCCAGTACTTTTTTTCGTGTGAATGTGACTATTGTGGTTTTATGAGGGTTTACTGTCAGCTCCTCCTCCTTACACCACCTGTCGACTATATCTAGGGCTGACTGTGTAAGCTCCGATACTGTCCTTGCAAATTTGCCTTTTGCAATAATTGCAAGGTCATCGGCATATCCTAGGCAATGAAAGCCTCTGGAAACTAGCTTTTCAATTAATTCATCAATTAGGATGGCCCAAAGTAGGAGCGATAGCACCCCTCCCTGCGGACATCCCTTGTTTGCTCTAGCTGTCAGTGTTGTTCCGCCAATTTCTGATATAATGACCCTGTTCTTCAAATTGGCGTTTATCCACTGGCACAGTAGGGGATGTACCCCTTTTTTCGCTAGGGCATTTGCTATGGACTCGGTGGATGCATTATTGAAGGCACCCTCGATGTCTATAAATGTTCTCATGGATATCTCTTTGTCTTCCAAGGACTTCGTTAGTAGCCTGTTGAGGTCGTCCAGTGCTAAGTCCGTTGACTTGCCTGGTTGATACGCATACTGGCGTTCGTTGAGCGGGTTTGTTTGTAATACCTCGTCTCTTATGTATCTATCTATCAGCCTTTCCAACGTTTTAAGTGGAAAGGTCATTAGACTTATGGGACGATATGCCTTGGGTGTCTTGTCGCCTATTCTCCCTACTTTTGGGAGATATATGACTCTCACCTCTTGCCACATCGTAGGTATATGCCGTAATGCTATGCAAGCCTTGAATGTACGGCACAGGTGTGGAATAAGTATTTCCTGTCCCTTTTGGAGAAATATGGGGTATATTCCATCGCACCCTATGATAGCTAATAAATTGAAAAGTTTTGCTTTTTCTATGAAACTCAATTGAAATATTTTGTAGAACTCGACGAGTGCTACTCAGAATTCCCATCAGAACTGTTCTGAGATTCCTTTCTCTCTTCATTCGAAATGTTGGGTTTTTGGATATCGCACCCTATGATAGCTGATAAATTGAAAAGTTTTGCTTTTTCTATGAAACTCAATTAGAATATTTTGTAGAACTCGCCGAGTGATACTCAGAACTCCCATCAGAACTGTTCTGAGATTCCTTTCTCTCTTAATTCGAAATTTGGGTTTTTGGATATCACACCCTATGATGGCTAATAAATTGAAAAGTTCTGCTTTTTCTATAAAACTCGATCAACATATTCTGTAGAACTCGACGAGTGTTACTCAGAACTCCCATCAGAACTGTTCTGAGATTCCTTACTGTCTTCATTCGAAATGTTGGTGTTTTTGGATTTCGCATCCTATGATAGCTAATAAATTGAAAAGTTTTTCTTTTACTATAAAACTCAATTAACATATTCTGTAAAACTCGCCGAATGCTACTCAGAACTCCATTCAGAACTGTTCTGAGATTCCTTACTGTCTTCATTCGGAATGTTTGTTTTTGGTAATTCACACCCTATGATAGCTAATAAATTAAAAATTTTTGCTTTTTCTATAAAACTCAAATAAAATATTTTGCAGAACCCGCCGAGTGCTACTCAGAACTCCGATCAGAACTATTCTGAGATTCCTTTCTCTCTTCATTCGAAATGTTGGGTTTTTGGATATCGCACCCAATGATAGCCAATAAATTGAAAAGTTTTACTTTTTCTATAAAACTCGATTGATTAACATATTTTGTAGAACTCGCCGAATGCTACTCAGAACTCCCATCGGAACTGTTCTGAGATTCTTTTCTGTCTTCATTCGAAATATTGGGGTTTTTGGATTTCGCACCCTATGATAGCCAATAAATTGAAATGTTTTGCTTTTTCTATAAAACTCGATCAACATATTTTGTAGGACTGTTCGAGTGCTACTCAGAACTCCCATCAGAACTGTTCTGAGATTATTTTCTGTCTTCATTCGAAATGTTGGTGTTTCGATTTTCGCACTTTATGAAGGCCTATAAATTGAAAATTTCTGCTTTTTCGGTAAAACTTAATCAACATGTTTTGTTGAACTCGCTGAGTGCTACTCAGAACTCTCATCAGAACTGTCTGTCATTTATCTTTCAAAATGATGGTTTTCGAAAGTCAAAAATTAATTTTCTTCGATAACTTTTTTATTTCGGCAGAACTATTTTCAAAAATGGTCAAGTACTCCAGAACTCTTTCATCTTCATCGAAAAATACCACCAAAACTCATTTTTTCGAAAAAGATGGCGCCGCGTGAAGTTAGCGCCTCCAATTTGTTTTTCTTATCAAAATCCACAGTTGGCGGGAACTATTCAAAATTTGTATCAGGAACTCCAGAACTCTATCAAATATACCGAGAACTCCAAAAAATTTGTGTTTTTGCAAAAAGTTGGCGCCAACTTCACATGAGTCTGAAAGAGTAGGTATTTCTTTGTTCTGGCGAAATTAAAGATGTCAATGTATTATGAAAAATTATGCAATTCAGCAAACGAAATTGAAATTTTACTCTTTTTTCCAATATATTCCAGAAGGAATCCAAAAAGATAACATTATATTAAGAATTTTAAACTTGTTATCGTTTCAAAAGCATAAATTTTAAGTATAAGAATGCGAATTATGAAACTGAGCTGTTCTTATATGCATACTTACCGACAATTATTGAAATCATCAGGAAACCGGACATTAGCATTGTCAAAATGAACAACATACACGAACTCTGAATTAGACAAGACCACACCACACGAAATAAGAAACTGAACTGATTTCAACTGAGAATGTAGTGAAGGGCCAATGAGTTAATGGTGAGTGAAATACAACATTATGATGAACACGTGTATGACAAAGACAGTGTATGATTAGTTAAATTAGATAAATTTCCAAAACAACAATCCCCATATAAGGATTACAAAGTACCGTTTAACAGTGAAATGACACATTATAAGGAAAAAAAATTTTTTTTTTCAATACCACTACAATAATGTCCTTTGTCAAATCAAAAAGGTAAGATTTAGAGATAAAAAGAGCGGTTTGAAAAAAACACCTGTTTTACGTTTAAAAAGTTCACATTTTGCATTCATCCGAAAAAATTTAGTAGCTATAATATTTACATTAGCACCTATACGATTTTTTTGAAAAAAGACTTGTATAACTGGATTTCTCTCGGTGCAATATGCAATGCAATAGCATTGTCATCTAGTTTTGAGCTATGTTTCATATTAGTTTAAAATCTGTTCCAAAATATATACCAAACTAAAATTATCATCATTATCATCATTACGTTATCACTATTTGAATTTCATGCTACAATGTCATTCGAGCCGTTCAAACTTGGTTTGAAATCGATTGCGATACAAAAATTTGTCACGGGCGAATGTTGCGAAGTAACTACAGTCCGAATACAAAAATGCAAAGCGAAAACGTCGTGAACAAATTCTCAGTACCCTGGAATGGCTGAATACACTGATGCCGTGCTTATGGGTTACCCATAGGTGATAAAACGGAAATTTAATATACGGCAGATGACCGATCCACTGTAAACCGGTCAGCGTATGAATATACCCGCTGCGGTAGCTCCATCGGTGAATGCGGTAAATGTCGGAACTAAAATATTCAAATTATCAAAAAAATCGACATAAGTCATCCAGCCCAAAATTTGCCTGATGGTTCAGGATGACATATTACATCTATTTACAAGGGAAGCGTTAGGTCCTCCATATATGGGCGACCTATCGCACCCGGATGACCTATTAAATGTAAATTTCCTATTAACGGAGGACTTATCCACCGCAGGATATATATATATATATATATATTATACATTGGAGTCACTGCAGCAGGCTGTTCGGGACTACCAGAATCATCAAGGGAGTCTCGAAGCTATTGGCGAAAAATATGGAATTCCAGCTGCCACTTTGTATCATAAGGTGAAACATTTACACCAAAAATCACCAGGTGGTCAAACTATATTATCGACTGTTGATGAAAGTGCAATAATTGTAAAATCTATTGCATTAGCTGCTGACTGGGGATTCCCGTTGGAATGCGACGACATAAGAGACTTAGTTAAAAGTTATCTAAATAGAAGAGGTCTTACTGTTTCAATATTTCGCGACAACATGCCGGGAAGGGAGTGGTACCTAGGCTTTTTAGCAAGACATAAAGATGTTCTTTCCAGCAGACTCTCACAGGCTATTAAACAAAGTCGGGCAAAAATAAGCCCCCGAATTATTAACCAATACTTCGATAATTTAACATCCTTATTACGCAATGTTGAGCCAGAAGCCATCGTAGATTACGACGAAACAAATTTCACGGATGACCCTGGACGTGTAAAAGTCGTTTTCACGTTTTTACGACTTTTACGACTTTTACTGAAAAAATTATGGATTCGTCAAAGGCAGCAACATCTGTTATGTTTAGTGTTTCCGCTTCATGAAAAATGCTCCCTATATACGTTGTGTATAAGGCTGATCACGTCTGGTCTAGTTGGATGGAAAACGGTCCACCTGAAGCCCGTTACAACAGAAGCAAGTCAGGCTGGTTTGATACCAACTTGTTTGAAGAATGGTTTGTGACAGTAGCCCTACCATATTTTAACTCTTTACCAGAAGGGCCAAAAATACTAATCGGCGATAATTTGGCAAGCCACATCTCAGTTCAAGTCATCTCTTTATGCGTCGAGAACAATATACAATTTGTGTTACTACCGCCAAATAGTATGCACTTGACTCAGCCTCAGGATGTCAGTGTCTTTCGCCCTATTAAAAATGCTTGGCGCAAAATTCTGCGGATCTGGAAAAGAAGCAACAGAGGTGTCGTGCGCAAAGATGTATTTCCGCGGCTTTTAAATCAGGCTTTAAATAGTATCGACAGTCAAAATGCTGCCAATATTCGCTCTGGTTTTGAAAGCACCGGCATTTCTCCTGTGTGTAGAGAGAAAATCTTGAAAAAACTTCCAAAGGAAGTTCCTTCAGAACGGGAAGCAGAAACTAGCGCTTCAGATGCACTGAAAGAGCTTTTCCAGCAGGCCCGTTATGGAACCAGCGCGACTCCAAAGAAGGAAAAAACTGGATGTACAACCAGAGAAAAGCATCGCACTTGAAGATATTGCACCTAATCCACAAAAATATGACGATGCAACTAAGAAGAACAATAGCACGAAGCCTGGTCCTTCAAACCCCTCAAAACAAAAAGCCAAGAAAAAAACTAGAGTTCGTCCAGAATCTGAAACAGAGGAAGAAGAAGATTGGGACGAATTTGTGGAGAGAAAGCGTCCCAGGTCAAGACGATTCAGTGATAATACCTCAGATGATGAATCGGTTTTATTTGAAAGTGACAAGGAGAATAGTCCTCCTTCAGCCACTATAGCTGAAAATGAAGAAACCGAGGAGACGGATGAAGATGAACCAGAAAATTCGTCAAGTGACTACCAGGAGAACGTTATAGTTGAACTGAAATCGGCAAAGAATATCTCCAAGATGTTTGTAGTAAAAATCGTAGATACTACCGAAAATGATTCCTTTGTCGTTTCATATTTAAGCACATTCTAAAATAGAATGTACATATATTTTTCCTCCAGTACAGGAAGAATCATTGGTCGATAAAAGAGAAATTATAAGGAAACTTCAGTCTCCAACAAGAAGAGGGTCATTGAAGTTCCCAGGACTTCAGTTATAAGTGTTTAGTTACCATACTTATCTCTCTAAGTTGCATTTGTAAGTGTCTAGTTATACCTTACCTCTCTAATGAATTTTTGTTTATTTAAAGTAGGTAGTTTTTTATCTTTTTTGTATTTTGCTAAAAATTTTATGTGTATTTCCAATAACGGTCCTTAAAAACGGTCCTCAAAAAATCAAAAATAAGTTACTCATGTATGGACTAAATGTTGATGTTATTTTCAACGAAATAAAGTTTTTAGAAAATTCCCACACCAGTCATCTGATTTCGGAAAAATGTGTTTCTAGAGAAAATGAGGTGACAGATAAAGGTGGACCAATTTCTGTTGAACTCGAAGTTGGATCCGTTGTACCTTTAGATGCTGTAACGATACTACCAATCGAAGAAATTTATTATGAAAACCCATTCAGTTCAAATTCTGCAGGTGGTGTTTGGTGAGAATGAAATTATTGCAAAAGACAATGCAATGGAAATTCCCCCCGATACCTTGAACAAAACCAATGCAATCCATGAAATTACTTGTGGCAACAAAAATGTGGAGATCTCTATCCCAACCCATTCAGATGTTAGGCAGAAAAGCTCGTCCTTAGTTAATGCCTTCAACAGGCATCTTGTTTATCCACAACCATTAACAACTAAAAACAAAGACACCACAAGGAAAAACGAAAAAATGCCCAGTGCGATATCCTCTGAAGCTTGGAGAGTCCATTTTATGATGAATGATAAGATGAAAATTGAGAAAATGGAACAGTTAAAGAAGAGAAAGGAAGATAGAAAAATAGCCAGAGAAAATAAGGAAAAACAATTAATAAGTAAGAAGAAAGCACTAGCAGATAAGAATACTATAAAAAACAAAACTAGAAAACGAAACGTAAGATCAGCCAAGAAGAAAAGCAGTGTTGTAAAACGCACAAAAATTCCCGAAAAAGCAGATAGAGAATATTCCCTCAACATCCAAATCCAAACAAAACATACAATGTTCAACTCGTGGAGGAAATTTAGAAAGTGATACCGAAATCGACGAAGATAAAAACATTGGATGTGATAACTGCCCCAACCGGTTTCATCTAAAATGCACTGAATTATTCGACGTACCTCATGAGGAAGCAGCTGTCCAAGACTATATTTGCTTTACATGTTCTTAAATATAAAAAAAAAAACAAAAATACTATTTTTAACCAAAGTTTTAAGTTACCTTAGTATATTTTTTTATACCACATTGCCATATAGTACATTGCTATTATTTTGAAATTTAACCCTGGAGTAGTCGCGTTAGGTCTGACAGACTCCACGTTCGGCTATTTACGCATTTTGCCGCCGAGAACTTGGCGCGTCCAGCTAACTTCTTGATTTACGACGTAGTTGAATAAATTAGGTGTTTGTGGGCGGTTGTGCAAGTCGTGTTCTGTCAAATGTGATCTGGAGTCTCCTAGACTCCGCGCGACCAGTTGTGTTGTATTTTTTTTTCTGTGATAACGTAAGTCATTTTGATATTTATTGCGACCAGACTTTGAAATCAGTTATTTATAGGCAAAAATGGACTATGAAAAAGAGCAGCAAATATTGTTGCGCCTATGGGCGGAACATGACTCTGACGAGGCGCCAATTGATGATAAATCAGATGTAGAAGATGATGTCGTGGAATGTAGATCTGATAACAGCGATACCGAACAAGAGGATACCTCTGATTCCGATGATGATCTCACTACACCACCAGCAAAAATGCCAAGGGTTGCTTTGTATCTCGGCAAAGAAAATCAAACAAAATGGGAAAAACATGTTCCGAATCAGGCAGTTAGAACTCGATCCTGGAACATAATAAGCAAACTTCCCGGTACAATAGGTGAAGCAAAAAAAGCAAAAAGTCCCATCGAGTGCTGGAATCTTTTTGTGAATGAAGATATAATCGATATTATTGTAGAACATACAAATATCTACATAGCAATGAAAATGCAGAACTACAAAAGGGATCGAGACTGCAAAAAAACTGATAAAACTGAAATCAAAGTCCTGATTGGTTTGCTTTATTTGTCAGGGTCGCTAAAAAGCTCCAAGTTGAGTGTTGATGAAATATGGGACAGAAAGGGAACCGGAGTGGACCTATTCTGGCTCACAATGAGTAAGCAACGGTTTCTTTTTCTTTTGAGGAATTTCCGTTTTGACGACCGGGCTACGAGGGAAGAGAAGAAGAAAATAGACAAATTGGCGCCAGTCCGAGAAGTTTTCGATATTTTTGTGAGTAATTGTCAAAAGCATTATTCCATCTCACAAAATGCAACTATAGATGAAATGCTACTAGGTTTCCGTGGCAAATGCGGCTTTCGAGTGTATATACCTTCAAAACCAAACAAATATGGACTGAAACTTTTTTCGTTGGACGATTCGAAAATGTTTTACACGTTGAATCTAGAAGTAAATGTGGGTCAACAGCCTGATGGTCCGTTCAATACAAACAATGACGCTATGAGTATTATTGAACGTCTTGTATTGCCCATTTCCAAAACGTCAAGAAATCTTACCACAGATAATTGGTTTACCTCGGTGCCCTTGGTCGAAAAATTGCTAACAGATCATAAACTTACACTGGTCGGAACGATTCGGAAAAATAAGAGGCAAATACTAAAGGAATTTATTGTAGTGAAAAATCGTCCAATAAACTCAAGCATGTTCGGATTTGGAGAGCATATGACAATTTTGTCTTACGTTCCGAAAAAACGAAATAATGTTCTCATGATTTCCAGTTTACACAATAGTGACGTAATTGACCCTGACACTGGTGATAAAAATAAACCGGAAATGATAACATTTTACAATGGCACAAAAGGGGGTGTGGATTCTGTAGACCAGCTTTGTTCACTATATGATGTAGCACGAATTAGCAGACGCTGGCCCATGGTGATTTTCTTCTCTTTATTGAATATCGCTGGAGTGAACAGTCAAGTTATTCATGTCTCCAATCACCCCAATCCAAAAGACGATTTGAATCGGAGAGTGTACCTGAAACAAATAGCATTGTCGTTGATTGAACCACATTTGAAGAGACGTTCTTATCAAAAGAATGTACCAGAGACCGTCCGTCAAAGAAGACGAGATGTAGCGGGAACCTCTACTGCATCAGGATCTAATGTAGAACAGATACCAGAAGGCACCAGAAAATATTGCGTCGGATGCAAAAACAAAAACAAGTCTAGGTTTTATTGCCAGAAATGTAAATACTTCATTTGTCTAACACATGCAAAGATGTTGTGCTTTTCCTGTGCAGAAGCGTGAGCCTTGGAACAGATTTTTCATCTTGAAATAATTTGAGTTTTGTTTGATTTCAGTTAGTTGCTCTAGTTTTTGTTAGGTCGTAGACTCATTCGGTATGGGGTATTTTTATAAATACAAAGAGTTTTGTTTCTATTTTGTTTATTATAGTTGAATAAAGTTTTGTTTACGTGCATTGGTGTTTTTATTCAATTAATTATAAAAAAAATCAGAATAATAATTTTAAAAAGGACCATTTCGGATATGGAGTCTGACAGACTCCGTGCGACTAGTGTTGTTGGGGCATCAGGCGCGACTAATCCAGGGTTAATAATGATTAGATACATACTGGGGTACCCAACAATAATATAGTGACTGTTCTACCTCGATTAGTATTCCAGTTATAGATGAATAAACTGCAAAAATGTGTTAATTGGTCGAGAACCGGCGAACTCACCCTAGCTATTGCATACAGAAAATTCTGAGATTGAAAAATCCTACCAAAAACATAAATGTGAAAATGGTTCTCAACTTCACTGACAAAAAACTTGAGACCTTCAGTTCTGTAGACAATCCTGATATTTATTTATAAGAACGTACAACATTTTAAAGTAAATTTAAAATACAATTTCTTTTTTTTTTTTATTTACATTTGATATGTAAAAATATTTCTTTTTGAATTTAAATGTTATACTTACGCAAGTTATTGTTGCGCATTTCTCATTCATTTTCTGCAATTTTTCACATGTTTTCTGCATAACGCTTATCGACAACAGGAATCCAATCCGGGCACTTGTAAACAATTTTCAAATATGTATTATTAAGTAGGTAGCAAGATTGTATTTTTTTCGTACGTACTATATGTAACAATAATTGTTCGCAATGATGTCAGACCGCTGAGAGTCAGGAGCAGTTTCTGTTATTATGCGTTGTCTCAGTTTTATAAATAATTGGTAAGTACCTATAAAAAACGATAAAAACAACCATTCATCATGGTACTCACTCTCCAGAGAAGAAAATAAATAATTGCTCTTATAATTTTGAAAGGCGCAAAGTGTTACCTAATAAAATCATTTGGATGTAATTTTTTCTCAAATCAAATCAAATTCATTGTTTCGGTTTTTTTCTTCTGAATACATACAATTACCTAGCTGGATGCCAAATTTGAACTGTCTAGGTCATCTGGAAGTGGGTTAGGTTTTTGATCCATATGTCAGTCATTAAGTCATAGACATGACGATTTTCAGGGTACAAATTTATCTCAATATATAATCAAAATTTGGTGTTTATGTTAAATAGATTTTGAGTTATGAAGGTGACAAAAGTGGCTCCAACTGGCTTCTGTATTATTACACACAGTGCTGCTCGCCAGTTCTTTTTCCTTGAACTTGGCTTGACACGCTCCTGGGTGTCTAGATAGTTATTTGAAAAGGAAATACATGTAACATTCCAAACTTTATTCGATTTTAGAACCTTTTTTGTATGTCGAGATAGTACATTTATATGATTTTTTGTTGAAACCTTTCCGAACTATTTTGCTGCTGCATATGTCTTATCTGTTGCTGGTATTCACCTCTCATAGGATTTATTTTTGTAAAAAATCAACTTTGCATTCAAACCCTTGATCTTTTCTCTTGATGTCATCTTCAAATTGTGATATTTTTGCAGGAGTGCTTCATATTAGACCAAGCTATAGAAGTTTTTTTACCCACAAAATAAAAGATGCAAATGGCCTATGTTAATTTTTATAAGATAGTTCGTTCATGAAAACCCTCTGGTTTTCGCCCTGCAAAATCGATTTGTGGAATTTTTTGAACAAGAAATATTGAAAAAAATTACAACTTTTTTGGTATTTTGCAAATATTGCCAAAACTATTGAAGGAATCGTTTTACAGCCAATTACAGCCAATTAAAACTTTTATAGAAAATTATTAAACCCACAAAATGTTTTTTTGTACGATCGGATCGGTGCACTTTTGTCCAAAAAAATCCGGGAGAACTTCAAAAAGAGACCATTTTTAAAAAATTCACAATTTTTATAAATCTGAAACTCGACAAACAAATTTCTGAAACTGATAGGTAATAACATGTGGTTCAACTCTGCGCAAAATGTTTTCTGTCCAGTGTAGTTTTTGCACAATCAAGTTATAAACAATTCAAGGGCTTATCTTGCAAAATGCCTAGATTTAAGGGAAATCATCATATTCAAATTCTGTGAACGGCATCTGCCTTGGGACTCTGTAACCTTTTCGCATAGCGATAGCGATAAGGGAACAATCGGCATCTCTTTCCGGTACACCACAAAGTGATAGTGTGTGCTTCGTTTAACTTCATTTCGCTTCACTTCGCTATGCAAAATAAGTTACAGAGTACCACTCCTGGAAGTAAAGATCAAACACTACAATATTGAATATTTTGGATTTTTATCTGAGAGGTGGAAAATGTGTTGAAAATGTCACTGAAAGTTACTCTAAAACGCTTGAAAGTGTGTTACAGCCATAGTCGAGTAGCAGTAGTGGGGGAACTATTGAGGAGAGGAGAGTATGACCTCGCGGCCTTTTAAACAATGCACTTTCAAGCGTTTGGAGCAACTTTCAGTGACATTTTCAACACATTTCCCACCTCTTAGGTGAAAATCCATAATATACAAATTATAGATATTGATATCTTCTTCTACATACCTTCTACACAATTTGAATATGACTATTTCCCTTAAATCGGCACATCTTGCAAGATGTGCCCTTAAATTTTTTATAACCACATGTTGTTATCTATCAGTTTCCACAATATTGTTTGTTCAGCTTCAGATTTGTACAAATTATAAATAAAATGGTCTCTTTTTCGAGGTTTTCCTGAATTTTCTCAGTGGAAAATGCACCGATCCTGTCGCTTAAAAAATTGTTTTGTAGGTTTTATAATTCTCTACATTGACTGTAAAACGATTCCTTCAATACTTTTTGGGATATTTGCAAGATACCAAAGAAATTGTAATTTTCTTAACTAGTTCTCGTTCGAAAAATTCCACATAGCAATTTTGCTGGGGCGAAAACCGGGGTATTCATTTACAAACTATCTCATGGAAAGTAGTATAGGCCAGCGTCTTTTATTTTGTGTAAGAGCCTCTTATTTTTATCTACAGCTTGGCCTATATTCCTTTAATAACTATTTTCATTTTTCTCATGATCCTCAGCTTCATCCTCCGATGAAAAGTGTTTCCTGATTTCTGTTGAATACAAAGAAGGCTCAATCTCATGTATAATTCTTGTGAGGAAACAGGAAAGTAGCTTATAGGGTTTTCAGCAATCACGAACGAGTTTCCAACAGCACAGTAAAAAATGGATGGAAAAATACATGACAAAATGTAATATATACATACTCCTTCTAGTAATATAACTTGACTGTACACGTAATTTAAAAATTTAATGTAATATCAGGTAAATATCCTCCATTTCTCCATTATTTTACAGTGAGCATGTAATTCAATGCTTTATCACCTATAATTTCCGCTGGTTTACATGATAACTGTAAATGAAGGTAATTATTAGTAATACGACGTAATGTTACACCGGAATTACTCCAATTTACCGAATATTCCACGTAATCTGCGAATTCTCTTGTATTTACATGTAATTTTCCATGACGCCAACGCCATGCGCATTCAGATGCACCTAACGGCCGGCCGGCGGCATTCAGCCTAACCTCATTTAGAATTCATGTTGGTAGAGTGAACATCGTTCCGCATTTGTTTATACAAACAACTAACAGGCCATCCTTTATATTTTGTGTGAGTGAGTAAGTGGGTAAGTGGGTGCATCGGATTATATATTAGGTGAGTACATATAGATATTGAAGAAAAAATATCGGACATTCATCATAAAATGATATTCACTTGTTTATTTTGTCGTTGTTCATTCCATAATATCAGAAATTATGAATTACACCAATATTTTCATAGAAAAACGAATCGAAACTATCTTTGTCGCAGACCCAACTGTGAGATGATTATGAGAAATTATTCGACATTCAAATCGCATGTGGATAGATATCACCTCAATTCGATTGCAGAAAATTATCAAAATCGTACTAGAAAATGTGTTAGTACTGTGATACCTAATCTAAAATGTAAACTCGATCAATGTTCGTATGAAGCAGTGACGGTGAAAAATCTCAAAATTCATTATTATAAACATATACAGGGTGGAGAATCACTCAGGTGTCCTTTCAGATCCGAATGTAGGGTGAAAAATATCTTCAATTGTATAAACAACTTGAGGGTTCACTTTTGTAGGCGACACAGTGATCTCGAAAATACTTTGGTGAAAGACAATAATAATAAAAATAATGAATCTGAGTGTAATTCAGATTCAGATGGAAATGGGGATCGTGATTTAAATGTGAACGATTTTGATAATAATTCTACTGTTAATCATGGTGACTTTCTAGGTTTGCAAGACGATAATGAGCAGTTGAAAATTACAGGGTTGGATATGTTTGCCAACTTGTTGTTGAATTTGGAAACTAAATACAATATCAGTAGAGACTCATTACAAACACTTGTATCTGGCATCAGTGATATTGGAAAATTAAATAGTAAATATTTGATTAATCAATTGAATCAAGCTTCTGATAACGTTGGTCGAGGTGTAGGCACCGAAACAATTTCAAAAATAATAGAAAATGATTTATTTTATTTGGCAAATAATCCAGACGATGGGTTGTTGAGAACAAATTTCATTCGAGAAAAGTATTATGAAGAAAAAAATGGTTATGTTGCTCCTCTGAAATTCGATCTTTCAAATGGCAGTAAAAAATCTCATTTTTATTATATTCCTATTCAAGAAACCATCACACAATTGATGAAAAATTCATATTTTCATGATCATTTTTTCTCAATCCGAAATAACAACGAACAAAACACGTTTTCAGATATAATAGATGGGGAAGTATATAAAAGTAACAGTCTTTTGAAGAATAATGAGTTATCTGTGAAAATAATTATGTATCAGGATGCTTTTGAAGTTTGCAATCCTCTGGGATCTGCTAAAAAAAAATACAAAATAGTTGGTGTTTATATGACGTTTGCTAATTTGCCCTCTTGGCATAGAACTAAAATTGATCAAATCCAACTTGTAGCTCTTTACTTTGAAAGAGACGTGAAACGATTTGGTCTTGCAAAAATATGGGAACCCATTATCAGGGCTTTAAAACAATTAGAGGATCAGGGAATTTCACTCAAAGAAAAAACTGTTAGAGGCTGCTTGGTTGCAGTTGTTGGCGACAATTTAGGAAGTCATCTGGTGGGGGGATTCACAGAGTCATTCAACGTTAATACCGTAAGATGGGGTGAAATTGATTTTGTGGGGTGAATTTGATAATCCAACGGAACTTGTTTGAAATATTCAAATTAGGCGCCAAAAGTGATCTACGAACATCCGGCAAACGGTCATTGGAAAGAGAAACCATCAAATAGTATTGTGTTTACGTTGGTTCCTTCTACATGTTCCCTGTGATATTTTATGGGTAATTAAGAATAGAACACTGTCATTTAGTGCCAATTGACTCTGAAAAAATGTAAGTACTACTTTTTTGTTTTTGAGTAAATTATTTACCTCAAGTAGAATAAGTATTTGTTGTCTGTTGGTTAACCTTAGTTTACGAACATTTCGTTCATTTTGTGTCCATTCCGATACCACAAATAGTTTTATTGAATGGGGTCACTTTGATAACATTTTAGAGGTGACTTTGATTGCTATCAAAGTCACCCCATATTTTGAGGACAATTTTATATACCCAGCATTATTTGAATATTATTTTTTTTTCTATTACAGAGTTGATTGCAATAACAAAAATGGGACGTACATACAAACATAAAATAGGCGGAAGGCGATATAAACATTACACACAAGATATACTTGAAAAGGCTCTAGAAAAAGTTGTAGAACAAGGATGGCCCATAAATAAAGCATCGAAACAATTTGATATTCCATTCGGAACTTTATACAATAAATATAAAGGTTTGCATGGTAATAAACCTGGTGGTCAAACTGCTTTCAGTGAAGAAGAAGAACGAGCTATTATCAGATCTGTAATTACTTGTAGCGACTGGGGATTTCCCTTAGGCATAGAAGACGTACAAATGATAACGAAATCCTTTTTGGATGGACAAGGGCGACAAATAACAAAGTTCAAGAACAACACTCCTGGGCGAGACTGGGTTTACTCCCTCTTGAAAAGGCATAATAATATACTTACCCAACGCCTGGCGTCGAACATAAAACGTTCTCGTGCAAATGTCTCCGGAGAAATCATCAAGGAATATTTAAAAAATTTGAAAAGTAGCATTGAAAATGTACCCCAAGCAAATATATTCAACTATGATGAGACTAACATGGCAGACGATCCGGGAAGAAAGCGTTGGTTATATCGAAGAGGAAAAAAATACCCAGAAAATATAATTAATCATTCGAAATCAGCAATCTCAATTATGTTTTGTGGCTCTGCTTCGGGTACTTTACTACCACCTTATGTTATTTATAAATCAGAGCACATGTGGGATAGGTGGACAGAAAATGGTCCCAAAGGTGCCCCTTGTTGTACCGAACGATGTTGTAGTTCTGGTTCTCGATATAACAGGACTAAGAGTGGATGGATAGAAGCAAGTTGTTTTACAGACTGGTTCAAAAGCACTTTCTTACCGCATGCTATCAGGTTGTCGGGTAAAAAAGTGCTCATTGGTGATAACTTATCCTCCCACTTCACGAACGAAGTGTTACAACTTTGCCATGAGAACAATATAGCCTTCGTTTGTCTACCGCCTAATTCTACACATTTGACACAACCGTTAGATGTTGCATTTTTCCGGCCGTTGAAAATCGCTTGGAGGTCCATATTGTTGAAGTGGAAAATGGAAAATCCAAAATTTTCATCACTGAAGAAGGAGATGTTTCCAATGTTGTTGAAAAATACTCTAGATAAAATGAATCAATCAGGCAACCATGCAGGGGCCGCTTTAGAGCACGATTTGAAAAGCGGTTTCGAAGCGGCTGGTGTATACCCATGCAATCCAGAAAGAATATTGAAAAAAATCCCAAATGAAAATAAAGAAAATGAACAATTTTCTGAGAATTATGAAAGCAATTTGGTCACATTTTTGAAGGAAAAACGGTACAATAGCACCCCCGTCCGAGGCCCGACGCGAAAAAAGACAAAGTTGAATGTTATAGCTGGAAAAAGTGTTTGTTGTCCAGAAGAATCAGACCTTGAAGATGTCGATGATATGCCAAACCTTACCGAGGATACATCAGGTGAGGTTTCAACAAATGATGCTCTGCACGAAGAAGTCGAATATATTTCCGTTGAACCCGATAATATTGAAGTGGGGACATTTCTTTTAGTGCGTGTATTATCAGGAAAAAGAAAATCGATCGGTTATCGGTATGTGTGCATTGTCCAAGAAGAACTAGAATATAGTGAATATCTTGTCCTAGGCTTAAAGTCTACTGATTCAGAAAAAACTGTTTTCAAGGAGGTCGAAAATGATACATTCACAGTATCTTTTGCTGATATAGTTGCAGTGCTGGGGAAACCAAAAATTGAAAGTTCTGGCACTCGTATAAAAAGATATATTTTTGACAAGTCAGTCGATGTGTTTGAAAGATAGAGGCTACCTTTGAAAACCATTCATCTTTTGTGTACTTTTTTACCTGTTCAGATTTTTTAAGTATTTCAGTTTTGAATAGGAAATTCCTTCTTTCAGTTTTTTTATGTAATGCTTAAAACCAAATAAACGTTTGTTCCTGAAGTTATGTTTTATTCCGCTGGGGAATCACAGTTTGTTCAAAAAAACATTTTATATATAGTAAAAAGATGTATATGAATGGGGTGACTTTGATAATACATTTAGCGAACATGGAATATCAATGTCACCCCTAAGCCGTACAAATTTGATACCAAAAATTTGTGAACCAATAAGTGAATGGCTGAATTTGATAACTCTTACGGACAATACGTGGACCATCAAACAAAAATATTGGCGCTATCAAATTCACCCCCATGTAAGTATCTCTTTGATAACGCTTTTATTATTTTTTTGTAATTTTTTGTGGCTATTTGAGTGATAAATAATCATATAATTGTCTTCCATATCACAGTCTGGATCATCTGCTATATTTCTTTCAACGGGAATCTTGATAAACTTCAATAAAATGTGAGAAAACTGAAAAAAACTATCAATTTAACCCCATCTTACGGTACTTATTTCTGCAGATATTGCTACCAACAAAATTTCTGCAGTGCTAGTCATGCAGATGCATTCGATTACAGAACTCCGGCAAACCATGAAAGAGATGTGGATAATGCTCTATCGTGCAATAATATTTATAAAGGTGTGAAATCTGATTCTATTTTCAGTTGTCTAAAGTTCTTCCATGTATGCAATCCTGGTCTTCCTCCATGTATTGCTCATGACATTCTAGAAGGAGTTGCTCAATATGATGTTATATTGATTTTGAAAGAACTGATACGTAGCAATATAGTTTCATACGAATCATTGAATACTAAACTAACAGAATTGAAATTCACTAATAAATCAGACAATTTCATCTTACCTGAAATCAAAAAAACTGACAAACTTCCTGGTAATGCCACTCAAATATTATATTTGATAAATGTTCTGCCCTTTGTTCTTTATAATGAAAATAACAAATTGTTTATGAATAAATATTGGCATTTGTTCCTGATTTTGAGAAGAATTTGTTGCCTAACAATGTCATTCAAGATATCCACAGCACAGATTGCATTGTTGAAAAATAATGTATTTGAATATGTCATTATGAGGAGAGCTGTATTCCCTAATATTGCATTGAAGCCGAAACATCACGTTATTTTACACTATCCATATCTAATAAGAAAGTTTGGGCCTCTCCGAAATCTATGGTCATTAAGATTTGAGAGTAAGCATGGATACTTCAACAAAGTCATTCGTCATTGCCCAAATTTCAAAAATGTATTATATTCATTGACAAGAAAACATCAATTACTTCAGGGTTTACGTTCAACTCAAGAATTTTTATATTGTAATAAAGTAGTAACGGATGATGCTCGTGTATATTATCCCTCAGAATTTCCTACTCACGTTTCAGATACCATCAAACAAAAAGTGGAAAATCAAAGTAAACCAATATTCTTAAGCAAATCTCTGATATTCAAAGGCATCACATACAGCGAGAAAATGCAAATTAGTGTCCGTACAAATGAATATGGATACTGCGAACTATGCCAAATTGAATTTCTTATCATAACTAACGATTATAAGGGCATATTATTTGTTGGAACTAAAATCATTATTTCTTATGATGAATCATCAGGCTTATATTATCAAAACGAATGTGACAATAAAACTATGTGTATCTCCTACGATGAAATCAACAATGTGGAGCCGCTATTCCATGCAGTACTCGATGATGGAAATCATTATTATTATTTCAAATCAACGCCTTTTTCAGATGTTTAAAAAAAAACTCTTCGTTCTTTCGTGTCATGCATGCATAGGTACACTCGTATAGCAGGTAATTTTTATTTATTTTTCCATGTGAATTTTTTCAAAATACAACAAATGATAAAACCGAGTTTTACGTTATGTCAACGATATTTACAAGTAGGTAATTTTAGTTTAGTAGAGAAGTTGAACACCTGAGAAAAATCGTTGTTTTGTTAACTCCGCAAAGAAAAATTACAATTGTTATTGACAAAAAACATGTTAAACAAAATAAACAATTGAAAAAATCGTAAATTTCAAATATATATACATTTGAAATTTATATATAATTTGAAAATATATATATATTTGAAATTTACGATTTTTTTCAATTGTTTATTTTGTTTAACATGTTTTTTAAATTGCAAAAAAATTAAAGAAGTATCTAAAAATTTTAATTCGAATTTTTTATATTATCACTGTTGATTTCTCTAATGAAGGCATATATACAAATAGGTACTTAATGGATAACATTAATTTATGTCAATTATTTATAAATTGTTTATAAACTAATTGACTGGTTTATTATTTGAAAAAAAAAATCTATTGTAAAAGAATATTGATTTGTGAATTATTTTTCTTATAAACAATTTTCAATTGTTGATAATCGTTTTTATATATTTCAAATGTTCAAATGATTATTTGAGGAATATTTTTTTGAATTATTATTGTCATTTCTTAAAGAATTTCTAAATAAAATTTATTTTTTATCAATAATTTAATTATTATTAACATTATTATTAAACTTCAGGTTCTCATTCACAAATTTCCTATGGCGATGCATTTCTTCAAGGTCTGGGATTCCAGAAGAGAAAAGAGAGAGTTCATTCTCATTCAAGACCAGGAAAATATATATGAAAATCTTGTGCTAAAAGGTAAATATTAGGTTTCGAAAAATTATTGTTTTATGTTTTTATGAAATTTTCTATCACTCTCGAAATTATGATGCGTCAGAGAGAAATTTGAGTAATGTGTCAGGATATACAAGGTAATTCTGTGACTAAAAATATGCCGTCGAAAAAATTTCTAAATTTCGAGTATTTCTGGAGATATCAGAAAAAAACCGAAATTGTGGAAAATCACTTTTATTTTTCTTGCTTATTTCGATGAAGGAATAGATATCAAAACCAATAGCACATTTACATTGCCACTTTTTTCCTGCTATACGATGGTATTTCCAGATTCACCATCTCATGCGAAGTTTCGTTTTTTGACCACCATCATCAACTTTTCTATTTCCTATGGGCGCCATGTTGGATTTTTACAAATAATAATATAATTTTTTATTCCGATTTCAACGATGTTTTAATTGGATAGGAAATATTCAGGAAATGATGGTCCGGTGAAATGGCCAGCAAGGTCACCCGATCTTACAGTACTAGATACTTTTTGTGAAACACGATGAAAAACCGGATTTATGGCCTACAAGAATTCGGTGATGTTGAGTTGAGTTTATGTTCATTTAGTGACGAGGATTTGTTAAAATACAGTTTATTGTATAGTTGTCATCTGTCTTTTTTCTTAGTTTCAAAAATCCATTTCAAGTTTATTATTACTTTGAAAGGGTGACAGCAGCCGTAACAGATAATTGCGTTGCAACAAATAGATTAAATTGACAAGCGTTATTTGGCGAAGTCACTGCCAACTAAAAAATATTTGCTTTTTTTAAATATTCGAGGTTGTGAGGTACCGAAGTGAAACATGTTATACATCGTTGAAATCAGAAAAAAATGCTACCATTAGTCGTAAAAATACAATATGGCGCCTATATGAAAAAATAAAGTTGATGATGGTAGTCGAAACGTCGGAAGGTAAATATATACATATTTTTGAAACAGAATATTTTGCATTAAAATTTATAATTTTGATAATACGACAAAAATTAAAAACTTCATATAAGATAAAACATTGAACAATTGCTATAATTTTTCAATGTTATTACTCTCGTAGACAAAAATTTGTATGAAACATTTTCGTAAAGAGCTTTGTTGTACAGCGTGTTGTGTTGAACTCGGCTGCGCCTCATTCAACAAACTTTATGCTTATACAAAAAAGTCCTACATTACGAACCTGTAGATATCATAAATATAAGTATTTTGAGATGCTAGCTGTGGATGAACGAATTATTTCACGGAAACTTCTTTTGGTACATACGCTTAACAAACATCATATTCATACAAATTTAAATACAAATAATGAAGTATTTAATTTTTCTTTCTGGCATATTTTCTAATATGACGTTTATCGCAAATGATCGGTTCACAACTCTGATGGTTTTTGTAAATATTCGAACTTTTTCAGCTTCTCAAAAACTCGAAATAGATGGATCTTATATTGTTCTGGAGAATGATGGGACCAAAATTTCTGACGATGAAGTTTTGATTGCGTTGAAGGGCGAGATATTCATGTTAATGGAAAAACATGATACGTGGATTTCATCACAAGAAAGAACACCTTCTCGGGCGTCATCGAGTCAATTAACCAATTCCACATGTTCCACAGTAACATTGATCCAGTCATCAGAACTGCAACGGATACCGGAAACATTACCTGAACTGATTTTTGATTCTCTAGAGCCTAGTGGTAATGTGGAGGCGTCATCAGAAGATTCAAAAATTTTACAGGAAATACAAAATACCCTCGAGTCACCTTGCACAGTTGTATCAGCGAATACAATTTCTCCAACAAAAATGATAAATATTGATGCTTGGAACCAATTCTCCGTACGCTGGCATAGAATGCCAAATTATGTAACGAAAAGTTTGGATGATGGAAACAAAGACAGATGTGTAATAGTCGAAGTTGTTCATTGTGTAGTAGATGCAATGAGAGAAATCTGCAAAATGATTCCAGTTAAAGCCTTCAAAATAGTTGCCATGAAACTAGTGAATCGTTATCCAAAAGTATTCCAAGATATGGACGATGATGGTTGTATGATCGGAGATGGATTCTACTCGATTGTCGGTAAGCTGACAGATCGAAATAATTATTTGAATCGACCCCATAAGAGGAAATCTGAATTAACCGAGGAAGCGATAACAAAAATTCCTAAAAATAAAATAAGGAAAGTTACCAATGCAAGAGCTGGTTGCTCAAATTGGCAGCCAACCATGGATAAAACGTCGGATGATGACAAAATGAAAATCAGATCCGAAATAATGGATGAAGTTTTCTGGAAGTCTTTAGAAAAAACGTTTTCAGAACAAAGAAAATTTCTTAATGATATGGACATGATTCCCACGTTAGACGATGTTCGTAAAGAGTGGCCAGTTCTGCTTAGAAAAGAAGTGATGTTGTGGCATTTCACTAAATTAACAGGGTCTATCATCGATCAAAAGTTCAAAGAAAACTTAATAATCCGATCGAAGAAAATAATCAAATTTGCTAACAAAAAGAAGATATCAATGTCAGAAGAAGATGACGAGTTCTTATTGTCGATGCAAATTATTTCACAATACTTCAAAGAAGATTTCGGAAAATTATTTAGAGATGTAAGTCCTAATAATGTTTGGTAAAAAATCAAGGGGGAAACCGCTGAAGAAATTGTGTACACTAATTACCAAAATTGCCAACTAATACCTCTAATACCCAAAAAATTCTGGAGTAATACCCTGAACTAATGCCACTAATGCACAAGTATTCCTGCAATTTAGTTGTTTCGACTAATATCTTTTTTTTTAGTCAACAACAATTATGATTTCCACCGGTGTTCTCTATTAATTTCCCAAATGCCGATTACTCTACCTCTTCCCACGTGGTTTGAAAATATTTTTGTTTAATCTCTTCCCACGTGGGTCGAAGATCTTTTTTGTTGGCATGTTCACGTAATAGTTCTTGTAATACTCATGTAATACTCGAGTAATGCCTCTTCATTTTCGACTAATAACCAATAATTTTCGACTAATACCCGATAATTTTGAGTAATATACCTAATTTCCGTCTAAAACCTAATCATTTTCAAGTAATACACCAAATCTCCTCTAATAACCGACTAATACCACTAATACCCAAGGCGTGTACACCAAAATTCCCCAGCGGTTTCCCCCTCGTAGAAAATAGACAGCGCTCTCATATAAAAAATATATAGGCTGATTCGAAATGATGTTGACAAAAAAGTTGACCGTTGAGCCGTGAGAGGGAGATGAAGTTTACATTTTTTATCGAATTTCAATTATTAAAAAACAATATTATGTAACAATATTATGTATAAATAACAATACTGCCACGAATGACTTTTTAAGGATATGGAGTGAGAAGCTTCAATAACTAAATAATAAATTAAAAAATGTATGTTAATGATCTGAGTAGCCATCAAGGATTCCTAAATATTCGGATAAATCTAAAAATAGAATTAAACATCATAGCCCTTTCACGGTTCAATGGTGCATTTTTGTATAAAGAAGATATGTACTTTGAATCAGCAATCAGCCTTATTTCTTTATGATTGAATAAACGAAATGTACTGTGATTTCCTTGCTTAACTGAGGGTCTGCTGGAGTTGTTTCATTTATTTCAGACGTATCCTATACAGAAATGGGAAAATAACGGAGTTTTCTTCAACTCGTTTCATGATAATCGCATTATTTCAATGTCAAAGCTGTTCGAATTTCATAGGGCAATGAAAATTAAGTGTAATTTCTACCTTGGGATGTATAGATTTTTTTATAGTGCTTATACTGGGTGATTCAGAGAAGTATTTGCGGCCTTGTAACTTTCTTACTTGAAGTAAAAACCATTACGTACCTCATACATTTTCAATGTTTTTTTTTTAAAGCAATTGAATGACTGATTCCAGTTCTCCACATTTTGACACCTGTCAAAGACTCGCATGTCAATTTGTTTTAAATAATTTTTCATATTTTTATCGTAAATCTTTTTGTATTCAACTATATAAATTATTATATGTTTTCTTTATAATTACGTCATCTATTATACGGGGGTTAAATGGCCTGCTAGGTCGCGAGATCCCACCCCACTGAACTTTTTTCTCTGGCCTTATCTCGAAAAAAGGGGTTTATGTTAGAGCCCTTGCAAATATCGAACACCTCAAGAAAAGACACATTCAACGTAAGACGTAAGATGTGTATTATGTTTTTGAGGTCTTCACTATTTGCAAGGGCTCTAACAAAAACACATTTTTGAGATAGGGCCAGAACAAAAATCTAGTGGTGCATGTAAGATCTAGTGACCCAGTGGGCCATTCAACCCCCGTACTACTTAAAGTATTTATAATAAAAATGTATAACGTGTTTATAATAATTATATTAGGTTTCCTATTTCAAATAAAGATGTTATTATTATTTATTTATTTATATTTTCATAAAAGGATGTTTCAGTCAAGCTCTGTATCCGGACCCCCGATACTTCCGGAGGAAGTAGCGCTGGATCGTTTACCCAGATATAACCACTCCCCACGTCCGTGGGTGAGTGATTACTGGGTCCCAGAATCATGTGCCCTGAATAGCCGTTGAATTCAGAAATAACGCCTCTATCATAATTTGCAATAAAAAATATGACAACTCATTTGAAAAATAAAGTTGACACGTGAGTCTTTGGGAGGTGACAAAATGTGGATAATTGAAATCAGTCATTTAATTGCTTTCAATAAACCATTGGAAGAATGTATGAGGTACGTAATGAGTTTATCTTCAAATCAGAAATGTATGTACAGTGATTACTTGGCAGAATCATAATCTAATACAAAATTGTACAACAAGAACTTCTACAATATAATATTTGCAGGTCCGGAGTCAGGCTTCAGGCTGAAAATGGAAAAAGAAATTATCCTCGACTGTGAAACATTTTTGGAAGCCTTCATCGCCACGTTTGCTTTATATTTTATATTCAACCTTCAGTACCCAAACCAATTGAGCCACACATTGGAGTTCGCACAGAGGTACCATTTCAAAATCCACCCAGATGGTGTCGGTACCAAAAGCCGAAAGGCTCAATCTAAAAATAAAGTTATTGCTTTAATAAATAAGTTGATGAAGTGAAATCGATCAATCAGACGGTCACGCAATTTTATATTATTTAAGTTTGCTTTTACCATTTCTGGATGTAATCCGAATCTGTTAATTTATTTGTTCTTCAAAATATCATTTTATATATTTATAGAATATGTTGGCCTCATGTGATTCTTCGATACCAACAAATTGAGAAGTATGTAGTAGTTGAATGATTGTGCCCACTCATTCTACTAATAATATTCATATTCAATTTGATGATATCGGGGAGTGGGCAATCTCATGAGGTCAGCTAAACGATTAAGTTTATTTCAAAGCTCAAGTATAGAGTAAGTTATTTTGTTGATATTTTGTTGAATTATTGTTTTTGTTACCATATTTTAATGACTTGAGTTATTGTTATTTTCCTTTAATATGTATATAATGTATACATATATTGAATATATCATAAAGTTATGATAAATACAGCATTTTTGTATCTTTTTTATGCCCCCCAAGAACTATTGCGTAACTATGAGTCTATTTCCGAAAATGAGATAATTTACATAAAAACTGAATGTTTGCTCACAAATACATGAAAATGCATCCAATTATACATTTTTGTTAAAATTGTTATTTCCATCAACCGGCATTTCATACTACAGCATGTATGTTAATTTCCACTAAGTACTTGAATGTAATGTTGAGAACCTGAACAAACATGTAATGATTTCCATTAAATCTATGCTTAGGGGGAAAATCACATGAAAATATAAATGATCATCGGGGAATATATGGAAAAACACATTTGAGTTATGTAAAAATGCACGTTCAACCAAGTTTAATTTACAACCAAATCTGGATTTTTCCTCACAAATACATGTGATAGTACATACTAAAGCATGTATGTTAATTTCCACTACTTGAATGTAATGGTGAAAACACCTGAACAAACATGTAATAATTTTCATCAAATATGTAATAAAGAAGAAAATTACATGAAAATACAAGTGATCATCGGGGAATATATGCAAAATTACATTTGAGGTATGTAAAAATACATGTTCAACCAAGTTTAATTTACAACGAAAACTGAATTTTTCCTCACAAATACATGAACACATATTCAATAGTACATACTAGAGCATGTATGTTAATTTCCACTACTTGAATGTAATGGTGAAAACACCTGAACAAACATGTAATAATTTCCATTAAATCTGTAATGGAGAAGAAATCACATGAAAATTCAAGTGATCATCGGGGAATATATGGAAAATTACATTTGAGGTATGTAAAAATACATGTTCAACCAAGTTTCATTCACAATAAAAACTGGATTATTCCTCACAAATACTTGAATATAATGGTATAAATACCTAAATAGACATGTAGAAATCCGGAATAATGAAGAAAATTACATTAGTATTCAAGTATTAATTCAAGGAATATATTGGAAATTTACATTTAAAGACAAGTTTTGATTTTACATTATAGTACATGTATACATTTTTTACATGTATATGCATGGCAACGCATTACCCACATGGGATCATGTAATCTGATGGAAACACTTTTTACAGTGAGTAGACAGATTTATATTGACACTACTTGCTATTTGCTCTGTTGCACCCCGTTTGTCATTCCTTCCAAATCAATTGTTGGTAGGTACTGGAGGTTTTTTAAGTATTTTATTCAATGAAAGGCCTAAAAAAATATATTTGATTAAAACCATAGAGTTTGTTGTCATTAACTCACCTGATAGTTCACTGTTTATACCCCTTTCATAATCATTTGATGTGAAATGACCAAAACAAACAACATTGAACCTGTCTGCTTTTTTGCCTTTGGCAACCTTTGAAATATTACGTCCAAATCCATTCTTGGTTGTTCTTACAAGAAGCTACAGCACATTTTTCCAGGCATGACCTGCTGTAAAAAAATATGAAGTAACACAACTGTAACACTTTCCAAGGAATTATGTTAACCCTTGAGCATTTTTCGACAGTTATATTCCCTCAAATATTTCCAATAAATCGAAAAATAGTTAAATAACCAAGTGTCCTATATGAAAGTGGGATTCAACACGCACCCAACAACCGATTCAATTTTCACTTACTCACGACAAACTAAGGTGTTCATGGCACTGAAAAAACTTTGAACAGAAAGTCAAATCATTCACCAAATACATACACTAAGGAAAACGACGGAAAAATGTTAGCAACAGGAAGAAAAACCACTGCCAAAAAGTATAAAAATACACGGGCTCTTAAGGGATGCCACTGAGGCCAGGGGCCCAATTTTTGACCATTCGCTTCGTAATAGACCACATTAGTTAGGTTAGAATCACCCTGTTGGCGGGAGATCCATCTTCAAATTTTTTAACATGGCCGTCTAATGGAGGTTCAACTTTGAGATTGAACCACACTATATAAAAGTAAATGTTAGTATAGAGACATCGAATATTGGGTGCCTTAATCATTAGTGCGTGTTTTCATGTCCATATTCCACATCAAAGTCTACTTATATATTCTTAAATTAAAATTGTAGCCAGTGATGTTTGACAGACTTCAGTATGTCGTAGATGATTTCTGTTGTACGTCGAGTGTCGAGTCGTCGAGTGCATTGAGGTTATGATATTATTTGTGTTGTGTTGTTCCTGTTGTGGTTGCGTTGTTAATAATGTCTTCGAGAATCATCAAGCTATCAGCTATAAATGAATATTTTCAGGATGATATGAAATGCATTCAACGTGGTGAAAACAGTCTTTCATCTGCACATTTGGAAATGTGTAATTTCGATCCTGGATTACGAATTATCAAGGGAAAAGTGAAGGCCAGCATGAAGAATAAAAGTTATGATATTGAGATGATTATTGATTTTGTTTCATTAGCTGTGAAAGTTTCCTACTTTCAAGCATCCAAATTAATTTCATTTATTTTTCCATAGGTGTTATTAAAGTTCAATTATGAAATTGAGAATTGTTTCTGTTCATGCCCCAGAGGACAATTTATGTGCCACCACATAGCTTGTGTGTTATCGCATGCTCACTACAACATATCAAAAACAGACGTTGCTTGCATGTGGGTTCCTCGAGCAAGTGAAGTTGAAGATCCTTGTCAGATAAAAACAGAAGAGCTATTTGATCCAATGGAAGGAAGAAGCCCTCAAAGTGAACAAATCCAGAGTTTCAAAGACAGTCTAGATAAGACGAATACTAATTGTGGTCTATTGTGGCTAATGAAGGAGGACCCAACTTTCCAATTAGAAACGTTACTCATATCTATAGAGGATCTATTGCAATCAGCCGATTATCAAGAAAGTACAAATAAAATAACCTACTTTCAGTCTATGGTTGCCATAAGTCAGGAAAAAATATTGGAAGTTGCTCAGAAAACAAAAGAGCAAGCACAGAGTCAGTTGTGGCTCATAAGCCGAAAACATAGACTAACATCTTCAAACTTTGGTGAGGTATTGAAGGCAGTTCAAAGACAAAGATATAGTCCATCTCTATTCAAAAAACTTTCAGGTAATTATACATATTTTCCATCGAATTCTGAATATTACTCATTACAAAATCACAAAATTGTGAAAAGATATATTTACTATTGGAGAAAATGATTCAGTGTACTCTTGCAATATCTCTACAATTTGCACCAAAATAATGCATTAATCTCATGATTTTTTTTATTTTTAGGGGCTTATGATTTGGAAAGGGTCAAACAAATTCAGTGGGGGCGGCAGAATGAGATTAATGGGATACAGTCATTTGAGCAATTAACTGGAAATGAAGTAAAACGGACAGGGTTATGGCTGCATACATGTGGATTTTTAGGAGCTACTCCAGATGGACTCATCGATTGTGATGGGATACTTGAGGTCAAATGTCCCTATTCACTTCGGAACACTACATTGAGAGATAATTTGAAAGAGAGTGATATTATGTTCTTTCACAATGGTGAATATATTTTAAATAAGGAACATAATTATTATCATCAAATTCAAGGACAACTCTACATCACAAACAGAGACTATTGTTACCTAGTTATATGGACAACTGTCGATATTGCATTTAAGAAAATTGAAAAGGACCAAGTATGGGGGAGAAATCTTGATATTTTGAAACAATTTTATTTGAATGAGTATCTAAAATATTTAAGCTCCTGAACAAATAGTTATTTTTAATAAATTATAATCTTTCAATATCATTTGCTTTATTTATCAAAAAAATGTTCAAACTATCGTAGGAAAACAAAGATATCAAGAAAATAAAAATAATATAATCTCAATATGTAATCAAATATTTCACAAAGAATTTTCTACAGTAAGAAATATGAGGAAATTTAATGTTGATTCTGTTCAAGCCAACCATGGAAAATTTCAAATTGCTACAGAAAATTTTAAAATTAAATGAGGTTTACAAACAAAAATGAAAATTTCAATGAAAATTCAAAAATTTTTTCAAAGGACCAAGTTGAATTTACAATAAAAAACATATCAATACTAAAAAGAATAATTGTGTGGCAACTACGTAAGAAAGGAACTGAATAAAATATGGGAATTAAAAAACACTGAACATTGAATCTAAGGTAAATTAAAGTTATTCAGTCATTTTCTTCTCCAATGATTTTACAGAGTGGATTCTGCAAATTGACCAGGGCACATATAGTTTGACAGATTGCGGTAGAAACGTTTTTTAATGTTCCTGGAATTGAATTCAATATTCTAAAATGTTTTATTCGAGCATTTGCCCGCTCTACAACAATTCTGGCCCTGGCTATTTCCATGGTTTTAATACATTCATTCTTACTAAATTGATGTGTCATCAAAAATGGGGGTATGTTGAGAGTCACTCCTGGTTTCAGAACATCATGGATTAAAAATCCTTTGTCTGCAAGTATCATGTCACCTGGTTCTAAAAAGTCATTTAACTTGCTTAGAAGAAAAATTTGCTTATCTGATGTTGAACCAGGAAACATGTTACTTGCAAAAGCTATAACTCCATTTGGAGTAACTCCCACCAGTATTTTGTAAGTATGTGCATGTTTATAATGGCTGTAAGTTTCATTTTTCATCCTCATATCCTTCGGAATTGCAATTTTCACTTCTGTGCAGTCAATTATGAGCCTACAATTGGTAAACGATGAGAACGAACTTGGTAAACACGATCTAATTTTTGCTTTGGAAGGTAGTTTTGACATAACTGTAAGAAAAATTGTTCTATGAATAAGAAGAACCCAAGTCAAAAAAATATTTGTAATTGTGGTGCAGCTCGTGTTAAACCTGGTAGACAAATCTAAATGTGGCGAATTTAATCTCAGCTTCATTAATGTTATTAATAATTGATCCTCCGGTAATATTCCTGTCACCCTCCAACCTAGATAATAACTGAACTGGAAAGATGTCAGATATTCTAAAAGGGAACTGAATGTATCTTTGTTTGGTAAACCTGTATACAACTGAATGAGATCTGTTCTATCACTTATCTGGTTGAATGAAAATGACTCTTTCACTGTGGGGTAAATTGGTGTTTTTCGTTGGAGCATATTTTCGTCTACATTATCTGTTTTTGTTGTGCACGATGAAGATGAGGTTGACTCTACTGTATCAGATTCATATTTGGAGTAAGTAGATGGTAAGTTATTCTGTCTTCGCCTTGTATTTACAGAAATGTCAGCACATTGAAATTTCATTCTCTTGTTAATGTTATGGGAAAATATAGTAGGTCCATTTTCTTTCAAACCGTCTTTGAAGTGACAACTACACACACGGCTATTTTTATTGGGTTTGGTATCAGTTCGGCTGAAAATTCATGTTCAAAACAGTAATATTCCTAATCCATCTCATGAATGTATTAGATACCTACCATGCCAAGTATTTTATCCACATTTTCAAATCTTTTTCTTTTGTTGGCATTGTATAAAATTTGCATTCACTTGGGTGTCTGTGATTGCAGCTAGGCGCAAAACAATGCATTATATCATCAATTTTGTTTCTCCACGATCACAACACGCTATTTTATGTATGTCTGAAACCTGAGATCGAGTTCATAACTTTGAAATTCCCGCCGAACTATGCCACCACCAATCAGTAACGCAATGAAGCTAAGACAAACTTCCATTGAATTTTCCCACCAATTTTATATTCAATAATTACTCTGAAAATATACAAATTTATTATATAATTTCAATTAGAGCTTGTTGAGAAAGTTTCACTGCATCTATTTCAACACAAATAAATCATAAGAAATTTGCTGAAACATCTAAATACAGGCGAGAAGTTCTCGTAATTTCTAGACCCATAAGAAATGCATGGGGAATATATTGATGAGATCCAAGAATGGATCGTAATTCAAAATTCCCGCCTAACCTCACTAATGTTGTCTATGGATCATTCGCGTTGAAGTGAAAATGCCTTTAACCCTATTTTTATCGTATCGCTTTGTAACGAATTCGCATTATAACGAATCATTTCATTCGTTGTGTAGCGAGCGGTAATTTGCTGGTCGTTATTGAACAAGTGAGGTTATGTGTCCCATTTGAGAAACTACTTTTTTATTATGGATGAATTATTATATTTGTTTTTTGTTGAGAATCTGGATGTAGCAGAAAATCAACAAATTATGAATCGTCAACGTAAGCCGGATAATCCATTTACTTTGAACGATGAGAGATTCAGAAAAATTTTTCGGCTTTCCAAAAACTTGACAAGAAATCTCATTGAAATCTTGACACCTTTGTTAACTGCTCCGAAAAGAACAAGGGATTTGGATATTCCCACTAAAGTAAGTTCAAAAAAGTAATCTTTGTTTATAATTCTTCCAATAACAATTATGTATGGAAGAACAAAATTATAATTATTGAACACTGAGGACACTGAATTATAATTTTTACAGGTTTTGATTGCCCTGCACTTTTATGCTTACGGAAATTATCAAATAAGTGTTGGTCAGAATCGCTTTTTAGATGTTAGCCAATCAACAGTCAGCTTATGTTTGAAAGAAGTCACAAATGCCCTAAACAATCCAGTGATATTCAATGAATGGGTTTCATTCCCAAACAATTTTGATGCCTTGAATAAGATTCGACGTAGGTGAGACTATATCAATGAATGTCCATTATAATTTTTCAAATTTTAATATCATTTTTAGATTTTATGACGAACACAATTTCCCTGGTGTAATAGGGTGCATTGATTGCACACATATTGCTATTCATTCCCCACTAACAGCAGATCCTGAATTTCCGGAGAACTTATATGTTAATCGAAAAAACTATCATTCCATAAATACCCAACTAGTAAGTAATGTCACCCATGATTTATAATACCTATTAATTAATAAGAGACATAATAAAATGAATATTTTAAAAATAGTTCATTCTTATTCTTTTAGATATGTGATGCAGACTTAAAGATTCTGAATGTGAATGCAAAGTACCCGGGAAGTACAAACGATTCCTATATATGGGGACGATCAAATGTACAGGAGTTGATGAAGAATTTGCATCAAAGGGAGCATACAGATTATTTTCTACTGGGAGACTCAGGATATCCACTAAGGCCATGGCTGTTAACCCCTTGGATTACAACCCTCCAGAAAATTCATCAGAGAAAAGATATAATGATACTCATAAACGAACAGGAGTCAAAATTGAATGTTGCAATGGGGTATTAAAGTCGAGATTTAGATGCTTGTTAAAACATAGGGTCTTGCACTATGACCCCTTATTCGCTTGCCAAATCATCAATGCTTGTGTGGTTCTGCACAATATGTGTATAGAACACAATATTCCCGAAGTTGAACTAGAACCTGATGATAACCAAATAGATTTTGGAATGTTTCGAAATGAAAATCAAGTAGAGATTGAAGATGAACATGTTTTAGCTAGAATAAATCCGGATTTAGCAAAGGGGAGAAGACTTAGAGCCAAAATAATACAAAGTTTTCGTTGATGAAAGTTATGAAATAAATTTCAATAATGGTTTGTACTTTAGGAACATTAAAATTTATGAAGATAGAAAAAGTAAATGAAATGACCGAATGAATCAAATGTGTTTCTATTTACTCTTGATGTTTTCAATACCGATATATATATATATATATATATATATATATATATATATATATATATATATATATATATATATATATATATATATAAACAGCGGTTCATTTGGACTCCGTACAAAAATGATACAAAATGACGTCCACTTAATATATATTTGGCCTCCTTTTAACCCAGATATACCCTTCATATACACAACGGATTATTTGGCCTCCTTTTAACCTTGCATAACTACCCTTGCCATTACGTACAGAATTCCACGAAAGCCGTTCGCTATTTAGCATCGCCTTGATCACGTGATATTGTTCAGGTTCATTGTCGCATTTCGGCATCTTGGCGTTTTCGAGGAATTGCGTAGTAACTATTGCTAGTGATTTTGTGTGCAGTGTTAATCAGTCATGTCTTCTAGAGGCAGAAAAATTTTAAATATGATTTTAAATGAAAACAATAATAATGGTAAGTGAGTTTTTCATTTATTCATATAATATTCGATTTCTAAAATCAAATTTGTTAAAAAGGAATATGGTTCGTTTTAGCAAATCTACAAATTCAACTATTTTGGGTTGTTTTAATTGAATAGGTATTCGGTTTTAAACTTTTTCTCATGCGGTCCAGTAGGACTAGACAATTATAATTATTATTTACTTTTTATTTCGTGTTTTTATCAAATCTCGAACAGAATAAGACGCGTTCCTGCGCAGAAATTTCTCATAAACTTTCCTATGATGATATATGTTATTCGGTTCGGTGTTTCGTTATCGATTGACCCCCATCAACAATGTGTTTAAATGCGGCCATTTCAACAATTACAGTTTTTCGGTTTAGTTTTCATTCTAAATTCGATGATGCATCACATATTTTGATTTTGAATCTTTTTCGGTCATCATCTCGAATTTTTTGAGAGAATTTTTAGAGTATGGGTAAGGGACTGAATAGAAAAGATCATTGTGTACTTCGGTGTCCTAGAGCTAGAGAAAATCGAAAATTAGAGAATGATAATTATGTTTATTTTGTTCTAGATAGTAAAATTAATATTAAATTCATTGTTGATGCATGTTTTTGTATAATTTTAGTAATCGCTGAATTTTTTTAGTCATAGGATACCAAATGTCATTTTTTTTCCAATTCAGGCTCTTTTTCTGAAATTTCTTGAAAATTCGAAATGATGGGCGACACGAATCCGAAACGTGAAGATATCAATATCTTACATCATTGGTTCAGAATGAAAAAATACTTCAGAACAGCGTATTGGAACAGTATTGAAAAAAATATGTTGATGGTGGTTAATCGATAACGAAACGTCGCATACCTAGTAAATCTAATATAATCACAAAAGTTGCTATGGAGAAGTGCTGAAATAATAAATCGAAAACTAATTTCGAAATCAAGATTTTTTTGACACTTCAATACTACCATATTGATGGCCCTCTTCTATTACGAAACTTTTTTCCCATTTAATCAGAACTGTAACTATTACCGGTTTCTGTATCCCCACCGTGGACATTCTTATACAAAAGTTATAAATTGACCTTCTCAAAGGATCCATGAATGATTCTTGAACAAAATCGCCCCAAGAGAAGGGGAATGATTGAAATAGTTTATTGTGCAACTATTGTAAAAAATAGGATATATCTAGTTTCCGGACGAGTTGTACACTATACTTTTACGGCGACCTGCCTGAAAAACACGAATATGGAATATTCAGTTACTTCACGAGTTGTATACTATACTTTTTCGATGACCTTCATTGAAAACGTGTCATTTCATATTTTATGCTATAGCAGAAAATAGCATTCTTCGCTTTAGAGCGAAATGAAATATTTTGCTCTGCGATTAATAACGTTACAGACTGTGCGAAATTTATATTACGCACTAATGCGAAATATGTTATTTTCTGCAATAATCCACAGTACCTACGAAATGATACGTATTTTCCGACGATCATTTTGCATCGAGAAAAAGCGCAGAAAATTACGTATTTCGCAATAGTGCGAAATATACCATTTCTCATCATTGAGAAATAAAATAGTTCCTAAAGAGGCCAAGGTACCTAATAATTGTTGAATGTTTAATAAAATTTTTTCTCTTCAGTTAATTATTTGGATATAATAAGCAAGTTAGTATGAAGCCCACTTATTTCTAAAACTTTATGTTAAACTAAATGAAATTATTTGTAGGTAGGTATAATAGAGGCACTCGAAATTCAATTTATTTGTAAATGATCTGTGAGTAAAAACTAGTAAAGTAGAGTAGAAAAAAAGTAGCTCTTGGGAAAACTGTTCATTTCATACTCGTGTGACTAGAATATAAACCACTCGCTTACAGTTCGTTGTTCATCACCTTATCACACTTGCATGGTATATCCTATTTTCCGCATACTTCGTCCAAATTATCTAAATTCAGCATATATTTCGAGAATTGATGACAATACAAGAATTACATAATACTAATGCTATTGTCTGTAACGGAATTTTTAAATTATATTTTCACCCTGTCCCAGTTTTCCGAATAATCTAAAATTTAGTACAAATGTCAAGGCTCGAAAACAAAACAAAAAGAATGTCTTAATCAGGATGTAATAATTATAATAATAAACGAAACGAACATCGTCCGAAAAGAGAAAGGAAAACGGACTAAATACCGAAATTTTCTCTTTGAACTTTGGAGGCTTTACCCAAACCATCTGAAAATGGTGGTTCGATAATAGGGATCCTTGGTGAAATTATGAACACTGATCACGAATCTGAAAATTAAAGATGCTTGCCTCGATACTGCTGAAATTTTAGCAGGACGAATGCAGACGTCTGTCATCCTTGGTTCATTTCATCTGCTCAGGTCACATGATTCTCGGTCCCAATAGTCACTTACCCCACGAATATGGATAGTGGTTATCTGGATAAATGTCGCGCGACTTACGGATGTGTCAGACACCAGAGACAGGGCCTGACTATGATATTCCTAACGGATAATAAATAATAAGAGTAAAAAAATAAAAACAAAATAAACATGATTTCATAATAATACAAACTAAAAAGTAGAAATTGATGTTTGAAAATGTATTTTAATGTTGAAAAAGCGTGGGGTGCTTTTGTATTATATTTTCATAATCACAGCATTCACGATTAGCTATAGCAAACAAATTAAAAAAATATCTGATATAAAGCACTCCGTCGCTTTTTATCACTAATTAATTTTTGAATATTATTTATTTTCTACTTTTCAGTTGATATCATTCTTGAAACGGTCTTATTTAGTTTTTTGGACTATAATTAATTTTTTTCACATCTTTTTTTAACCTTTACCCTGGTGAAACGAATAATATCGACTCTGTGGAAAATTTGAGGCAAATGTCTGCCAGAAAACAACACGGACATTTGCCTCATATTTTCGACTTTGTGAAAACGTGTGGAGGGAAGGGTACTTCGACTCTGTCGATATTATTTGTTTCATTTATTTGAAACTCTCTGGCACACTTTTCGTACTATATTCGAATTTATGCGTTACCCCGGCATAAAAAAGAGGGAACCTATAATGAGGATAGTTTCAGAACATTGGTCACTCTTTTTCATTATGTTTATTTGCTACGGCAATAATAATAATAATAGCCGTCCTCCACATGCATAGGCTATGCCTTTGGGTACACTCTTCGAGTGTTTATGACGAAATATCATTATTATTAAAAGACGAAAAATATTCTCGATATCATCTTTCATTTGAATACTTCAAACACCATACTGGGCAAAAGCTTGCCTTTACAGTTCCCGTTCCCAATACCAGGAAAAAAACGTATAGACTTCCTATACAGGGTGTTAACTAAGTACGTTGACAAACTTCGGGAGGTGATTCTTTGAATGTTTTCAGGACAAAAAGTTCATATAATAATATGTCCGCAAATGTTTCGTTTCGGAGATAAAGGGTGTTGAAGCAGAAATTTTATTTTCAATTATTTTGAATAACTTTTGGAAAAAATATATTTTTCTCACAAAATTTGGTGACCGGGGTTTTTTTGAAGTGAGAAATCTAAATTTGTTATTAATTTTTATGTAGCATTTAGAGGGCGCTGCGTACGCTATCAATATTTATTTTAATTTCCCTAACTTTGTTGACAGTAAACTTTTGGGATTTTTCATATATGTAAATCTTATTCCTACACCTTTTCCTAGCAAAAATGGTATACTGGCTCTACAACGCTAGGGGCAACCGTTTTTGAGAAATTTGCAAATTTCTGCATCGCTTCAGGTTATGGAGTTACTAAAAAGTTGTTTATTTTAGCGGGATCTATCACATGCTCAGTGTTTGTAAAGTTCTGAGCAACTTCATCTGGCGCCTTAGTGACTCTATAACATGCATCGATGCAGAAATTTACAAATTTCTCAAAACCGGTTGCACTTAGCGTTGTAAAGTGGTATAAGTACCATTTTTCTAGGAAAATATGTAGGAATAAGATTTAAATATAGAAAATCCCAAAATTTTACTTAAAAAAAGTTAGGGCAAATTAAAATAAATATTGATAGCGTAAACAGTGCTCTCTAAATGCTGCATAAAAATGAATACCAAATTTCGATTTTTCACTTCAAAAAAACCCCTTTCACTGAATTTTGTGAAAGAAATGTATTTTCTTCAGAACTAATTCAAAATAATTGAAAATAAATTTTCAACTTCAACACCCTGTAACTCCGAAACGAAACTTTTGCCGACATATGTTTGCATGAACTTTTCGTCCTGAAAACTTCCAAGGAATCACCAACTGGAGTTTATCAACGCACTTAATTAACACCCTGTATACCGGGTGTCCCAAGTTATCGTATACAGGCAATATCTCGCTTATTTGACAAGATAATTAAAAAATAGAAAAACTGCTTTGGATGGCATTAAAGTACCTTTCTAATGACATATAATGAAATAAATTTCATTTGTCGGCTCTGTGGTAGCTACCCCTCACTTTTTATTTTCAAATGGCACCACCTGTATATTGCAATGGAAAATTGTGTGTTATTCTATTTGGAATACAACGATAGCACATACTTGGTATTTTTTTATTAATGAAAACAAAATCATTAATATTTTGTGACTTTTTTCACGTTACCTACAAACATATCCTTATAAAAAGGAAAAATTGCCTCCGCCCATGCTTATAAAAACCTGACAGAATAGGAGTAGCCTTGCAAATGACTGATGTTCTACACTATGAAATAGAATCACTGTCATTAATTTTTTGACATAAGAAGCTTCCTTTTCTGTCAAGTTTTTATAATCATGGGCGGAGGTAATTTTTCATTTTTATAAGGATAATTGGGTAACGTGAAAAAAGTCACAAAATATTTTTATTTTGTTTTTATTATTAAAAAAATACCAAGTATGTACTATCGTTGTATTCCAAATAGAATAACACACAATTTTCCTTTGCAATATACAGGTGGTGCCATTTGAAAATAAAAAGTGAGGGCTAGCTACCACAGGGCTGACAAATGAAATTTATTTTATTATACGTCATTAGGAAGGTACTTTAATGCCATTCAGAGCAGGTTTTCTATTTTTCCATTATCTTGTCAAATAAGCGAGATATTGCCTGTATACGATAACTTGGGACACCCGGTATGTGGTTCATGTTGATCATTTTTTTAGATCCCCCGAAAAATTTGTCGGACCACGATACCACTGAACTTCTTCTATTCTTATAAGTCGATTCTGAAAAAATCAGCAGCCGAAGTCATAAAATTGAAATGCAGGAAATTCAGAGGAAACATTGTTTGACAAAATTATTAGGGATTTTTAGTTGTCCAACGGTCCAAAACGTTTGTGTGGCCCCGAAAAGAAACACCCCACTACAAACATGAAAATAGATATATACGAAAGCGTGGAAGGACCGAGTATGAAGCCGGAATTTCCGAGTTTGAAGTCGTAAAAACCAAAAAGAGTCTAAAGTCTGAAATTCCGAGTTTGAATAGACCCAGCTATAGAATTTTTTCCCACAAAATAAAACACGCAGATGGCCTATACTAATTTTTATAAGGTAGTTCGTTTATGAACACCCCGGTTTTCACCACAGCAAAATCGTTTTGTGGAATTTTTCAAACAAGAAATAGGGAAAAAATTTGAACTTTTTCGTTATTTTGCAAATATCTCAAAAAGTATTGAAGGAATCGTTTTACAGTCAATAAAACCTACAAAACAGTTTTTTATGCGATCAGCTCGGTGCATTTTCCACTGAGAAAATCGGGGAAAACCTCGAAAAAGGGACTGTTCTTCAAAAAATCATATTTTTCGAAAATCGTCATATTCAAATTATGTGAACGGCATCTGGAAGTAGAGATCGATATCTACTACGTGTATATTTTGGATTTTCAACTGAGGGGTGGGAAATGTGTTGAAAATGTCACAAGTTGTAGATATTCTCTTCTTCCAAATGCCTTTAAGATAATTTGAATATGACGATTTCCCTTAAATCGGCGAATCTTGCAAGATATGCCCTTAAATTGTTTATAACGCGATTGTGCACAAACGACAGATCGGACAGACACCATCTTGCGAATAGTTAAACTACGTGTTATTATCTATTAGTTTCCGCAATATTGTTTGTCCAGCTTCAGATTTAGGAAAATTATAATTTTTTTTCAAAATGGTTTCTTTTTCGAGGTTTTCCCCGATTTTTTCAGTGGAAAATACACCGATCCGGTAGCATGAAAAATTATTATATAGGTTTTATGATTCTCTACAAAAGTTCCATTACCTATGAAAAGATTCCTTCAAAACTTTCTGAAATTATTGCAAAAAAACAAAAATGTAATTTTTTTCACTATTTCTAGTTTAAAAAATTCCACAAAGCAATTTTGCTTGTGCGAAAACCGGGGTTTTCATTTACGAACTATCTTATATTAAAAGTAGTTTTGCCCATTTTCGTCTTTAATTTTGTGTGAAAAGAGTATCTTAGTTTCATTCTCAGCTTGGCCTAGAAGTTGGCATAATAAAAAATAATTTTAGTGGCCCTTAGACGCTTTCATAGATATTCGAAGTCTCAACGTTTAGGTAATCATTTTTCCCATAGTATCGGGTCCTGGGACAATTACTGGTAGGAATGAAATTCTAGCTGAGAAAGTTATCAAGTAATAATATTTTTACAGGGTGTTCTGAAAACGACAACCTTTCCAATTCAGAAGAACCAGAAAGGATGTCTGATGAAGATTACATTCCTTCGGAAGATTTCCAAAGTAGTGATGACGACTTTCCACTAAATAGCAAAGATAATGAACTAAATATCTGTACCAGTGTCGCAAGCAGCAGAGACATTCCCTCTGCATCAAAACCATGTAGTGTATTGATAAATAGAAATAGTTATCATAACATATTGAATATTATGTTTTACAATTAAGTAGGTTAAGGATGATATTGTTTGAAATATTACATAGTGAGTTTTGTCCTAGTTTTAGTTAGAATAGATCAAGACAACGAGCTTGAAAGTAGTACTGTACCGAAGGCATTTTCGATACAATAAATGTAGTAATAAATAATGTCCTGCGTATTATTAGAAGGGAAATAGGATACCAAAGGACCATCCTATTACATGGCGATCCTGCCAGCCGATACTAGAGCTGAGAATCATTAGAATGAAAAATGCTATGAATATCGACGAATAACTGAAAATGGGTAGTGAAAATTCCAAGGAAGAAGTGATTATCACGCAATCAGGAATCAGTGGTGGAACTACTGCTGGAACAAATAGTGGAAATAAGTACTCTCTCCTTGAAGTTGTTGCAGTTGTTATGGGCATCTTGGTGTTGCTAGGAATTGCATTATGTTTGTGGCAAAAATCACGAAAGGCGTTGGAAAAGAAGATAAGAAGAGAAATTTCTAGAAGCAAAGAACTAGTCATTGAATAAGACAGATTGTTGGTGTTTAGACTGTAGGTGATGAATGGTGAAGAAAATATAAGAACAATTACGCATAAATGGTTATTGAATACCAGGAAGAGCCAGCAGTTCAGACGAATGATCAGATAAGTCTAGATTAACTTAAAATAGCAGTAATGTTGTTAGGAACCTACAAATGATTGAATTTGAAAAGCTTTTACAAGAGGTTTGTTTGTTTAAACGTAATATATCTAAAGATAGTTTGCAAAGGCGTGAGAATTTTGAGAAAGTCAACAAAAAACTTGTGGAATTGAACGTCTTTGAAGCTACATTCACTCATTTGAAGGATACTTATAATAAACTAGTGAATAAAAATGAAGATGAAGTAAAATTAATCAAAACTTATGCTAGGGATATAAATAACAATATTAGTGATGCTCGTGAAACATTATTGAATAGATTACATAAAATAAAACAAACATCTAAACTAGTCAATATGTCTGAAAAATTTGATTTACGAACAGCTTCATCCCTGTTGCCTCTTATGGATGGTTCTGAAAATACAACTAAACAGTTAATTGACGCAATTGAATTATATAGTGAACTTTTAGATGCTGAGGGAAAAAAACTATTGATAACTTATGTTCTAAAAACCAGGTTAACACAAAATGCTAAACTGAGATTAGATAGAACTTATGCCACCGTGGACAATCTGATAAGAGATATAAAATTGCATTTACTCTCTATTAGGTCTACCGCTGCTCTGTCAGTAGAGTTGCATAATAGCAAACAGGATGGAAAATCTATTGATGAGTTTGGTAGAACTATAGAAGAGATGATGGTTAATTTAACAATATCTCAAGCAAACGGAGACGATAATGCAGCTAGAGTTCTTAGAGGAGTTAATGAGAAGATTTCGATTAATGCTTTTGCAAATGGGTTGAAGAGCCACGAATTACGAACAATAATTAAAGCTAGAAATTATGATAAATTACGAGATGCAATTGTAGGAGCTACGGATGAAGAAAAATCGAAAGTGTCCAGTAGCAATTCACAAATATTTCATATGCGTGGTAAAAATAATTCATGGCGCGGATATTTTAAAAACAATAACAACAACACAATGAATCGTAATTATAAATATAGTAACCAGAGCCAAAACTTTCGACAAGGTCACGGACGGAATTTTAATAATCAGCAAAATAATTATAATGGCAATCGGTCACGAGGCCGCGGAAATATGAGAGATCGAGGTATTTTCAACAACAATAATAACAGAAATCGTACTCACAGAGCTTATTTTGCGGAAGAAGCAAATTCTAATAATGTCGCTGGAAATGAAATAAACCACTCATCATTTGTAAATGAGCGATTTTTTCGTGCCCCCCAATAATGATAATACAATAAATAATGTGATTTTGAGTATGAATGGAATGAATTTTGTATGTATGCAGTATGTAGGTAATAATTTGAAATTCTTAATTGATACGGGTGCTACTATTAGTGTAATTTTCTCAAAGTATGTGAATCAGTTTGAAAACATTGACAGTTCAAAGAAAATAAGAATAAATGGAATAGCTGGTTCCACGTACTCATTGGGATCGGTGAATATTTCATTGAAAACAGATGGTATGAACGTTTCACATTCATTTTTGGTTATGAATGAGTTTACGAATGATATAGATGGAGTATTAGGTGCTGATTTTCTAACCAAATATTCAGCTACCATAGATTTTGAGAAATTTAGTTTTTCCTTTGTGAAGGATGACAGAAAAATAACCGTCCCATTGCAATCGAAATATGATTGTTATACTACCATTCCTCCGAGGTGTGAAATTGTTAAGTATTGTTGGGTGAATAGTAATGAGGATTGTGTTGTTTTGGGTGAACAGTTGACTGAGGGTGTATTCACAGCAAGTGTTATCGCTAGACCAGATAATAATATGATTCCCGTACGGATACTCAATGTCCAAGATAAGGAGATAAAACTTCGGAATTTTAGGCCAAAGAGTGAAAAGCTTTCGGATTTCGAGTATTGTAAGTTTGGAAATGATGAAATGTCTGTTGCACGAGTGGATAGACTGTTAGACCTTATTGATACAGAGTCATTAAATAAGGAAGAGAAAGTGTCTATAGAAAAAATTTGTGCTAAATATGCTGATGTTTTTTATTTAGAAAATGACTACCTTACGGTAACTAATGTTTGTACACATAAAATACAGTTACAGCCGAATGCAAAACCTGTATATGTGAAGCCCTATAGGTTACCGCATGCTCAAAAGGCAAATATACATGAACAAGTTGAAAAAATGCTTCACGATGGAATTATAGAGGAGGCTAAATCAGAATGGTCCTCTCCATTGTTGATAGTGCCAAAAAAGGCAGATAAGGAAGGCAATAAAAAATGGAGGGTTGTAATTGATTACAGGCTTCTTAATCAAAGAATAGAAGATGATAAATTTCCATTACCCTGTATAACAGAAATATTAGATTCGTTATCAGGTGCTGTTTATTTTTCCCACTTAGATCTGTCGCAAGGGTACTACCAAGTAGAGTTGCACCCTAGTAGCAGACCATATACAGCGTTTACTACTGATCGTGGCCAATATCAAATGAAAAGGCTTCCAATGGGTCTCAAAGTAAGTCCGAGTGTGTTTTCTAGAGTGATGACAATAGCTATGTCAGGTTTGAATTATGAATCATGTTTCATATATTTAGACGACTTGATTTGTTTTGGTAATAACTTGGTGAATCATAACATCAATCTTATCAAAGTTTTGGATCGTTTGAGATCTGTGAATCTCAAACTCAACCCCATTAAATGCGAATTTCTAAAAAAAGAAATTTTATACTTAGGGCATATAATTTCGTCCGAAGGTATATCGCCTGATCCTGAAAAGATTGAATCTATAAAAAACTATCCAGTACCCAAAGATTCCAGTGAAACGAAACGATTCGTAGCATTTGCCAATTATTACCGGAAATTCATAAAAAACTTTGCCCACATTGTCTATCCTCTGAACAAACTGACCCACAAAAGCGCAGAATTTAATTGGACAGAAGAATGTCAAAATTCATTTGACAATCTGAAAACGTCGCTTTCTAATCCACCTTTGTTACAATACCCAAATTTTTCAGAAAATAACAGATTCATACTGAGGACGGATGCATCAAAATGTGCTGTTGGGGCCGTGTTGTCAAATTCAAATGACCAACCAGTAGCGTATGCAAGCCGTTCATTAAATAAGGCAGAGAAAAATTACTGTACGATAGAAAAAGAGCTTCTGGCCATTGTATTTGCTGTTCGACACTTTAGGCCCTATCTGTATTGTCGAAAATTTGATATTTTCACAGATCATAGACCATTAGTATATTTATTCGGTATGACTAATCCATCTAGTCGCCTAACCAAGTTCAGACTAGCATTAGAAGAGTATGACTTCACAGTAACGTACCTAAAAGGTACCGAAAATGTTGTTGCTGATGCTCTTTCAAGAATTCAGATTGAGTCGGACGAACTCAAATCTATAGGTGAAAAAGTTTCTGATATGTTCGTTATGACACGAGCTCAAGCAAAGGAAGAAAGTATTAGAAAAGGGGATGAAATTATTTCTACATACCGCAGGATTGATCACCCTGGAGTGGTAGAATTACTGAAACGCCCTGTAGAATCGGTTGAACTCAGACCAATTCTTAATAATAATTTCGAAAAGATTTCAAAAATAAAGGGAAACGAAGGATTTTTTACTGATAATTTAAAATATGATGTCAATTCAGGAACTATCTATATAAAACAGTTATCTCAATCAGTGTCAGCATTTGGTGCGTCACTGAGGGAACTGAAAAAACTTTGCGAAAAACACAAAATTCCTGAACTATGTATTGTTAATAACGAAAAAGCTAAAGAACTGATAAAAAATATAATAAAAATTAAAGACGAATTGAAAAATGCAGATATAAAAATCTCTATAATAAAGGACGTACAAGTAATTGATGATAAAGAAACCAGAAATTTAATAATGAATGATTTTCACATGTTACCAACAGGAGGGCATACAGGTATTAATAGAATGTACAACAATATAAAGAAATACTATTTCTGGCCTGGGTTGAAAAATCATGTTGGAAGGTTTGTGAAGCGTTGTGATGATTGTCAGAGGTATAAGCATTCAAGGCCGAATAAAGAACCGATGACAGTCACTACTACGGCGGAAACAGCCTTGCAAAAGATTTATCTCGATCTCGTAGGTCCTCTGAAACCAGATGAGAGCAATAATCGATATATTCTCACCTTACAATGTGAACTTTCCAAATTTGTTGAAGGTTATCCTATACCGAACAAAGAAGCGGTCACAGTTGCGAAGGCTTTCGTAGAAAACTACGTTCTGAGATTTGGTATACCTAAAACAATAGGAACCGATCAAGGAACTGAATTCCTGGCTTCCACCCTTCAGGAATCTTGTAAATTGTTAGGAATAACTTCTCTCAAATCTACTGCATATCACCACGAAACTCTGGGAGCACTAGAGAATACCCATAAAAACTTAGGTGCATATTTGCGTATTCAAGTGGCAAAACACCCAGACAGTTGGAGCTCTTGGGTGCCCTATTGGTCATTTTCTTACAATAACACGGTACACACTGAAACACATTACACACCGTATGAACTGGTTTTTGGAAAGAGTTGTCAACTACCTTCAAATATAACAAACGTAATTGACCCCGTATATAATTTTGAGAACTATCCAATAGAGTTAAAGTACAGGTTACAAAAAGCATGGGATGATGCTAAAAATAATCTACTGAAATCAAAAACTAAGAGAAAAGAAACATGGGATGTAAATAGTAGAATAGTTAGTTATAAAAAAGGTGATAAGGTATTGATTAAAAATAATAATCCTTCTGAGAAATTAGAGCCCTTATTCAATGGACCATTCGAGGTTCAAGAGGAAATAAGTCCGAATTTAGTAATAAAAATCGAAGATAAGTTAATTAAGGTACATAAAAATAGAGTAAAGCCTTATTTTAATTAGGCAATTCATAAGTTACCAAATATTTGAGTAGAAAAAAAAAAAAAAAAAAAAAAAAAAATAATAAAATTAGCCAATGTTTATATTTTTTTCTTTGCCCGGGGAAGGTGTAGTGTATTGATAAATAGAAATAGTTATCATAACATATTGAATATTATGTTTTACAATTAAGTAGGTTAAGGATGATATTGTTTGAAATATTACATAGTGAGTTTTGTCCTAGTTTTAGTTAGAATAGATCAAGACAACGAGCTTGAAAGTAGTACTGTACCGAAGGCATTTTCGATACAATAAATGTAGTAATAAATAATGTCCTGCGTATTATTAGAAGGGAAATAGGATACCAAAGGACCATCCTATTACAACCAATTACTAGACCTAAAAGGACAACTGAACAGCCAAGGATCAAAAGAAAGCATTTCTGTTTATATTGTTCTCGAGAGGTTGGAAATTTCTCCAGGCATCTTGAAAGAAATCACAGTGAAGAAATTGAAGTTATGAAATTCGTTTCTATGGAGAAAAATTCGAAGCACAGAAAAAAAATAATTGATAAACTTCGACGGGAAGGGGATTTTAGTACAGCAAATATTATACCAGTAATGAATCTCAAAGAGAACTTTACAAAAAATTACATCTGTTGTAAGTTCTGTTTAGGTTATTATGCCCCCAGAAGTCTAAGACGACATGTGAAGAAATGTTTTTTCAATCCCGATCCTTCTATACGCTTCCAGGCTCAAATCGAAGGACAGAAAATGATGGTTGGTCCATTTGGTCCTAATGATCCCCTGAAAATAAGTGGAATTTTGTCAATGATGAAAGCTGACGAAGTTTCTTTGGTGGAGTAATTTGTGAGGTTGCAAAACGATACATTAAAAGTCACAGAGAGAAACACTTATTATCTGTAGCTAAACGGTATATGCGACGTTTAAGTCGTTTATTGATCAGTGCTAGGAAACTGGTGCAAAATGACAGAGCAAGTCTCTTCAATTTATTGGAACCATGCAAATTCAAAGTTTTAGTAAAAGCTACTAAGGAAATAGCAGATTATGACGAAACTCAAAGAAATTATAAATCGCCATCCCTAGCTCTACAAATGGGAACCCTGCTCAAATGTGCTATAGATGCAGCGTCATCTATTGAAATTCAAAGTCCTTCTTCTTCAAAAGACGTCCTAGAGAAACTGAAATCGGTGAATGAACTCATAAAAACAGACTGGGCTATGGAAGTTTCCAGTGAAGCTGGTCAGAACTTGGCAATTAATAAATTCAACAAGCCATCTGTAATACCCGTTGCAGAAGATATCAAGGTGAGTTATTACAGAAATTGTCATGACGATATTCTCCTATCTCCTCTCTTTTTTCTCATCTCTCTTATCTCCTCTCTCTTATCTTCTATCTCCGTCCAATTTTTTCTCTTTTCGTTCTCTTTTCTCTCTCCTCTCTCTCTTCTCTCTCATTCTCTCTCCTTCTCTTTCCTTTCTCTCATTCTCTCTATCTCTATCTCAACCCCCTCCTCTCTCCCACTCCTTTCCCTCCTCTTTCTCCTCTCTCTCTTCTCCCTCACCTCTCTGTCCCCACTACATTCCCTCCTCTCTCTTCTCCCTCTTCTTCCTCTGCTCTCACTCTCTCCTATCTATCCACCCTCCTTCTCCTCCATCTCCTCTGTCTTCCCTCTCTCTCCGCACTCTCACCTCTCTTCCGCATTTTTCTTTAACCTTTCTCTCTCCTCTTTCTTTACACACTATCTCCTCTCTCTCTTTCCACTTTCTAACCTATGTCTCTCTCTTCTCTCTCTCCTATCTTTTCTGTCTCTCCGCTCTCTCTCCCCTATATCTCCCCTCTCTTCTCTCTTTTCGCACTCTCTCCTCTCTCTATATATATCTCTCTCCACCTTCTCTCGGCTCTCTCCACTTACTCTCCTCTCTCTTCTCTCTCTTTATATCTCTCCACCGTCTCTACTCTTTCTCCACCTTCTCTCCTCTTTCTCCACCTTCTCTCCTTTTTCTCCACCTTCTCTATTTTCTCTCTCCTCTCTCTCTCTCTCCACTTTCTTTCCTCTCTCTCCTATTTTTCTTTTCTTCCTCCTTCCTCTTCTCTCTCTAATTATCTGCTCTCCCTACTCTATCTCCTGTATTTCCCCTCTCTCGTCTCTTTCCTCTCTTTCCTTTCTCTCCTCTCTTTCCTTTCTCTCTTCTCTTTCCTCTCTCTCTCCTCTCTTTTCTCTCTCTCTCTCTCTCTCATCTCTCTCTCTCAACTCTCTCGTCCCTCACCCATCTATAACATCTCTTCTCTCTCACTCACTTACTTACTTACATGCATTCATACTTACATACTTACTTACCTATTTACCTACTTCGTGATAACTGAATTACGTGTCGAGGTGTTGAAAATAGCGATTTGGTGATGGGATAAACTTCAGTATATCAATTATCACGAATTCACATTTTCGTATCCCTGACCAAATGAAACAAGAACGTTAAAAAAAAAAACTTTTTTTTCAGACGTTCCAGAAATATCTACAAAATCTCATTCTCACTGCAAAAATGAAGTTGGTTGAAAACTCAACAGACGTAAAGGAATACCGAAATCTATTAGATGGAATTTTTTGTAGTGTCATGATTTTTAATAAAAGAAGAGTTGGTGAACTTCAAAGAATGACATTAATGAGCTTCTTAAAAAATTACGACAACATAGCTTCATCTGAATTTGAAAAAGCTCTAACTAATTCAGAGAGAATTCTATTTCAAAGTTTGAAACGCATTGTAATTAGAGGTAAAAGAGGGAGGGGAGTACCAGTGCTTTTTGACAAGAAAACTGTGGAAAATATGGAATTTTTTATTTCATTAAGGAAAAATTTCAACTTATTAGACAATATTTTTTTGTTTGGTTTGCCTGGATCCAACAACTGTATTGCAGGGTATGCATGTATGAGAAAACATGCTAAGCTTGCACTTAAAAATGACCAACGAGCTGCGCTTTTGACTTGCACGAAATTGCGCAAACAGCTTGCTACAATTACTCAAATATTCAACATGGAAAAAAATGATCTGGAACAGTTGGCAAGATTCATGGGTCACACAGGTAAAACCCATGATGAATACTATCGTTTGCCCGATGATGTTTATCAGACAGCAAAAGTAAGCAAACTGCTTCTACTCTCGTCGCAAGGGGAATTACAAAAATACAAGGGTAAACTCTTACAAGATATCGAGATAGATGAGACTGCGATTGAAGAAAATGGAAGTGACGATGAAATCGATTTTACACTTTCTTCTAATAATTTGCCGGACAGGGACGAAGAACAATATGAGAGAAACGATGATCGCAACCTGACTGATGCTGAAGATGGTTGTGATATCGGTATCATCAAGCCAAAAAAAGGCAAGAAACGTATTTTGATACCTTGGACAGAAAAACAAAAACAATTAACCAAGGAGCACTTTCGAAAGCATATTAAACACAAAATTCCCCCAAAACGTCATGAAGTTGAGGATTTCAAAACTAAATATCCAGGAATATTCTCCAATAAGCCTTGGGCGACCATTAAGGTTTATGTTTGTAACCAGTATAAAAATTTATAGTACCTGGTCATACGATGAAACTAATGTTTAATAAAAACTGAAAATATAAAAGCGGTCTAGTTATTCCACCAAACCCGTATTTTTTCGGTATTTTATTCACTTTTGGAATGATTATCAAAGGTACACCGAGCCCATAAATTTCATTATTTTTTTTTTATTTTCCACTTGAACTGATTTATCTAACAAAAATATGAAAACAAACCGATTAATAGAATCAACTCCATTAGAATGAATGATTTCATCAAAATTTGGTGTTTTGAATGTTTTTGCCTCAAATAAAAAAATTCAAGTGATTAAATTAAAATATTATTTGATGAATATTGAGAAACGAGTAGTATTTGGAAAGATTATTTTTTCACCAATTTGAAAAATATTAACTTTCTCACCATTTCATTGAACTAGAAGAATACACCAACTAACATGCAAATTAAATAATACAGAGCTCAATCCAATTAAATTGGACAGTTCAGTGTAAACAAGATATTATCGAGAGAGTGGGAGTAATATCAGTCTTGAAAAATAATAATTTTTCTCGAGTTTTGAGGCCCACGTAATTTGGTATTTATTTCTTACGTTTGCTAGGGCGGGCAGTCTTGATTTCATCCAATATTAGAGTATAGCCACCCGCTCAAGCGAAACGTTTGAAAAAAATTCGAAATTACGACCGCCTGAAAACCCGACAAAAAGAGACTTTAAATCAAACCCCTCAGTTACTGCATTCCTGTTTTATCCTATTCAAACTATACCTAATCGTTATATGACGGAGGTCAAATTAACCGCTATATTAAATTTCATAGTACACAGATGATTCAAATGATATGACGGAGTTCAAAGTATCCGCTGCATGAACTTTAATAGTATACAGATAATTCAGCGCCACCATGCGGCGGTTTAATGACACTAGACTGTATATTATTATCAGAAAATGGTAAAATGTGGCTTCCCCCTAATCTTCCGTTTTTCGACTAGATGTCTCTGAGGGCGACTATTGGAAAATTTTTAGGTGGAATACAAATTGGCCTCCGTATACCGGAAGCCAAAGTGCCGCGGAAGCCACTTCTACCGCGAATTTTGCATTGTGGAGTTCAATGTGACCGCTACATAAATATATATATATATATATATATTCTTACTGTTGGCATCATATAGATGTAGAATTGATCTTCCCGAATTATGTTGTGATGTTTTTTGGAAAAATTAGAAAAAAATATGAAGAATATCTCTGACACTGGATCAGTGGATCGTGACTAACCATGCTGTTCGTGATGATGGCATAGGTAGTAACGAGGCCTAATTGCTGAAGGACCTTGATGAAGTGGCATGTCTAGAAATATACAAATTAAATTTCACTACTACTACTACTACTGAATTAATTCAACAGTACTTTCATTTCATACACAGACATTTTTTTATTTATTCATTTAAAAGAAACAATAAAAGTAACCTGAAAATATATCCATCTATAATATTTGTTCAGCGATTTCGGAACATTTTTGAAAAACAGACTGAAGAATGTCAAGTTTTTTCTGTTTCAGTTCAAGAGTTTGTTTCATGTATTCTAATTTCTTATCAAAATAATTTTCTCTTATTTCAATTTTTTTCGTTAAATATTTTTGATAGGATGATGCAGCCATAGCAACATTAGCAAAGTTTTCCATTTTCTTAGGTATTCTCTTTTTCTTTGGTCCTTTTGTCACCTTTTGGGTGTTTGTGCTTGGAAATGAAGTCTTCTTTTCTGTTTGGAGGGAACTTTCAGTTTCAGAACAGTCCACTTGACCAACTGGTTCAGCAACTTCATGCGATGAGGCTACAATAGGGTCGAAATTAACACCGACACTATAATTCGAGTCCAATGGTAAAACAGTGTCAGCATATCCATCAATATCAAACTCCACTATAGACTCAGGAACGTCATGACCTTCAATTGATACAGGTTTGATGATGGTGCAAATATCTTCTTCAATGGAAGTTAAAATACCCTCCATTGGTATTGGAGGACCACCCCCTGTTTTATTTGCATATGATTTTGTCATACCAACTTTTGTTTTCGTTCTTGAACGAATGTCCTGCCAACACTGAAAATTCTTAAATTTGAACAACTTATTTACACGTCTCTTTAAGATTACCTTTCTCCAGCTTTGCCAAGATTTTCTAGCAGCTCCCATACTATTCAAATTAGTGGATAGATTGGTCCACAATGATTCCGCATCTCTCTGCGTGAAACTTTGTGTGAATCTTCCACTACTCGATTGAGGATGAGATTTAATATACTCGATTAATACCCTTTTTTTGTCATTCACTAATCTTTGAAGATCTTTTATTGCTTATTTCAGTCATCCTGACAAATAAATATATACATATATGACATATGTCACAGTAAACTCACCATAAAACATTAAAATCAATGAATATCGCAATGATGCCAAATTACATTTTCGCTATTATGAAAGAATCGTTATTAGTTAAACGAATGGTGTCAAAAATAAGAAAATCGTGAAGTATTCGTTATGACAAAATCGATAAATAGCGAATTCGTTATGTAACGAATGATGTGAAAAATTGGGCTCCAGGGAGTCAGGGAGACGAACCGTTCTTCTTCTTCTTCTTCTTCTTCTTCTTCTTCGTCTGTTTGGCCTTTTCCCTTTGGGAAGTTTGCCAGGCCAATCGTCCAGTAGAAAGCAGTGTTGTCTCGACTAGGCGATACTACTTTCCAGTTTATACAGTTCATATATTTCGTTGCAACACATAAAAATTTATGTGTAAAGACATATGTAGGGGGTTGAGGAGTTATTACAGACATAGAACACAACACAGGTAAAGACTTTTCTCGCTCCGGAGCAACGGCGGAGCATTACACAACGAGAAATGTTGCCTCGGATATTTAACACCCAGGGATAAACAGATAGAGAACTGGAAATAAGTTATAGTATAAGTTTGTTGTAATTTATGAATCGTAATAGTATTTTAATGACATTATGACTTAGGTGGGAAAGGATTATGTTGAAGTTCATGGGAGTAGGAACACCTTGTTTCTGAAGTTCAAAATATAGATTATAATGTGGGATGGCATTGATTGGGCATTCGAAAAATATATGATGTAAGTCGTCATACTGTCCGCATTCGCAATTAGGTGTATCTTTTATGTGAATCTTATATAGATAATGGTAGTTATGTGTCGTCGGTCAATGAATGGGAATTTTGAGAACCAAGTTTTGAAAGGAAAGTCCGTCTGTGTTTGTGAAATTGTACCTCGACATTTTTAATAGTTCATAAATTATTATTGGAGTACCTAGTTGCTTTCTATTGAATGGTAAGTGAAAAATAGTCATCTCGATATTAGGTTATGGGTTTCAACAGTTCCAAAATCGCATACAATTTGGTAGATAAAGTTATATTTCACCCAAAGTTCAACTTGCAGAGTGGCATGAGATCTATGTATGCACTGTGTGCACAATAATAATCTCATGATAGTGGACCAATTTGGGTTTCATGAACAAGTGTCTACAAATTTGTTTCATCTTCTATGACAGCCAAATTGTAACACATCTTCGTCACCTCATAACTATAATACATTTCAATTATTATCAAGAGCACGAGAGCATACAATTCAGTATTATATACTTTGAAACTGTTTCAAGTTCTTAAAGATACAGTTGATTTTCAATGACAAAACTCATGTACAAAAAATCGCATATGCTACAGTGCAATTGTAACTTTTATGTTGGGTTTATAGATTCAGCTAAACTAACAATTGAAGGGGCAAGTGGAAGAAGGGGTCAAGTAACATTTTTTAAAAATATTCGATTTTGTCATGGAAGAAGAAGTTATGTGCATATGTAACTTGTCCCATCAGGATTAGCTTCTACTCTTCATATCTGAGAAGATACTGACTGGTAGAAGGAGCTATGTTACATTAAACATCAAATACGCTGTGAAAGAAGGAGCTATGTGCCCATAACCCCTTCTTCCGCTTCACAATAATACGTTTTAGCGCAATGTGCGGAGTGGGCTGCGCGGCTGCGTCATAACGACTTCATAAAACATTGTTCACGTGTTACCGACAAGTCAGTACATATTGTCACTGCGGAAGTAATTTAGATTTGGGAAACGATTTGTCCAAGGTACAATAGAGTTTTATCGAAATAACAATGTCTCGAGGACAGAGAATGGTGCAAAAGGCCCTAGAGTCATATAATGAAGAAAGAAATGTTGATAAAGTATCCGATTTTACACCATCTAAGGAATATAATGTTGAAAAACCTGACACAAGAGACGGTAAGTAGTTCATATTTTCTTTGACTTGTAATTTTATTACTAATTTGGTAGGATTGAAAATTGATTTAAAACTTATTTTGATAACCCTAAAACGTTTACAGGAAAAGAAGAAATGGAAGATGATAAGAAGGTATATCATACCTTGTCTACGGTTCAAGATTATAATATGCAGTTCTTGGCGGGACCAAGTGGTGGTGAGTACACAAAAATATTTCGTAGTCAACATTACATTATTATTCTTTATCAGTTTGTCCTGTGGCTGGCAATACCGATTTTTCGCTACAAGATGATGACGTACATAGTGGCGCCGGATCAAGTGAAGGTAGGTGCGCATACAAAAATATTCAATGTTACCTATTTGTAATGTTTTAATGACTCAAGTTTGTACACCATTCTTGTTTATTTTTTGATTCTACGGTCAGTTGAATCGATAAAAGAAATCTTTCTTCATGTTTCCTTCTACCATTCTCAGAATTTTTATTTTTTTAAAATAATACATTTCTATTAAATTATCAGGTAAAAAGAGTCGACGACACGATAAAAGTAAATATTTACTCCTATTATTTTTTAAAAACAATCCAGTTAACTGTTGATTTTCAGCTGGACTGGGTACAGATTCTAAGTATCACTATCTATTTATAAGAATGTTTTTCTTTTATTTAATTTGAAAAATATATATAATTTGTCGTTTTGAAGTTGGTAAAACAGTATATATCAGTAAATATTGAAGGATTTGTTATAAAGTGTCCTATAATGAGATTTTTTTCATTTAAATTACCCAAAAAATAAATCGGAATCTTCACCTATATTGTACTTATCGACGATTTCAAATTTCAGTTTTTCCGGAAGCTTACGATGACTACCAGTCAAGTGGCAGTGACTACGAACCAAGCCAATCAGAGTCAGGAAGTGATTCTGATGAAGATATTGATGAACCAACTCAGCTGAAACCTGAAAATGCACAGATGGTATCAGAAGCGAACGTTGAACAGAATGTTACAATGCATCCTACTTCCGTTGTTCATGGAGATCAAATACTGAACAATGAACAAAGTATAACTATTAGGGGTACAAAAAGGATTAAAACATTTCCTATAAAACCTAAAAATTCAAAAATGCGAACCAAACACCCAGATTCGTGGAAAAGACGAGCTGCGAAACTCTGCAGAGACAAAGGACAGAGTTACATTTCAAGTAAAGGCAATATTGTAGCTCCCAAAACCATTTGCTCAGGATGTTTATGCACTGAAAAGTGCAAATTGAAATGCAGTACTAAATTCAATGTCGACAAACGGAAATTAATATTAGATGATTTTTATAATCTTGATGTCAACTCTAAAAATGCCTTATTATTTAGATGTATTACTCCTGAGGCGGTCGCACGTGTACGTAAAAGTGCTGTGAAGCATAAGTCTCATTCATATAAATACTCGCTGGTTTTGGACAATCAGCAAATTTACGTTTGTAAAAAAGCCTTTTGTGCATTATACCAAATTAGTCGTAAAAAAGTAGACATTATCAAGGATAAACTAAAAACTGGACAATCAGCTCCAACACCAGATAAACGAGGTCGACATATGAACAGACCCCACAAAATAAGTGATGCTGTGGAGCACGCTATAATCACGCACATTAATAAATTTCCCGCAGAAGAATCACATTATTCCCGTAACAGTAATCCACATAAAAGATATCTGGCCCCAAATATGAACATGTCGCTCATGTATAGATTATATATTGAGGACTGCAAGGAACAAAACATGCCAGATACCTTTTTGATAAAAAAATCGACATACGCACGAATTTTCTCCACTAAGTTTAATTTGTCGTTCAGTAGTCCCAAAAGTGACACCTGCAGCAGATGCGACTCTGGGCAATCAAGTGAGGAACACAAAGAGAATGTGAAATTGGGCTTTGACTTAATGTCCCATGACCGTGAAAGGGCATTGAAAGACAAGAATGAATGCTACATAACGGTAGATCTGCAACAGACCATGCCTTTGCCCAAAATCACCACTTCAAAAGCTTTCTATCTAAGACAAATCTGGTTTTATAATTTGGGCATCCACTGCATCACCACTGAGGGCCACCAGTCGGTAATGCAAACCTGGACCGAAGATGTAGCCAGTAGGGGCAGTGCAGAAGTTGTAAGCAGCTTATGGAATTTTGCACAGACTTGCGAGAATGCGAAAACACGGAGGAAACTGACAGTGTGGTCGGACTCCTGCTCTGGTCAAAACAAGAACTTCCACATGATTTGCTTACACCAGTTGCTGTTATTAAAAGGATTATTTGAAGTTATCGACCATAAATTCCCCGAAGTAGGCCACACCTACTTAGACTCTGACAGGGATTTTGGTCGGATTGAGAAAGTTCTCAGAAGACATAGTACCATACTTACTCCAGATCAGTACAGACGAATAATTAAATCTGCATGCACAAAACAGTCAGTTGTTAATGATATGGAGCAATACTTTCGTGATGTAGATAGTCTACCCAATAATTTGGGACTGGTAAATAAAAAGAAAAACCTGTTGAAGGAAAAAGTTCCATTTAGGGATGGTATAAAATGGATACGTATTGAAGAGTTCGGCAGCTACCTCTACAAAGAATCCTACGATGAGTATACTCCATTTAAAAAAGTTTCATTATTTAAAAACAACCCGCCAAAAAACTATTCGCCTCCTACAGATATCGAATTCACTAGAATACGCAATAAAACAGGAAATATATCTGAGAAAAAAATTCAGAATATTCGGGAGCAGTTACCCTTTATCTCAGAAGAACATAGGGGATTTTATGAAAAAATTATTGGTGAAGAAGTCCAAAACTCCAAGGAAAAAAGACGGCGTACTGAATGAATCCCAAGATTCATTTGAACACTTTTTATTTATTCTTTCCTATATTTTTCAAGTTTTGAAGAATTTTTTATTTCTGAAAGTTTGTTTGTTGAGATTCTCAGAGGATGTATGATTATTTTGTAATAATACGGTTATTAAAGTACTTGACACTTTCCTCTCATTTTGTTCAACCTATTACCTCCATGTCAGGAAATGGAAGAAGGGGTTATGTACATATAAATTCAGATTTTTATCAAAAAATGATGGACCGTTCTACTATACGTCTCCATAGCCTGTATTGCAGCCTACTTCATCTTAACAATATATTTAAAGAAGTACAAGCGGAGAGATAGACGCCCAACCTCCACCAGTGCATCAGAACCATCAATTCATTCCATACCAATAGAAAGCCTAAGGATTGGAAATCAGGATCGCTAAATCAACCCCGATTTCCAAACAAAGGGGGGAAGTGTTATGTACCGATTCCCCGTACTATGCAGATAGCCAAGGCCGTACTCCAGAGTGCATTTACATCGGAGATCTCACGCTGAACACCGAAATTCCGCTGGAAGCTGCATTTTTATTCGAGATATCATGAACTTATAAATAATTGCTCATTACTATTTTTTTTCAGTTATAATTGTACCTTTGGCTTTAACATTGCTAATGAATAAACGTTGTAACTCGTAATTTTTAGTTTTCGAGTTTTTGAAAGTAATTTTTGTTTTTTAAAAATTAAGTTCGGAGGCTCCCAAACTTAACTCCCATTTAACTTGCTTTTGTAAAAAAAGTTCTTTATATCCGCTTTTGGACACGTTAAAACATTTTCGAGATCAAAACATAATATAGGCTTTTCACTTTCCTTATCTTTTTGTTTCTCCTCCCTCATTTTTTCTTTTTCATTTAAATGATTTTTGTACGCTTTTTCTGATACCTCATCTACGTCATTCTCATCTCTTTTTACTTTCATTTCTTCGCAAGTATCACATCTATCCTTTCGTGGTTTGTGAAATGCTATATTAAAAGAATTGCAGAATATTTTCCTGTATACGCAAAACGAAACCGGAGATTTTTCTTTTTCATTTGCATATTCTAAATACATTTCATACAACTTTTTGATGTTCATTTCGCTTTCAAAATACTCTTTATTGCTGTTCTTGCGGCAATAATGTGACTGTATACGCGGGAACATGTTAATATGCTCCTTGACCAAATCAGTATCTTCAGGTGAGGCTACTCGTTTTTGATGTTTCCCTTGCCGACTTGTAGGTAATGTGTTAGTCTGGGTTTTATTTTGACGCACATTATAAATTGGCTTTTGACTGATACATAGTGTTCCAGTATAAAAATCCTTGCAAACTTGAACTTTGTGCCCACTTAACTTAAAATAATACCTTAAAGTTCTATTTTTCCTCGAGTTGTTTTGGTTTTTGCCTTTTCTCCTTCTCCACGGAATGTCAACTTCGGTAGTATTCAAAATAAAGTTTCTTTTCTCTGCAGCCACAAGCGAATAATAATTTTTGAAAATTTCCTTTCGTTGCTCTTCACTTATTTTGCGAGAGCACTTGAATTAGCATTTCTGAACACAATCTTTTTTATTTTTTATTTCTCTTGCCGGCACTCTCTTTTTTCGGGAAGAGATGTATTCCAGACCCTGATCAAATCTCGCTTTCCTTACGTTACAGGCCCATTCCGAAGGGTTATTTTTTCGTTTTCGTGCTAATTTTGTTCTGGTTTGTTCTTCAATCTCTCCATTTATATCAGCGGTAGGATTTTGAGGAGTTTCGGAGCTAGCGTGTATCTCAGAATCCTGCAATCTCACTTCTTTCTCGGGCATTTCTAAATTGTGCACAGCTTTTTCAGTCTCGGTTTCATTGTTTTCTAACACATTGTTCTTTGTCGAAGAAGTAGCAGTTTCTGAGGACAAGCTGAACTTACTCCTTAAAAAAAAATCAAAACAGTAATTGAAATAAATATTTAAAATAATATTCGATTACCTAAAATCAGTTTCAGAAATCGCAGAGGAGTCTTCACTTTCACTGCTGTTGCTGCTATAATTTGTTGGTGATGGAATTGTAATATAACGTCCGCGAATTTTGATTCTGACACAAAAATTATTGAAACACTGAGAACTCTAACCCCACTTACAGAATAATCTTATTACCTTGTTACTTTTTTCGATGATTTTTGAGGAGGTATGTACTCCACATCTTTATCACTGTCATAGCCGTGATTATCACTTACGTCACTATCACGTTTACCACCTATCACTTGCAAAACAACAGCAGATAACGTTCACATAAACTTATTTCATTCAAACTAAATACAAACTAACATAACCTCAAAAATATTACTAGGTTTCATGTAACAACATAGAACTGTGTAATATTATTTTTACCAAATAAATATCTATTACAAAGATGTATGTTTAACTTACACCTTTGGTATACACGAAATCGACATTTCAAACATACACCCATGATTGTTTTAGGACTATCGAAGTTCTATGTTAGCTGGAGGTATCGTTTCAAGCTTACATATAAGCTTATGTATCATAGAACCTGGAATTACTGAAACGTAAAAAAATTCAAAAATGTTACATACAACCTTGCAATATTAGGGTGACGAATAGTTACCTATTTGAAACTTTGTATAGTTTATTTAGTGAAATAAATTTATACTATGTTTATGGTTGGACTGTTGGAATTATTCCCAAAAAGGATCAGCTACTCTTAACACTCATGAAATTAAGATTAAATCTTTTGAACGTTGACCTGGCATGTAGATTCAATTGTAGTAGAACTACAATTGCACAAGTTATATCTACATGGATTTTAGCTTTACATGAAATTTTGTTTCTTCAGCTGTTGAAATATATTCCATCCCGTGAGAAAAATAAATTATGCATGCCAAGCTGCTTTAGCACATTCACAAATTGTAGAATTGTTCTGGATTGCACTGAAGTTAAATGCGATAGGCCAACATCCATGGATAAACAACGTCTGACCTACAGTAGTTATAAACACCAAAACACTTTCAAAGGTCTGATTGGTGTTGCCCCTAATGGTGTTGTAACATTTGTTAGTGAACTCTATCCAGGTTCTACATTGAACGTGATTTTTTTTGTAGGTACTATATAATTTGTACATGATTTCATGATTGTGTTAATATGTACATCATGCTAGAATTATATTGTTTTATTTTTGTTATATTTACCAACTTGGAACAATAAAATACTTCAATTTTATAAACAATTTATTGATTTCCAACCTTTCCAGTTGATGTAAATATCGAAAGAATTTAAAATATTGAATTTTAATGAAAACACCATCCATTCTCATGAAAAAAGAAAAGAAAAAATTTATTTATATAGGTCAAATGTTGGGCAACAATAATTAATACAGGAAATTATACAATAGTCAAGATTAATTTGAAAGGAAATGGTACAAAACAATACATATGATTAGAAAACAATATTACAAGATTTATCTTCGATCACACAGTTATTGAGTTACATATTTTTCCCCCTGTAAGAATCTGACTAATGATTTAAATAAAAATTTTTCAATATTTCAAAATTTGTAGAAAAATCTTCAGCAGGTATATTAACAATTACAACTTCTTTTGGTGTCCAAATAACTAAATAACAAATATTTCTCTTTGTTAGAAACAATTGGCCCTGAATCTGCTGAAAATATTCATGATTTTTATTCACGGTAATATTGCCAATACTATCCGCAATAACAATATAGTTATTATCAGTTTTTATATCCTCTAACAAACAACTGTCTTTATATTTGAAGGGGCATTTCTATGATAGCATCATCTCCAATTAATCCATCAGGGCTGCCTCCTATAAATCCAGATGAATGTAGCCAAAATCCCGTTGGGAGGACTTTCACGTAAAGAGATTCTTCTGCTGCCTTAATACCACTGATTTCGTGCTCTCTTCCCCACTGTATTGCTTTAATGTGGCTGAGGTCATATGTAGCTAAAATATATTAAATATATGAAAAGAGATTTCACTACAATATCATTTCATATTTTACCTGAAATTCTTTTGAAGAGACTTGGTGGATACCTGTTCCTTCTACATGCTGCAAGAACAATGCCAAAGTTACTGGCAGTTAACCTATTTTTTCTAGCAATAAGCCATTTTGAATTGCTCGCTTGTCCCACAGTTTCTTTGGCAATATGTTCAATATCCTCATCAGAAATTTTCATGGTTTCCGCAAAAAATTTAACCTTATTGGTTGAATTATTATACAAATCACTGAAAAGTAGTTCCTCATGTCTTTAACTAAATTTTTGTCACTTGCTTCACATTCCGGTGATAGCACCAGGAAAACCCAACAGCTCCTCAAAAATACTCAGTTTTTTCCGGAATTATTCTATTTCCTGTTCGATTAAATTTCTTTCTGTGGCACGATGTTCTTTTTTTGGAAAAATGTCGCGAATCCTTGTCACATGGTTATCTTTTGCCTTCGGAACATTCCACCTACAAGATTCATCAGTGATGGATATATTTTCTCTTGAAAAAAGTAGAAGGCATGCCATGTGATGACATATCAATTGGCCCCTTGGACAGCTACAAAGTGCAGAAGTTATTGCCCAATTTGAATCGAAGTAGACCTGTAATAACAAAATAATGAATAAAAATACATACATACCGAAGAAACTATCTAGTGTATCATCTATATCTACTTACTTCTACATCATAGCATCTATCCTTCATACTAGCATTAATTTTGCCCTTAATAGCTTGCAACTCTCTATCGTATATCATGCTAACTGTGTGCCCCGACTCAAGTGCATTCTCTCCTCGAGAAATCAGTTTCTCTTCATCTTTGAAAAACTTCACAATCTCCCCCAATTTGATGATATGTTTATTCGCAGCAGCTCCTGCCATATTAAGAAACAATTTAAATATAAAACTAAACTTCTTTTGACTGACAAAAATCCAAACAACCAAACACAAAACTAATAAACAAAGCTGCAAACTGCAAAGCATCAATAGATAACGTAACCTCAAATTCTTTGTTTGGAGTCAGTTTTTGACAAGAATGACATTTGTGACGACACACTTACCTCGTCTATTGGACACATGTGAAGTTAGTCAAGCAACAGCTGATTGCTGCATTGGTTATGGAATGTTTACAAAATTTCATAACAACTTTAATCGAATATTTGTCGATAATGGCAAGGAATTTGCCCAGAAATAAGGTAAGTCGTCTCGGTTTCTTTTCCAAATATTAAAATACAGTGATATAATGCACAGTACTAAACTGCAAATATAAACGAATTTGTAGAAATCTAGAGCTAAATAAGATTCTCTTTTTCAGGACGTTATACTTCATTATGTGAAGTGAACCTTCTCAAGTAATAATCTATGAGACGTTATTGGCAATACACAACCGATAGTGAGAGCTGATACCCGTTGAATGAAGTAGGGGGTAAATGAGTTGAGAAGAACACAATAACCAAGCTACTTCCCACCTAGAAAGCAGTCTCTGACTTTCCACAGCGATAGACCAGTTGGAACGTCGTTAGTAAACTGGCAAACATGAGTTTTTGTGCATTCGAGTTATGATTAGCCAAGGAGTAGAGTTCATCAGCCTGACGATATAGGACTGAAATACCCTTTCTCTAACTGAAATATATTGTTAGATTTCACTGAATAAATGTTTGGAAGCAAGGTGTTCTGAATGCTCAGGTAGGGCTGTTCCATTCTAGCAAAGAAATGTGTGTTGCTATAATTATTTCCTTAAATGTTTTATTGGTATATGCAATAAAAAAAAGGATGCAAGCAAGAAAGTGTTCGCTCTGGTCCAAAACGTGGCTGCAAAGGAGGCATGAAGGTAGAGGTATACTTTCTCTTCTCAATAACGAGTTAAAAAGTGAAGATCCTGAATCATATAGGAATTTTCTCAGAATAAATGATTACCAGTTTGCCAAACTGTTGAAGGTGGGTGTTGAAACAAGAAGTGTGTGACTACCTATTTCTGATAATTCTGTTTTATTTCAAGACTGGACATTACTCTTCGTTTCCTGGCTACAGGTGAAACTTATCGTTCTCTTATGTACAGTATGAGAGTTCATGAACGTACTGTTTCGAAAATAGTGAGAATATATCAAGGTGGGTTCATACTTTACCTTATTTTTTTTCAGTATTTTTTTTTAGATTCCATCATCTACACAAGAATGGTTAGAGGTAGTAGCTCATTTCAACAGTAAATGGAATTTTCCTCACTGCTTGGGTGCATTGGATGGTCGGCACATTACTTTTACTGCACCAATATCATCTGGTTCATATTATTATAACTATAAAGGCAAAAATAGCATTGTACTATTGGGTCTCGTTGATGCAAATTACAGATTTATATATGTTAATGTTGGTATAAATGGACGAATATCTGATGATGGTGTTTTTGAAGCAAGCAATTTGTCAAAAGCCCTTGTTGAAAATACTTTTGAACATACCTGAACCAGCAAATTTGCCAGGGAGAACATTGAAAGTTCCATATGTAATTATTGCAGATGATGCTTTTCCCCTCCTGGAAAATGTAATGAAACCCTTTCCCCAGCGTGGTCTCAATCATACAAATAAAGTATTCAATTACCGTTTATCAAGAGCTCGACGAATGGTTGAAAGTGCCTTTGGAATTCTAGAAAACAGGTGGCGTGTCCTTTTGAACCCAATTCATTTAAGTCCAGATAAAGTAGAAATAATAACATTAGCATGTGTAGTTCTACATAATTTTTTGGCTACTGAAAATGTGAATTATGTTGATTTGAAAAATGATGCATCATTGCCTCATGTGCCTTTAACTCAGGTTGGTTACCAAAGGGGCAATAAGTCTGCAGGGAGTGCAAGAACAGTGCGTAATGAATTTGCAGCTTATTTCAATTCAGACCATGGTGCAGTACCTTGGCAAGAAGACAGTATAATGAGAGGAAATTTGTAAACTTGTAAACTCATGCTTTTATATTACTGTGACCAAAATATACAATAAACTTTTGTGCTTAATGACATTTTTTCTTCGCATTGTTGAGAATTCTCAAAATTTCGATTTTAGTCTCATCTCGAACCGTTATTTGATTCAACTTTCCAACGACAAGTTGTCCAAAATGCTCAATTGCAGTGAGCTTGTATCCCTGTGGAATATTTGATGGCCTGGTTTCTGCAGCTGATTTAAATAAATTTGCAGAAATACCTTTGAGATTGAAAAGGGGAACATTCTCCATGAAAATTGAAAAATGAAAAATGTAATTTATTTGTAATATCTAACAGAAAACAACTACTTCCCCGGCACAAGCCACGCTGGACATTGAACTACATCTGATAGATATTGTGAAAAGACTCTAACTGAAAAGGAAAGAAAAAATCTGAAAGTGAAAATTTGCATTTTCATTCAGATAGCTGACTTTTTTAATTCTTTCTATTTTTTCCTTGAAAAAATCATTAAATAAATTAGATGAGGAGAATGTTATTAAAAAATATCACTCACAGAAATCGTTCATTTCATTGAAGCAAGGTCCGCTTCTCTCGCATTTAATCCCCAATACATTTTGGTCGACAAAAATCTATTTCGCTTTGCCAAGCTCTTCAGGAGGATTGATATAGGATTGGAATAAAACAGGCTTTTCAGAAGCATACACATCAGGGATGGATATGAGAGAAACATTTCTTCTGCGGTGACACTTTGAAAATTATTTTTTGACATAGACCTGTCATGAGCATTTTGATTTTAGTTCGAAAATATGAATAGGAAATTCATAAAATCTATTGTGGAATCATCTGCGACTGAAAGACAAACTTTAGTCGCTATTTTCCATCGTTCAAGATAACCTCTTGGGAGGTATTCATGTTGAAAAGGGGAACATTCTCCATGAAAATTGAAAAATGAAAAATGTGATTTATTTGTAATATCTAACAGAAAACAACTACTTCCCCGGCACAAGCCACGCTGGACATTGAACTACATCTGATAGATATTGTGAAAAGACTCTAACTGAAAAGGAAAGAAAAAATCTGAAAGTGAAAATTTGCATTTTCATTCAGATAGCTGACTTTTTTTGTTAACAACCCTCTTGGCACAACATAACCTGTGAATGAATTGAACATTTTCTCATCTATGTATGTTCTCCCTACTCCTTCACTCAAGAACCAACAAACTATTTGTGGGAAACAGGATGCTATTCTTGCTATTGTCAGCGTGTCACGTCCCAATGGTGTCCCGGGTTTCCTTGATTCTGTACTTGTTGCATACTGAGTGAATATGAATTCCAATGCTTCTTTCCATTGGACTTGTATCTTCTTTAATGCTTTTGTCGTGTTCGTGCCCCTTATCACAAAGAACAGTATATGGAGGATAAGATGCTGCTCAACATCCTTTGATCTTACTACCAAAATTATCTCAGAGTTAGGATCATTCTCATCTTTCCTTATGATCCAGGACTTATCAGTGTTAATAGCCTTTCCTATGGTGAAGAATTTTGTCATCACCGCTACCGGATCAAACCCTATGTAGTCTAAGGTTTTGGCTATGGCAGTAGGGTGTAATTTGAAGTCCTCATCAGCTTTTGTCATAAAAAGCCCTCTGCAAAATTTCCCGACATCAATGTCCTCAAATTGTTTTATGAATTTGTCAGACAGGGATCTTAAATTTTTGTACTCCTCTTGGGTGAAGTCATACAAGGGTTCTTTCGCTTTCAAAGACATTTCGACCACTTAAATCTTTCCTACTTTTAACCTTTTGTTTTTGCGTCCGTCTATGTGTTTTATTTTTAGAATTAAAAAAGTCAGCTATCTGAATGAAAATGCAAATTTTCACTTTCAGATTTTTTCTTTCCTTTTCAGTTAGAGTCTTTTCACAATATCTATCAGATGTAGTTCAATGTCCAGCGTGGCTTGTGCCGGGGAAGTAGTTGTTTTCTGTTAGATATTACAAATAAATCACATTTTTCATTTTTCAATTTTCATGGAGAATGTTCCCCTTTTCAACATGAATACCTCCCAAGAGGTTATCTTGAACGATGGAAAATAGCGACTAAAGTTTGTCTTTCAGTCGCAGATGATTCCACAATAGATTTTATGAATTTCCTATTCATATTTTCGAACTAATACCTTTGAGACTTCCGGATACAGTCTGCAATAACTGTGCTTCATCAATTTTTTGTTTTTTCTTCTATCTTTCTGGTGAATGAGATTGACGTTTTGATAATGCTGAGGGCCTATTACTAAACTGACCCATCTGAATTCACAATTCCGTCATATACCTCAGTGTGTCTTTCAACGTGATCTTCTTATCAGACTGGCCCTAAAATCATTTATACATATAATGGGGCATTTTATGTGCAAAATAGAAGTACCCACCAATTCATCATCATTTGAAAATTCCTGTCCCTGTGTAAGAGTAATATCCTGTGTCTTCTGTCTCATGTCCTGATTCTAAAGCCATAGAGTCAGTTGCTTGCCGTGGTTGGGTATGATCGAATATAAATGATATGAGGTCAAAATACCAAAGAGATGGCAGAGTAGCCTACAAAATAATAGTTACATCTTCATGTATTCCTGTTAAAAGAATCATACATACCTCATCTGCACCTGTTCCACTTTTCAAAGAACTTTTCCATGTCTTATATTCTTTAGTTGCATTTTGTTTCAATGATTGAAATTTACTCTGAATTCCAACCACTGTAATATTTGGTTCCAAATCTTTCAAAGCTGCTTTAATTGATTCTAGAGCAGTCATCCTCATATTCCTATTTTTATAGTTCGGCGACTCTATTAAAACAGTCACTTCATTTCTTGACCAAGACATTTTGTTCTTTTATTTTAAAACTTTATACCTAACCATATAAACAAAAAGCAACACCCAAAACACCATAACTGCCAAACGTCAATCGCACAGATCATCGAAATAAAGTTTATGTGATCTGTGTTCAAACCATTCCAAATTCTCGCGCATATTACTCTCAAACTGTATAGAAATATAGAACATGCCCTATATTTTTTCTCGCAAAATATTCACGGTGAATTTCACTGTAATTTTCACTGTATTTACACTGTTTTACACATCCCAGTTTTATAATAATAATTTTTGGAACAACTTTTCGTTAGAATTTTTGGAGTAATTTCTGAAGTGTAAAACGGCTCTTAGAGGGAATATGAGAGAAAACTTGCTTAGTCGGTAACGACCAAAATAAAGCTATTTCCTTTTTTCGATCGTGGAAGTGGACCAACAAGGTTCGTTGAGATCATCTCCCATGGTCGGTCAACCTTAGAGTGCGATACCATCTTATCAACAGGTCGATCCTGAGATACCTTGTGGGTTCATGTGGTCTGTCCTAATTTTGTCAGAAACGTCTTTTGTCGAATCGTAATATTCAACGTTCGGTAAGGCGCTCTCGATATGATAAAATTCAAAAAATTCTTTTTCAATTTGGATAGCTTTAAAAGGTTCGTTTATCGTGACAGAAATTGGGAAATTGGGATTCGTATTGTCGAATATGTATAGGTTTAACAACTTTGTCCATGTCGGTGTCAGCGTTTATTTTAAAAGCTAATTTACTGCGTAGTAGTTGGATTCTCTTCGCAAAGTCTAGGGGATGTTCGCCCCTATTTGGTGTAAGAGTAAACAATTGTTGTTCGAGGTTGTCAAGGCTTTGTCGGTCGCCAAAGGTATTTCTCAATTCTAATTTTACTTGAGTACATGTTTTCAATTCGGTTCTTGTTCCGATTAAAAGCTGGGCTCTATCTTTCAACTTACTCAATAATATACTCAAAATGCATTGATTCAATGTGGTGTCCGCGCCATGATATTTTTTGTGGAATTGATCGGCAGCATTTACGAATATTTCGAGGGTCTCTGACGACCCATCGTATGCTGGAATAGTATCCGAATAAATTTTGAACAATGTGTAGTTTACTTCCGTCATATTTGAAACACGGAATGAACTTAAAGAATTGGATAGACTTTCAATAACGGGGTCGATCATCAAATGCTATTTCGTATGCTTAAATTTTGTATAAAAATGAAATAAAAGAATCTGTAAAAATTATGAATTTATGCTGAAATATCTCACAAAAATATTCTTTGAACGAATAAAACAATTTCTTTCGAGAATTTGAAGATAACACTGTGCAATACAAGCTATTCCTTCTCTTCTCACAGTCGGTTTTCAAACCGTGTAATATTTCACTCGAACAAATGTCGTTGCCTTTTGAGAATGCAGCGAACTCTGAGCAGTATCAGGTTTCGAAATGCGATTATATTTATTTATCTAGTTATCAAGAAATTCGGGTAAAAATAAAATGCTTTGAATCTAATCAATAGTTACTAATCTAGGTGACTTCTATAGTCAGTCCACCAATTTCGATTGCGATAAAAGAAAAAAATGATGGATTATTTGATTTCGATAATCGATATTTAACAAATTCAAACAAAAATCTTTACGATAAAGTTTTCGGAGAAAATTTGAAAGCAGAAAGGAATACTTGACTTACCACGATGGTGAACCAGGTTATCCTTTTCTGGAGTCTGCTGCAACTGGGTATGCCGGTCTCTGATGGGCGATCGAAGCTGTTCTTTCAATAACGGATTAACAGTTGGAACTGACGAATTTCGCGATCGATATTCTCCCGTTATCCTACCGACTGCGCCAATTGAGCTTTCGGGCCACGAGAAACTATTTTTAAAAAGCAAAAATTAAGTTTCGAACAAATAACTTTATTTGTACAGAGAGAGGTGTGTAAGGTACAACGTCGCTAACAGAACTAAAACTAACTATAAAGCATGGTCAATCGTATTCGTATAAACCTAAGTCAGCACTACATGGAAGTTACAATCTAGGGTTTTCTGGGGTTTGGTACATATAACTTGCATTTTTATTCGAGATATCATGAACTTATAAATAATTGCTCTTTACTATTTTGTTTCAGTTATAATTGTACCTTTGGCTTTAACATTGATAATGAATAAACGTTGTAACTCGTAATTTTTAGTTTTCGAGTTTTTGAAAGTAATTTTTGTTTTTTAAAAATTAAGTTCGGAGGCTCCCAAACTTAACTGGCGCAGTCGTTTAAGGATTAGCACCGGCCCTTCGCGATCTAATATCGACGCGTACCCAGTGCTACTTCACGAACCGGAAGATTTCGAACAAAATCGTCGGAGTTATTTCCAACTATACATAAGAACTATTGAACTTTTATCGAACTATAGACATTTTTGGATTATCAGTTCCAAATTATTGGATTATCAGTGCCAAATAATTGGATTATCAGTGCCAAATTATTGGACTACCAGTACCAAGCAAAGGATTACCTGCCCATTTGGACCAATGAGGATCATATTTATTTTAATGTAAGTGATTGCTCATTTCCTAATTTTCCTATTATCATTACTCCCACCATCTCTGCAAAATATTTATGTCTGATATTGATCAACTTACCGCTCGCATTTCAAATTTAATTCTTGAAAACAACACAAGTGAAAATAATTCAGAAGAGGAAATCAACGAAATGGCCGCATTTAAAACTAGCTACCTGGATGCCATTCCAAAATTCGAAGGCGAACCTGCGGAACTTGCTGACTTCATCGAAGCATGTGACCTTATAGTCAATCAATTCTCCCACCCGGCAGAACCAACCGCATTCATCAACAAATTTTTGGTAACCTGCATCAAGAACAAGCTTACAGGGAGAGCCAAAACTATCACAGGATCAAGAGAAGTCAAGTCATGGCAAGAACTTCGAGATTTACTTCATAGAAACTTCGCTGATCAACGCGACGAAAATTCACTACTCAGAGATCTCATGCTTCTGAGACAAGAAATGAACGAATCACCCCAACAATTTGGATCCAGATGTCAAAATGTTAGAAGCCTACTTCTTGCGAACCTCGCATGCAACGAACAAATCGCACAAGTGAGAGCTGTCAAGATCACCTTATACGACAACCTTACATTGAAAGCCTTCCTCAGCGGAGTGAAAGAACCACTTAGATCGATAATTCGTTCAAGAGGACCAGCACATATTGAAACTGCACTTTCTCAAGTTTTATGCGAAGAAAATATTTCATACGCTAGAAACAGAACGAACAATCTGATTCAGCAACAGAGAAGAGAACCTAGAACACCCCCACCAAATTTCAGCAACTTTCAAACAAGAAATCAACCATTCAGACCCATTCAAGGATTTTCACAAAATCGTCAAAATTTTGTGCCTAGACCATCAAGACCAGTCTCGCTCCTACAAACCAGGCAACGTTTCAGAGACCACCTTCAAGGCAACCTAATTGGAATTCCACCCAACCTCAAGGCAGCCAACAATTCCGACCACCTCAAAGGAATGTTTTCCAGTCCAATCAATATCGACCACTCTATAGACCAACCCCTATGGACACATCTTCGGGAAATTTTTCAAAAAATACCCAGACGAAACCTAAACCCAATTTCGTAGCAGAAGAACTATTTTGGCAAGAAGATGGAGACCAATCGGCGGAATATCAAGATTTTCAGTACGATCAATATTATCCAGCTGATCAGGTAGAAGGAAACTACTATCCAGAATATACCAATGAAACAGCACCATCTCAATATGAAAACGAATTAGATGAAGATCAAAATTTTCAGATCACCCCGTCGAACAGTCAAACAACATAGTGATTATCAATGCAACAACAATTTCCAAACTTCCATATATCATCATACCAGAAACTAACACGAAATTCATGATCGATACAGGATCCACAAAAACACTAATCAGCCCAAATGTTGCAAAAACTTTCTACCCTCACCACATCGAAGAAGATCATTTTCAAATACAGTCTGCACACAACATCTCTACACACAAATATAGTATCACTATACCATTACCGAAAATTTTCAAGAGACAAGATATTCTCCAGAAATTTTATATGTTCGACTTCAACCCCAAATATGATGGACTCATTGGAATAGATTTACTCCGGAATATTGGAGCAACTGTTGACCTGAGCAAGAACGCCCTGGTCACAAAGGAAGCAATCATCCCACTCAATTTCGACAAGGATCAAGCTAGCCCAAAGCGAACAATGCAATCAAAAAATTCCATATTCCATCTTGAATTATTGCCAAGAACAGAACACATCGTGGAAATACCTGTCGACAAAACTGTCAATGAAGGAGTGATACAATTCAGAAAATTCCAAGAACTGGAGATGCCAGCAGCGTACGTGTTGGTGAAAAATCAGAAGGCTTTTACGACATTAATCAATCCAACAAATCAGAAACTCTCTTTCGATCTATTCGAACCTATCGAAATCGATCCGATAGAAGCCTTCGAGATCAATAATTTCGACGAACCAGAAATTCCACTAAGTGAAAATGACTATGAGAACCTTCAAAACGAAAACTTCAAGAACTTACGATTAGAACACATGAATCATGAAGAAAAACTAGCGATTCAACAACTCTGCTTCGAATATAAGGACATATTTCACTGCGAACAAGTACCTCTCACCTTCAATAACCAAATCAAACACAATATAAAATTGACAGATGATACCCCAATATTTACCAAATCTTACAGATACCCTCAAGTGCACCAACAAGAAGTCAGATCCCAAATTCAGTCTATGCTACAGCAAGGAATTATACGACCATCTACGTCACCTTGGAGCTCACCTATATGGGTAGTGCCCAAGAAAATGGACGCTTCTGGAAAAAATAAATGGAGACTGGTAATAGATTATAGGAAGCTCAACCAGAAAACGGTGGATGACAAATATCCGCTTCCTAACATCACGGATATTTTGGATAAACTTGGGAGAAGCCAATATTTTACCACTCTTGATCTCGCTTCAGGCTTCCACCAAGTTCAAATGGAAGAACGTGACATAGAGAAGGCGGCCTTCAGTACGGAAAACGGTCACTATGAGTACCAACGCATGCCATTCGGATTGAAGAATGCGCCAGCGACGTTTCAACGCGTAATGGACAACATCTTACGAGGCATACAGAATGAGAAGTGTTTGGTTTATCTCGATGACATTGTAATTTTTTCAACATCCTTACAAGAACATCTAGAGCGTCTGAGAGAAGTCTTCGAAAGATTGAGGCAATCAAACTTCAAACTTATCTAGTTGAATCAAGATTCAACTAGATAAAAGTGAATTTCTGAGGAAAGAGGTCGCCTATCTCGGGCATATCATCACGCCAGAAGGGGTCAAGCCAAACCCGGAGAAAGTGAAAGCCGTCCAACATTTTCTTATACCAAAGACACAAAAAGAAATAAAGGGATTCCTGGGCTTACTTGGCTACTATCGAAGATTTATAAAAGACTTCGCTAAACTCACGAAGCCATTGACCAAATGCCTAAAGAAAAATGCCAAGGTCATTCATTCATCAGAATTCATTGAAAGCTTCGAAAATTGCAAGAAAATTCTATTGAATGATCCAATATTACAATTTCCTGATTTCTCAAGGCCATTCATATTAACTACGGATGCCATTAACGTTGCCCTCGGAGCCGTATTGTCACAAGGTAAAGTTGGAGAAGACAAACCAGTTGCATACGCATCAAGAACACTAAATGACACCGAACAGAAATATTCAACGATTGAGAAAGAGCTATTGGTCATTATATGGGCTACGAAGACCTTTCGCCCTTATTTATACGGAAGGAAGTGTAGATGGTGTACACTGACCATCGCCCACTTCAATGGCTTTTCTCTCTAAAAGAACCTAATATGAAATTAGCCAGATGGAGACTACGCCTTGAAGAGTATGACTATAATGTGATATACAAAAAGGGCAAATATAATACAAATGCCGATGCCCTTTCCAGAATACAACTCAATCCCATGGATATCGATGCCACATCGACACAGGTTGAAGTAGACTCCGAACTAGACCAACTGCTCGACGAATTAGTGAGCAGGGAATTAGAACAACGTAGCCAACTGAACACTCCAGTACCAATGGATCTCGATAATCAAGAAACAATTCATCAGTTACCTGATTCACCACCTGAACTCTCAGAAGAAATTGAATTTACAATTCCAGTACCACCAGAACCCACACCAGAAAATACAGAAATCACTGTGAACTCCAGACAAGATTCAGACCCACCAGACAGCATATCGATCATTCAAGATGCAATCGATAAAAAGGAAAAACAGTTTATCATCACCAGTTTTCAACAACCCTGTGCAACCCAAAATCATTCGACGAGGAAAACAAGTTATTATCCATGCCCAAATATCACAAGACAACAACGAAGCCTAAATCAAAACTTTTCTGATTCAATACTGTGAACCACGGAAAAAATACTTCTGTTATTTCGACAAGGAGAAAATGTACAGAGATTTTTGTAAGACGTTCTGTATAACATTCAATAAAGACCACCCAATTTTGATAAGGTGCATGAATAGGACAATCACCATAGAAGACCCTGCGGAGCAAGAAGAATTGATCAAAAATTACCATGAAGGAAAAACTAACCATCGCGGTATAAATGAAACATGAAAAAATCAATTGAAAATTTCATCAATTCTTGTTTGGTATGCAAGAAAACCAAATACGAAAGACATCGACCAATAATACCTCTCAGAATTACGGAAACCGCAACAAAACCCTTCGAGAAATTGAACTCCGATCTATTCACAATCGAAGGTCAAACATTTTTCACCATAGTGCATGAATTCTCTAAATTTGGTCAAGCGTACCCTGTCCAAAGCAAGAACGCTATAGAAATAGCAGATAAACTGTTGGAATATTTTCGAAACTTTGGAGTACCAGAATCTATAACGTTCGACTCCGGAACAGAGTTCGAAAACGAAACTGTTTCATCACTTTTAAAATTGCACAAGGTTAATGTACATTTTACCACACCACAACATCCTCAATCCAACGGATTAATTGAAAGACTACATGGGACTTTAACAGAACATTACCGAATCGTGAAAGAACATTATACAGATACACCGACAAGACTCATGGCGTACGCCGTGATTGGCTACAACAACTCGATCCATTCAGTAACAGGATACACCCCTTTGGAACTTTTAAATGGGCATACCGCTTCAAGGAATCCATATGATATATTCTACGATCACCAATACTACGGACAGTACGTGGAAGATCATCGAAAAAAAAATATCCTTGACCTACGAGAAAGTCAAAGAAAAACTACAAAATGATAAAACCAGGACAATAACAAATCGAAACCAGAAACGAACAAATCAAAATGTTTTTAAAGTCGGAGACCAAGTGTTCAAGAAAAATCCGGAAAGCGAAAGGAACAAATCAAAAAACCGCTATATAGGACCAAGCAAAATTACCCAAATCAATGAAGACAACACCTGCATTATAGAAAATTCCGAAAATCAAACCCGCAGAGTACATTTCGACAATCTAAGACACCCTATTGTTCCAGATCCACCTGCTGCACCCTCGGATCAGCCGAACGGAGTGGAGTAACAACAATGAAAATAACAGAAAATCCAGGACTGCTACCCCAAAAGCTTGGTACAGCCCGAAATATCGTCAACTACTGGACCTTCATCAGGATATTCGATCTTAAAATTATCTCTGAAGAATATGAAAGAATTTAAAACATAACCAATCAAATGAAAACCACTTACCAATTTGGGAAAAATGGGACCAACCACCACAGAGAGCTCAATTACATCAACCTAATGGACAATCTCTCCAACGAAATTCGAAGAAAACTCACGCAGATATTCCCAACAACATCGCTGCACCGTAAAAGACGAGGACTGATAAATGTTATGGGCGGTTTCGTTACAGCAATAACAGGAAATCTGGATGCAGAAGATGGAGTTAAATTTGAAGAAGCCATACAAAAACTTCAAGAACAACAAACAAAACAAAAGATGCTATCAGAAGAACAAATTTCACTCACTACGAAGGCGATCGAAAAATTCAATTAATCAATACAGACGATCGTGACAAACCAGTTAAATATTCAAACAAAATTTTTGCAAATTGAAAAAGCCATTAGAGAACAGTTCCTTAAAAATACTGATACGTACGAATTGCTGAATTCGAATACTGTTTTCACGCAAATGATAGCTGCCATGGATGCCATCATAAGAATTCTGGAAGACCTAGAAACAGCAATTACCTTTGCCAAGATTGGAGTGCTTCATCCATCCATCATAGAAGTCGATGACCTATTAGAAGAGTTGACGTTCATCTCTCACCACCTAGACGATGCCGTCCTTCCATACTAACCGAGCCGAGATAAAATTGTCATCTTCGAAAAGATAACGAGTATAAAGGCCTACCAAAAACATGCTAAAATAGTATTTATCCTTGAAGTACCAATTACAGAACACTATAGATACAATTACTACCACCTTTACTCCGTTCCTATCGAAACAAAACATAACCTGTTCCAAATCATAGTCCCTAAAACCAAATTCCTTTTTCTCAACGAGCATCACTACTTATTTTCAAATGAACCATGCCAAGAAGTCGTTCCCGGAGAAGCCCTTTGTACCTTGCCAGAATGGAACCCAATGGATCTCCAGACGCCGTGTGAAGTACAACTCATTCGCTTCACCAAGAACTATGACAACTGCCACCCAGAACACCTCAAACTTCAAGAACAAAAAATTCAAAAAATAAATGTCAACTAATGGATCGCCATATTCCCCAACGAGACTACCGCATTATCAATTTGTGGTACCGAGGAAGAAATGTCATCCCTGAAAGGCACCTATGTCATAGAAGTTTCCGAGAATTGCAAGATGAAAATCGACTCCACCACACTATAGACTCACAAGAATCCAAATGCTGTCACCAAAATCATAAATATGCCACACCTAGATATCGACATAGAAGAAAATGTCCAGAAGAACCTTCAAGAAATGCCACCAGTTCATCTTGAATCACTGGACCTCGACGACTTAGAAACCATCCGAGATTGACTGAACAACGTTAAGGAAAAACTTCAAGAAGACGAACCGTTCATTTCTTCACATACCAATATATGGACCGTTCTACTATACGTCTCCATAGCCTGTATTGCAGCCTACTTCATCTTAACAATATATTTAAAGAAGTACAAGCGGAGAGATAGACGCCCAACCTCCACCAGTGCATCAGAACCATCAATTCATTCCATACCAATAGAAAGCCTAAGGATTGGAAATCAGGATCGCTAAATCAACCCCGATTTCCAAACAAAGGGGGGAAGTGTTATGTACCGATTCCCCGTACTATGCAGATAGCCAAGGCCGTACTCCAGAGTGCATTTACATCGGAGATCTCACGCTGAACACCGAAATTCCGCTGGAAGCTGCATTTTTATTCGAGATATCATGAACTTATAAATAATTGCTCATTACTATTTTTTTTCAGTTATAATTGTACCTTTGGCTTTAACATTGCTAATGAATAAACGTTGTAACTCGTAATTTTTAGTTTTCGAGTTTTTGAAAGTAATTTTTGTTTTTTAAAAATTAAGTTCGGAGGCTCCCAAACTTAACTCCCATTTAACTTGCTTTTGTAAAAAAAGTTCTTTATATCCGCTTTTGGACACGTTAAAACATTTTCGAGATCAAAACATAATATAGGCTTTTCACTTTCCTTATCTTTTTGTTTCTCCTCCCTCATTTTTTCTTTTTCATTTAAATGATTTTTGTACGCTTTTTCTGATACCTCATCTACGTCATTCTCATCTCTTTTTACTTTCATTTCTTCGCAAGTATCACATCTATCCTTTCGTGGTTTGTGAAATGCTATATTAAAAGAATTGCAGAATATTTTCCTGTATACGCAAAACGAAACCGGAGATTTTTCTTTTTCATTTGCATATTCTAAATACATTTCATACAACTTTTTGATGTTCATTTCGCTTTCAAAATACTCTTTATTGCTGTTCTTGCGGCAATAATGTGACTGTATACGCGGGAACATGTTAATATGCTCCTTGACCAAATCAGTATCTTCAGGTGAGGCTACTCGTTTTTGATGTTTCCCTTGCCGACTTGTAGGTAATGTGTTAGTCTGGGTTTTATTTTGACGCACATTATAAATTGGCTTTTGACTGATACATAGTGTTCCAGTATAAAAATCCTTGCAAAGTTGAACTTTGTGCCCACTTAACTTAAAATAATACCTTAAAGTTCTATTTTTCCTCGAGTTGTTTTGGTTTTTGCCTTTTCTCCTTCTCCACGGAATGTCAACTTCGGTAGTATTCAAAATAAAGTTTCTTTTCTCTGCAGCCACAAGCGAATAATAATTTTTGAAAATTTCCTTTCGTTGCTCTTCACTTATTTTGCGAGAGCACTTGAATTAGCATTTCTGAACACAATCTTTTTTATTTTTTATTTCTCTTGCCGGCACTCTCTTTTTTCGGGAAGAGATGTATTCCAGACCCTGATCAAACCTCGCTTTCCTTACGTTACAGGCCCATTCCGAAGGGTTATTTTTTCGTTTTCGTGCTAATTTTGTTCTGGTTTGTTCTTCAATCTCTCCATTTATATCAGCGGTAGGATTTTGAGGAGTTTCGGAGCTAGCGTGTATCTCAGAATCCTGCAATCTCACTTCTTTCTCGGGCATTTCTAAATTGTGCACAGCTTTTTCAGTCTCGGTTTCATTGTTTTCTAACACATTGTTCTTTGTCGAAGAAGTAGCAGTTTCTGAGGACAAGCTGAACTTACTCCTTAAAAAAAAATCAAAACAGTAATTGAAATAAATATTTAAAATAATATTCGATTACCTAAAATCAGTTTCAGAAATCGCAGAGGAGTCTTCACTTTCACTGCTGTTGCTGCTATAATTTGTTGGTGATGGAATTGTAATATAACGTCCGCGAATTTTGATTCTGACACAAAAATTATTGAAACACTGAGAACTCTAACCCCACTTACAGAATAATCTTATTACCTTGTTACTTTTTTCGATGATTTTTGAGGAGGTATGTACTCCACATCTTTATCACTGTCATAGCCGTGATTATCACTTACGTCACTATCACGTTTACCACCTATCACTTGCAAAACAACAGCAGATAACGTTCACATAAACTTATTTCATTCAAACTAAATACAAACTAACATAACCTCAAAAATATTACTAGGTTTCATGTAACAACATAGAACTGTGTAATATTATTTTTACCAAATAAATATCTATTACAAAGATGTATGTTTAACTTACACCTTTGGTATACACGAAATCGACATTTCAAACATACACCCATGATTGTTTTAGGACTATCGAAGTTCTATGTTAGCTGGAGGTATCGTTTCAAGCTTACATATAAGCTTATGTATCATAGAACCTGGAATTACTGAAACGTAAAAAAATTCAAAAATGTTACATACAACCTTGCAATATTAGGGTGACGAATAGTTACCTATTTGAAACTTTGTATAGTTTATTTAGTGAAATAAATTTATACTATGTTTATGGTTGGACTGTTGGAATTATTCCCAAAAAGGATCAGCTACTCTTAACACTCATGAAATTAAGATTAAATCTTTTGAACGTTGACCTGGCATGTAGATTCAATTGCAGTAGAACTACAATTGCACAAGTTATATCTACATGGATTTTAGCTTTACATGAAATTTTGTTTCTTCAGCTGTTGAAATATATTCCATCCCGTGAGAAAAATAAATTATGCATGCCAAGCTGCTTTAGCACATTCACAAATTGTAGAATTGTTCTGGATTGCACTGAAGTTAAATGCGATAGGCCAACATCCATGGATAAACAACGTCTGACCTACAGTAGTTATAAACACCAAAACACTTTCAAAGGTCTGATTGGTGTTGCCCCTAATGGTGTTGTAACATTTGTTAGTGAACTCTATCCAGGTTCTACATTGAACGTGATTTTTTTTTGTAGGTACTATATAATTTGTACATGATTTCATGATTGTGTTAATATGTACATCATGCTAGAATTATATTGTTTTATTTTTGTTATATTTACCAACTTGGAACAATAAAATACTTCAATTTTATAAACAATTTATTGATTTCCAACCTTTCCAGTTGATGTAAATATCGAAAGAATTTAAAATATTGAATTTTAATGAAAACACCATCCATTCTCATGAAAAAAGAAAAGAAAAAATTTATTTATATAGGTCAAATGTTGGGCAACAATAATTAATACAGGAAATTATACAATAGTCAAGATTAATTTGAAAGGAAATGGTACAAAACAATACATATGATTAGAAAACAATATTACAAGATTTATCTTCGATCACACAGTTATTGAGTTACATATTTTTCCCCCTGTAAGAATCTGACTAATGATTTAAATAAAAATTTTTCAATATTTCAAAATTTGTAGAAAAATCTTCAGCAGGTATATTAACAATTACAACTTCTTTTGGTGTCCAAATAACTAAATAACAAATATTTCTCTTTGTTAGAAACAATTGGCCCTGAATCTGCTGAAAATATTCATGATTTTTATTCACGGTAATATTGCCAATACTATCCGCAATAACAATATAGTTATTATCAGTTTTTATATCCTCTAACAAACAACTGTCTTTATATTTGAAGGGGCATTTCTATGATAGCATCATCTCCAATTAATCCATCAGGGCTGCCTCCTATAAATCCAGATGAATGTAGCCAAAATCCCGTTGGGAGGACTTTCACGTAAAGAGATTCTTCTGCTGCCTTAATACCACTGATTTCGTGCTCTCTTCCCCACTGTATTGCTTTAATGTGGCTGAGGTCATATGTAGCTAAAATATATTAAATATATGAAAAGAGATTTCACTACAATATCATTTCATATTTTACCTGAAATTCTTTTGAAGAGACTTGGTGGATACCTGTTCCTTCTACATGCTGCAAGAACAATGCCAAAGTTACTGGCAGTTAACCTATTTTTTCTAGCAATAAGCCATTTTGAATTGCTCGCTTGTCCCACAGTTTCTTTGGCAATATGTTCAATATCCTCATCAGAAATTTTCATGGTTTCCGCAAAAAATTTAACCTTATTGGTTGAATTATTATACAAATCACTGAAAAGTAGTTCCTCATGTCTTTAACTAAATTTTTGTCACTTGCTTCACATTCCGGTGATAGCACCAGGAAAACCCAACAGCTCCTCAAAAATACTCAGTTTTTTCCGGAATTATTCTATTTCCTGTTCGATTAAATTTCTTTCTGTGGCACGATGTTCTTTTTTTGGAAAAATGTCGCGAATCCTTGTCACATGGTTATCTTTTGCCTTCGGAACATTCCACCTACAAGATTCATCAGTGATGGATATATTTTCTCTTGAAAAAAGTAGAAGGCATGCCATGTGATGACATATCAATTGGCCCCTTGGACAGCTACAAAGTGCAGAAGTTATTGCCCAATTTGAATCGAAGTAGACCTGTAATAACAAAATAATGAATAAAAATACATACATACCGAAGAAACTATCTAGTGTATCATCTATATCTACTTACTTCTACATCATAGCATCTATCCTTCATACTAGCATTAATTTTGCCCTTAATAGCTTGCAACTCTCTATCGTATATCATGCTAACTGTGTGCCCCGACTCAAGTGCATTCTCTCCTCGAGAAATCAGTTTCTCTTCATCTTTGAAAAACTTCACAATCTCCCCCAATTTGATGATATGTTTATTCGCAGCAGCTCCTGCCATATTAAGAAACAATTTAAATATAAAACTAAACTTCTTTTGACTGACAAAAATCCAAACAACCAAACACAAAACTAATAAACAAAGCTGCAAACTGCAAAGCATCAATAGATAACGTAACCTCAAATTCTTTGTTTGGAGTCAGTTTTTGACAAGAATGACATTTGTGACGACACACTTACCTCGTCTATTGGACACATGTGAAGTTAGTCAAGCAACAGCTGATTGCTGCATTGGTTATGGAATGTTTACAAAATTTCATAACAACTTTAATCGAATATTTGTCGATAATGGCAAGGAATTTGCCCAGAAATAAGGTAAGTCGTCTCGGTTTCTTTTCCAAATATTAAAATACAGTGATATAATGCACAGTACTAAACTGCAAATATAAACGAATTTGTAGAAATCTAGAGCTAAATAAGATTCTCTTTTTCAGGACGTTATACTTCATTATGTGAAGTGAACCTTCTCAAGTAATAATCTATGAGACGTTATTGGCAATACACAACCGATAGTGAGAGCTGATACCCGTTGAATGAAGTAGGGGGTAAATGAGTTGAGAAGAACACAATAACCAAGCTACTTCCCACCTAGAAAGCAGTCTCTGACTTTCCACAGCGATAGACCAGTTGGAACGTCGTTAGTAAACTGGCAAACATGAGTTTTTGTGCATTCGAGTTATGATTAGCCAAGGAGTAGAGTTCATCAGCCTGACGATATAGGACTGAAATACCCTTTCTCTAACTGAAATATATTGTTAGATTTCACTGAATAAATGTTTGGAAGCAAGGTGTTCTGAATGCTCAGGTAGGGCTGTTCCATTCTAGCAAAGAAATGTGTGTTGCTATAATTATTTCCTTAAATGTTTTATTGGTATATGCAATAAAAAAAAGGATGCAAGCAAGAAAGTGTTCGCTCTGGTCCAAAACGTGGCTGCAAAGGAGGCATGAAGGTAGAGGTATACTTTCTCTTCTCAATAACGAGTTAAAAAGTGAAGATCCTGAATCATATAGGAATTTTCTCAGAATAAATGATTACCAGTTTGCCAAACTGTTGAAGGTGGGTGTTGAAACAAGAAGTGTGTGACTACCTATTTCTGATAATTCTGTTTTATTTCAAGACTGGACATTACTCTTCGTTTCCTGGCTACAGGTGAAACTTATCGTTCTCTTATGTACAGTATGAGAGTTCATGAACGTACTGTTTCGAAAATAGTGAGAATATATCAAGGTGGGTTCATACTTTACCTTATTTTTTTTCAGTATTTTTTTTTAGATTCCATCATCTACACAAGAATGGTTAGAGGTAGTAGCTCATTTCAACAGTAAATGGAATTTTCCTCACTGCTTGGGTGCATTGGATGGTCGGCACATTACTTTTACTGCACCAATATCATCTGGTTCATATTATTATAACTATAAAGGCAAAAATAGCATTGTACTATTGGGTCTCGTTGATGCAAATTACAGATTTATATATGTTAATGTTGGTATAAATGGACGAATATCTGATGATGGTGTTTTTGAAGCAAGCAATTTGTCAAAAGCCCTTGTTGAAAATACTTTTGAACATACCTGAACCAGCAAATTTGCCAGGGAGAACATTGAAAGTTCCATATGTAATTATTGCAGATGATGCTTTTCCCCTCCTGGAAAATGTAATGAAACCCTTTCCCCAGCGTGGTCTCAATCATACAAATAAAGTATTCAATTACCGTTTATCAAGAGCTCGACGAATGGTTGAAAGTGCCTTTGGAATTCTAGAAAACAGGTGGCGTGTCCTTTTGAACCCAATTCATTTAAGTCCAGATAAAGTAGAAATAATAACATTAGCATGTGTAGTTCTACATAATTTTTTGGCTACTGAAAATGTGAATTATGTTGATTTGAAAAATGATGCATCATTGCCTCATGTGCCTTTAACTCAGGTTGGTTACCAAAGGGGCAATAAGTCTGCAGGGAGTGCAAGAACAGTGCGTAATGAATTTGCAGCTTATTTCAATTCAGACCATGGTGCAGTACCTTGGCAAGAAGACAGTATAATGAGAGGAAATTTGTAAACTTGTAAACTCATGCTTTTATATTACTGTGACCAAAATATACAATAAACTTTTGTGCTTAATGACATTTTTTCTTCGCATTGTTGAGAATTCTCAAAATTTCGATTTCAGTCTCATCTCGAACCGTTATTTGATTCAACTTTCCAACGACAAGTTGTCCAAAATGCTCAATTGCAGTGAGCTTGTATCCCTGTGGAATATTTGATGGCCTGGTTTCTGCAGCTGATTTAAATAAATTTGCAGAAATACCTTTGAGATTGAAAAGGGGAACATTCTCCATGAAAATTGAAAAATGAAAAATGTAATTTATTTGTAATATCTAACAGAAAACAACTACTTCCCCGGCACAAGCCACGCTGGACATTGAACTACATCTGATAGATATTGTGAAAAGACTCTAACTGAAAAGGAAAGAAAAAATCTGAAAGTGAAAATTTGCATTTTCATTCAGATAGCTGACTTTTTTAATTCTTTCTATTTTTTCCTTGAAAAAATCATTAAATAAATTAGATGAGGAGAATGTTATTAAAAAATATCACTCACAGAAATCGTTCATTTCATTGAAGCAAGGTCCGCTTCTCTCGCATTTAATCCCCAATACATTTTGGTCGACAAAAATCTATTTCGCTTTGCCAAGCTCTTCAGGAGGATTGATATAGGATTGGAATAAAACAGGCTTTTCAGAAGCATACACATCAGGGATGGATATGAGAGAAACATTTCTTCTGCGGTGACACTTTGAAAATTATTTTTTGACATAGACCTGTCATGAGCATTTTGATTTTAGTTCGAAAATATGAATAGGAAATTCATAAAATCTATTGTGGAATCATCTGCGACTGAAAGACAAACTTTAGTCGCTATTTTCCATCGTTCAAGATAACCTCTTGGGAGGTATTCATGTTGAAAAGGGGAACATTCTCCATGAAAATTGAAAAATGAAAAATGTGATTTATTTGTAATATCTAACAGAAAACAACTACTTCCCCGGCACAAGCCACGCTGGACATTGAACTACATCTGATAGATATTGTGAAAAGACTCTAACTGAAAAGGAAAGAAAAAATCTGAAAGTGAAAATTTGCATTTTCATTCAGATAGCTGACTTTTTTTGTTAACAACCCTCTTGGCACAACATAACCTGTGAATGAATTGAACATTTTCTCATCTATGTATGTTCTCCCTACTCCTTCACTCAAGAACCAACAAACTATTTGTGGGAAACAGGATGCTATTCTTGCTATTGTCAGCGTGTCACGTCCCAATGGTGTCCCGGGTTTCCTTGATTCTGTACTTGTTGCATACTGAGTGAATATGAATTCCAATGCTTCTTTCCATTGGACTTGTATCTTCTTTAATGCTTTTGTCGTGTTCGTGCCCCTTATCACAAAGAACAGTATATGGAGGATAAGATGCTGCTCAACATCCTTTGATCTTACTACCAAAATTATCTCAGAGTTAGGATCATTCTCATCTTTCCTTATGATCCAGGACTTATCAGTGTTAATAGCCTTTCCTATGGTGAAGAATTTTGTCATCACCGCTACCGGATCAAACCCTATGTAGTCTAAGGTTTTGGCTATGGCAGTAGGGTGTAATTTGAAGTCCTCATCAGCTTTTGTCATAAAAAGCCCTCTGCAAAATTTCCCGACATCAATGTCCTCAAATTGTTTTATGAATTTGTCAGACAGGGATCTTAAATTTTTGTACTCCTCTTGGGTGAAGTCATACAAGGGTTCTTTCGCTTTCAAAGACATTTCGACCACTTAAATCTTTCCTACTTTTAACCTTTTGTTTTTGCGTCCGTCTATGTGTTTTATTTTTAGAATTAAAAAAGTCAGCTATCTGAATGAAAATGCAAATTTTCACTTTCAGATTTTTTCTTTCCTTTTCAGTTAGAGTCTTTTCACAATATCTATCAGATGTAGTTCAATGTCCAGCGTGGCTTGTGCCGGGGAAGTAGTTGTTTTCTGTTAGATATTACAAATAAATCACATTTTTCATTTTTCAATTTTCATGGAGAATGTTCCCCTTTTCAACATGAATACCTCCCAAGAGGTTATCTTGAACGATGGAAAATAGCGACTAAAGTTTGTCTTTCAGTCGCAGATGATTCCACAATAGATTTTATGAATTTCCTATTCATATTTTCGAACTAATACCTTTGAGACTTCCGGATACAGTCTGCAATAACTGTGCTTCATCAATTTTTTGTTTTTTCTTCTATCTTTCTGGTGAATGAGATTGACGTTTTGATAATGCTGAGGGCCTATTACTAAACTGACCCATCTGAATTCACAATTCCGTCATATACCTCAGTGTGTCTTTCAACGTGATCTTCTTATCAGACTGGCCCTAAAATCATTTATACATATAATGGGGCATTTTATGTGCAAAATAGAAGTACCCACCAATTCATCATCATTTGAAAATTCCTGTCCCTGTGTAAGAGTAATATCCTGTGTCTTCTGTCTCATGTCCTGATTCTAAAGCCATAGAGTCAGTTGCTTGCCGTGGTTGGGTATGATCGAATATAAATGATATGAGGTCAAAATACCAAAGAGATGGCAGAGTAGCCTACAAAATAATAGTTACATCTTCATGTATTCCTGTTAAAAGAATCATACATACCTCATCTGCACCTGTTCCACTTTTCAAAGAACTTTTCCATGTCTTATATTCTTTAGTTGCATTTTGTTTCAATGATTGAAATTTACTCTGAATTCCAACCACTGTAATATTTGGTTCCAAATCTTTCAAAGCTGCTTTAATTGATTCTAGAGCAGTCATCCTCATATTCCTATTTTTATAGTTCGGCGACTCTATTAAAACAGTCACTTCATTTCTTGACCAAGACATTTTGTTCTTTTATTTTAAAACTTTATACCTAACCATATAAACAAAAAGCAACACCCAAAACACCATAACTGCCAAACGTCAATCGCACAGATCATCGAAATAAAGTTTATGTGATCTGTGTTCAAACCATTCCAAATTCTCGCGCATATTACTCTCAAACTGTATAGAAATATAGAACATGCCCTATATTTTTTCTCGCAAAATATTCACGGTGAATTTCACTGTAATTTTCACTGTATTTACACTGTTTTACACATCCCAGTTTTATAATAATAATTTTTGGAACAACTTTTCGTTAGAATTTTTGGAGTAATTTCTGAAGTGTAAAACGGCTCTTAGAGGGAATATGAGAGAAAACTTGCTTAGTCGGTAACGACCAAAATAAAGCTATTTCCTTTTTTCGATCGTGGAAGTGGACCAACAAGGTTCGTTGAGATCATCTCCCATGGTCGGTCAACCTTAGAGTGCGATACCATCTTATCAACAGGTCGATCCTGAGATACCTTGTGGGTTCATGTGGTCTGTCCTAATTTTGTCAGAAACGTCTTTTGTCGAATCGTAATATTCAACGTTCGGTAAGGCGCTCTCGATATGATAAAATTCAAAAAATTCTTTTTCAATTTGGATAGCTTTAAAAGGTTCGTTTATCGTGACAGAAATTGGGAAATTGGGATTCGTATTGTCGAATATGTATAGGTTTAACAACTTTGTCCATGTCGGTGTCAGCGTTTATTTTAAAAGCTAATTTACTGCGTAGTAGTTGGATTCTCTTCGCAAAGTCTAGGGGATGTTCGCCCCTATTTGGTGTAAGAGTAAACAATTGTTGTTCGAGGTTGTCAAGGCTTTGTCGGTCGCCAAAGGTATTTCTCAATTCTAATTTTACTTGAGTACATGTTTTCAATTCGGTTCTTGTTCCGATTAAAAGCTGGGCTCTATCTTTCAACTTACTCAATAATATACTCAAAATGCATTGATTCAATGTGGTGTCCGCGCCATGATATTTTTTGTGGAATTGATCGGCAGCATTTACGAATATTTCGAGGGTCTCTGACGACCCATCGTATGCTGGAATAGTATCCGAATAAATTTTGAACAATGTGTAGTTTACTTCCGTCATATTTGAAACACGGAATGAACTTAAAGAATTGGATAGACTTTCAATAACGGGGTCGATCATCAAATGCTATTTCGTATGCTTAAATTTTGTATAAAAATGAAATAAAAGAATCTGTAAAAATTATGAATTTATGCTGAAATATCTCACAAAAATATTCTTTGAACGAATAAAACAATTTCTTTCGAGAATTTGAAGATAACACTGTGCAATACAAGCTATTCCTTCTCTTCTCACAGTCGGTTTTCAAACCGTGTAATATTTCACTCGAACAAATGTCGTTGCCTTTTGAGAATGCAGCGAACTCTGAGCAGTATCAGGTTTCGAAATGCGATTATATTTATTTATCTAGTTATCAAGAAATTCGGGTAAAAATAAAATGCTTTGAATCTAATCAATAGTTACTAATCTAGGTGACTTCTATAGTCAGTCCACCAATTTCGATTGCGATAAAAGAAAAAAATGATGGATTATTTGATTTCGATAATCGATATTTAACAAATTCAAACAAAAATCTTTACGATAAAGTTTTCGGAGAAAATTTGAAAGCAGAAAGGAATACTTGACTTACCACGATGGTGAACCAGGTTATCCTTTTCTGGAGTCTGCTGCAACTGGGTATGCCGGTCTCTGATGGGCGATCGAAGCTGTTCTTTCAATAACGGATTAACAGTTGGAACTGACGAATTTCGCGATCGATATTCTCCCGTTATCCTACCGACTGCGCCAATTGAGCTTTCGGGCCACGAGAAACTATTTTTAAAAAGCAAAAATTAAGTTTCGAACAAATAACTTTATTTGTACAGAGAGAGGTGTGTAAGGTACAACGTCGCTAACAGAACTAAAACTAACTATAAAGCATGGTCAATCGTATTCGTATAAACCTAAGTCAGCACTACATGGAAGTTACAATCTAGGGTTTTCTGGGGTTTGGTACATATAACTTGCATTTTTATTCGAGATATCATGAACTTATAAATAATTGCTCTTTACTATTTTGTTTCAGTTATAATTGTACCTTTGGCTTTAACATTGATAATGAATAAACGTTGTAACTCGTAATTTTTAGTTTTCGAGTTTTTGAAAGTAATTTTTGTTTTTTAAAAATTAAGTTCGGAGGCTCCCAAACTTAACTGGCGCAGTCGTTTAAGGATTAGCACCGGCCCTTCGCGATCTAATATCGACGCGTACCCAGTGCTACTTCACGAACCGGAAGATTTCGAACAAAATCGTCGGAGTTATTTCCAACTATACATAAGAACTATTGAACTTTTATCGAACTATAGACATTTTTGGATTATCAGTTCCAAATTATTGGATTATCAGTGCCAAATAATTGGATTATCAGTGCCAAATTATTGGACTACCAGTACCAAGCAAAGGATTACCTGCCCATTTGGACCAATGAGGATCATATTTATTTTAATGTAAGTGATTGCTCATTTCCTAATTTTCCTATTATCATTACTCCCACCATCTCTGCAAAATATTTATGTCTGATATTGATCAACTTACCGCTCGCATTTCAAATTTAATTCTTGAAAACAACACAAGTGAAAATAATTCAGAAGAGGAAATCAACGAAATGGCCGCATTTAAAACTAGCTACCTGGATGCCATTCCAAAATTCGAAGGCGAACCTGCGGAACTTGCTGACTTCATCGAAGCATGTGACCTTATAGTCAATCAATTCTCCCACCCGGCAGAACCAACCGCATTCATCAACAAATTTTTGGTAACCTGCATCAAGAACAAGCTTACAGGGAGAGCCAAAACTATCACAGGATCAAGAGAAGTCAAGTCATGGCAAGAACTTCGAGATTTACTTCATAGAAACTTCGCTGATCAACGCGACGAAAATTCACTACTCAGAGATCTCATGCTTCTGAGACAAGAAATGAACGAATCACCCCAACAATTTGGATCCAGATGTCAAAATGTTAGAAGCCTACTTCTTGCGAACCTCGCATGCAACGAACAAATCGCACAAGTGAGAGCTGTCAAGATCACCTTATACGACAACCTTACATTGAAAGCCTTCCTCAGCGGAGTGAAAGAACCACTTAGATCGATAATTCGTTCAAGAGGACCAGCACATATTGAAACTGCACTTTCTCAAGTTTTATGCGAAGAAAATATTTCATACGCTAGAAACAGAACGAACAATCTGATTCAGCAACAGAGAAGAGAACCTAGAACACCCCCACCAAATTTCAGCAACTTTCAAACAAGAAATCAACCATTCAGACCCATTCAAGGATTTTCACAAAATCGTCAAAATTTTGTGCCTAGACCATCAAGACCAGTCTCGCTCCTACAAACCAGGCAACGTTTCAGAGACCACCTTCAAGGCAACCTAATTGGAATTCCACCCAACCTCAAGGCAGCCAACAATTCCGACCACCTCAAAGGAATGTTTTCCAGTCCAATCAATATCGACCACTCTATAGACCAACCCCTATGGACACATCTTCGGGAAATTTTTCAAAAAATACCCAGACGAAACCTAAACCCAATTTCGTAGCAGAAGAACTATTTTGGCAAGAAGATGGAGACCAATCGGCGGAATATCAAGATTTTCAGTACGATCAATATTATCCAGCTGATCAGGTAGAAGAAAACTACTATCCAGAATATACCAATGAAACAGCACCATCTCAATATGAAAACGAATTAGATGAAGATCAAAATTTTCAGATCACCCCGTCGAACAGTCAAACAACATAGTGATTATCAATGCAACAACAATTTCCAAACTTCCATATATCATCATACCAGAAACTAACACGAAATTCATGATCGATACAGGATCCACAAAAACACTAATCAGCCCAAATGTTGCAAAAACTTTCTACCCTCACCACATCGAAGAAGATCATTTTCAAATACAGTCTGCACACAACATCTCTACACACAAATATAGTATCACTATACCATTACCGAAAATTTTCAAGAGACAAGATATTCTCCAGAAATTTTATATGTTCGACTTCAACCCCAAATATGATGGACTCATTGGAATAGATTTACTCCGGAATATTGGAGCAACTGTTGACCTGAGCAAGAACGCCCTGGTCACAAAGGAAGCAATCATCCCACTCAATTTCGACAAGGATCAAGCTAGCCCAAAGCGAACAATGCAATCAAAAAATTCCATATTCCATCTTGAATTATTGCCAAGAACAGAACACATTGTGGAAATACCTGTCGACAAAACTGTCAATGAAGGAGTGATACAATTCAGAAAATTCCAAGAACTGGAGATGCCAGCAGCGTACGTGTTGGTGAAAAATCAGAAGGCTTTTACGACATTAATCAATCCAACAAATCAGAAACTCTCTTTCGATCTATTCGAACCTATCGAAATCGATCCGATAGAAGCCTTCGAGATCAATAATTTCGACGAACCAGAAATTCCACTAAGTGAAAATGACTATGAGAACCTTCAAAACGAAAACTTCAAGAACTTACGATTAGAACACATGAATCATGAAGAAAAACTAGCGATTCAACAACTCTGCTTCGAATATAAGGACATATTTCACTGCGAACAAGTACCTCTCACCTTCAATAACCAAATCAAACACAATATAAAATTGACAGATGATACCCCAATATTTACCAAATCTTACAGATACCCTCAAGTGCACCAACAAGAAGTCAGATCCCAAATTCAGTCTATGCTACAGCAAGGAATTATACGACCATCTACGTCACCTTGGAGCTCACCTATATGGGTAGTGCCCAAGAAAATGGACGCTTCTGGAAAAAATAAATGGAGACTGGTAATAGATTATAGGAAGCTCAACCAGAAAACGGTGGATGACAAATATCCGCTTCCTAACATCACGGATATTTTGGATAAACTTGGGAGAAGCCAATATTTTACCACTCTTGATCTCGCTTCAGGCTTCCACCAAGTTCAAATGGAAGAACGTGACATAGAGAAGGCGGCCTTCAGTACGGAAAACGGTCACTATGAGTACCAACGCATGCCATTCGGATTGAAGAATGCGCCAGCGACGTTTCAACGCGTAATGGACAACATCTTACGAGGCATACAGAATGAGAAGTGTTTGGTTTATCTCGATGACATTGTAATTTTTTCAACATCCTTACAAGAACATCTAGAGCGTCTGAGAGAAGTCTTCGAAAGATTGAGGCAATCAAACTTCAAACTTATCTAGTTGAATCAAGATTCAACTAGATAAAAGTGAATTTCTGAGGAAAGAGGTCGCCTATCTCGGGCATATCATCACGCCAGAAGGGGTCAAGCCAAACCCGGAGAAAGTGAAAGCCGTCCAACATTTTCTTATACCAAAGACACAAAAAGAAATAAAGGGATTCCTGGGCTTACTTGGCTACTATCGAAGATTTATAAAAGACTTCGCTAAACTCACGAAGCCATTGACCAAATGCCTAAAGAAAAATGCCAAGGTCATTCATTCATCAGAATTCATTGAAAGCTTCGAAAATTGCAAGAAAATTCTATTGAATGATCCAATATTACAATTTCCTGATTTCTCAAGGCCATTCATATTAACTACGGATGCCATTAACGTTGCCCTCGGAGCCGTATTGTCACAAGGTAAAGTTGGAGAAGACAAACCAGTTGCATACGCATCAAGAACACTAAATGACACCGAACAGAAATATTCAACGATTGAGAAAGAGCTATTGGCCATTATATGGGCTACGAAGACCTTTCGCCCTTATTTATACGGAAGGAAGTGTAGATGGTGTACACTGACCATCGCCCACTTCAATGGCTTTTCTCTCTAAAAGAACCTAATATGAAATTAGCCAGATGGAGACTACGCCTTGAAGAGTATGACTATAATGTGATATACAAAAAGGGCAAATATAATACAAATGCCGATGCCCTTTCCAGAATACAACTCAATCCCATGGATATCGATGCCACATCGACACAGGTTGAAGTAGACTCCGAACTAGGCCAACTGCTCGACGAATTAGTGAGCAGGGAATTAGAACAACGTAGCCAACTGAACACTCCAGTACCAATGGATCTCGATAATCAAGAAACAATTCATCAGTTACCTGATTCACCACCTGAACTCTCAGAAGAAATTGAATTTACAATTCCAGTACCACCAGAACCCACATCAGAAAATACAGAAATCACTGTGAACTCCAGACAAGATTCAGACCCACCAGACAGCATATCGATCATTCAAGATGCAATCGATAAAAAGGAAAAACAGTTTATCATCACCAGTTTTCAACAACCCTGTGCAACCCAAAATCATTCGACGAGGAAAACAAGTTATTATCCATGCCCAAATATCACAAGACAACAACGAAGATTAAATCAAAACTTTTCTGATTCAATACTGTGAACCACGGAAAAAATACTTCTGTTATTTCGACAAGGAGAAAATGTACAGAGATTTTTGTAAGACGTTCTGTATAACATTCAATAAAGACCACCCAATTTTGATAAGGTGCATGAATAGGACAATCACCATAGAAGACCCTGCGGAGCAAGAAGAATTGATCAAAAATTACCATGAAGGAAAAACTAACCATCGCGGTATAAATGAAACTTACAAAAATATTAATAAAATATATTTTTGGCCTAACATGAAAAAATCAATTGAAAATTTCATCAATTCTTGTTTGGTATGCAAGAAAACCAAATACGAAAGACATCGACCAATAATACCTCTCAGAATTACGGAAACCGCAACAAAACCCTTCGAGAAATTGAACTCCGATCTATTCACAATCGAAGGTCAAACATTTTTCACCATAGTGCATGAATTCTCTAAATTTGGTCAAGCGTACCCTGTCCAAAGCAAGAACGCTATAGAAATAGCAGATAAACTGTTGGAATATTTTCGAAACTTTGGAGTACCAGAATCTATAACGTTCGACTCCGGAACAGAGTTCGAAAACGAAACTGTTTCATCACTTTTAAAATTGCACAAGGTTAATGTACATTTTACCACACCACAACATCCTCAATCCAACGGATTAATTGAAAGACTACATGGGACTTTAACAGAACATTACCGAATCGTGAAAGAACATTATACAGATACACCGACAAGACTCATGGCGTACGCCGTGATTGGCTACAACAACTCGATCCATTCAGTAACAGGATACACCCCTTTGGAACTTTTAAATGGGCATACCGCTTCAAGGAATCCATATGATATATTCTACGATCACCAATACTACGGACAGTACGTGGAAGATCATCGAAAAAAAAATATCCTTGACCTACGAGAAAGTCAAAGAAAAACTACAAAATGATAAAACCAGGACAATAACAAATCGAAACCAGAAACGAACAAATCAAAATGTTTTTAAAGTCGGAGACCAAGTGTTCAAGAAAAATCCGGAAAGCGAAAGGAACAAATCAAAAAACCGCTATATAGGACCAAGCAAAATTACCCAAATCAATGAAGACAACACCTGCATTATAGAAAATTCCGAAAATCAAACCCGCAGAGTACATTTCGACAATCTAAGATTGTTCCAGATCCACCTGCTGCACCCTCGGATCAGCCGAACGGAGTGGAGTAACAACAATGAAAATAACAGAAAACCCAGGACTGCTACCCCAAAAGCTTGGTACAGCCCGAAATATCGTCAACTACTGGACCTTCATCAGGATATTCGATCTTAAAATTATCTCTGAAGAATATGAAAGAATTTAAAACATAACCAATCAAATGAAAACCACTTACCAATTTGGGAAAAATGGGACCAACCACCACAGAGAGCTCAATTACATCAACCTAATGGACAATCTCTCCAACGAAATTCGAAGAAAACTCACGCAGATATTCCCAACAACATCGCTGCACCGTAAAAGACGAGGACTGATAAATGTTATGGGCGGTTTCGTTACAGCAATAACAGGAAATCTGGATGCAGAAGATGGAGTTAAATTTGAAGAAGCCATACAAAAACTTCAAGAACAACAAACAAAACAAAAGATGCTATCAGAAGAACAAATTTCACTCACTACGAAGGCGATCGAAAAATTCAATTAATCAATACAGACGATCGTGACAAACCAGTTAAATATTCAAACAAAATTTTTGCAAATTGAAAAAGCCATTAGAGAACAGTTCCTTAAAAATACTGATACGTACGAATTGCTGAATTCGAATACTGTTTTCACGCAAATGATAGCTGCCATGGATGCCATCATAAGAATTCTGGAAGACCTAGAAACAGCAATTACCTTTGCCAAGATTGGAGTGCTTCATCCATCCATCATAGAAGTCGATGACCTATTAGAAGAGTTGACGTTCATCTCTCACCACCTAGACGATGCCGTCCTTCCATACTAACCGAGCCGAGATAAAATTGTCATCTTCGAAAAGATAACGAGTATAAAGGCCTACCAAAAACATGCTAAAATAGTATTTATCCTTGAAGTACCAATTACAGAACACTATAGATACAATTACTACCACCTTTACTCCGTTCCTATCGAAACAAAACATAACCTGTTCCAAATCATAGTCCCTAAAACCAAATTCCTTTTTCTCAACGAGCTTCACTACTTATTTTCAAATGAACCATGCCAAGAAGTCGTTCCCGGAGAAGCCCTTTGTACCTTGCCAGAATGGAACCCAATGGATCTCCAGACGCCGTGTGAAGTACAACTCATTCGCTTCACCAAGAACTATGACAACTGCCACCCAGAACACCTCAAACTTCAAGAACAAAAAATTCAAAAAATAAATGTCAACTAATGGATCGCCATATTCCCCAACGAGACTACCGCATTATCAATTTGTGGTACCGAGGAAGAAATGTCATCCCTGAAAGGCACCTATGTCATAGAAGTTTCCGAGAATTGCAAGATGAAAATCGACTCCACCACACTATAGACTCACAAGAATCCAAATGCTGTCACCAAAATCATAAATATGCCACACCTAGATATCGACATAGAAGAAAATGTCCAGAAGAACCTTCAAGAAATGCCACCAGTTCATCTTGAATCACTGGACCTCGACGACTTAGAAACCATCCGAGATTGACTGAACAACGTTAAGGAAAAACTTCAAGAAGACGAACCGTTCATTTCTTCACATACCAATATATGGACCGTTCTACTATACGTCTCCATAGCCTGTATTGCAGCCTACTTCATCTTAACAATATATTTAAAGAAGTACAAGCGGAGAGATAGACGCCCAACCTCCACCAGTGCATCAGAACCATCAATTCATTCCATACCAATAGAAAGCCTAAGGATTGGAAATCAGGATCGCTAAATCAACCCCGATTTCCAAACAAAGGGGGGAAGTGTTATGTACCGATTCCCCGTACTATGCAGATAGCCAAGGCCGTACTCCAGAGTGCATTTACATCGGAGATCTCACGCTGAACACCGAAATTCCGCTGGAAGCTGCATTTTTATTCGAGATATCATGAACTTATAAATAATTGCTCATTACTATTTTTTTTCAGTTATAATTGTACCTTTGGCTTTAACATTGCTAATGAATAAACGTTGTAACTCGTAATTTTTAGTTTTCGAGTTTTTGAAAGTAATTTTTGTTTTTTAAAAATTAAGTTCGGAGGCTCCCAAACTTAACTCCCATTTAACTTGCTTTTGTAAAAAAAGTTCTTTATATCCGCTTTTGGACACGTTAAAACATTTTCGAGATCAAAACATAATATAGGCTTTTCACTTTCCTTATCTTTTTGTTTCTCCTCCCTCATTTTTTCTTTTTCATTTAAATGATTTTTGTACGCTTTTTCTGATACCTCATCTACGTCATTCTCATCTCTTTTTACTTTCATTTCTTCGCAAGTATCACATCTATCCTTTCGTGGTTTGTGAAATGCTATATTAAAAGAATTGCAGAATATTTTCCTGTATACGCAAAACGAAACCGGAGATTTTTCTTTTTCATTTGCATATTCTAAATACATTTCATACAACTTTTTGATGTTCATTTCGCTTTCAAAATACTCTTTATTGCTGTTCTTGCGGCAATAATGTGACTGTATACGCGGGAACATGTTAATATGCTCCTTGACCAAATCAGTATCTTCAGGTGAGGCTACTCGTTTTTGATGTTTCCCTTGCCGACTTGTAGGTAATGTGTTAGTCTGGGTTTTATTTTGACGCACATTATAAATTGGCTTTTGACTGATACATAGTGTTCCAGTATAAAAATCCTTGCAAACTTGAACTTTGTGCCCACTTAACTTAAAATAATACCTTAAAGTTCTATTTTTCCTCGAGTTGTTTTGGTTTTTGCCTTTTCTCCTTCTCCACGGAATGTCAACTTCGGTAGTATTCAAAATAAAGTTTCTTTTCTCTGCAGCCACAAGCGAATAATAATTTTTGAAAATTTCCTTTCGTTGCTCTTCACTTATTTTGCGAGAGCACTTGAATTAGCATTTCTGAACACAATCTTTTTTATTTTTTATTTCTCTTGCCGGCACTCTCTTTTTTCGGGAAGAGATGTATTCCAGACCCTGATCAAACCTCGCTTTCCTTACGTTACAGGCCCATTCCGAAGGGTTATTTTTTCGTTTTCGTGCTAATTTTGTTCTGGTTTGTTCTTCAATCTCTCCATTTATATCAGCGGTAGGATTTTGAGGAGTTTCGGAGCTAGCGTGTATCTCAGAATCCTGCAATCTCACTTCTTTCTCGGGCATTTCTAAATTGTGCACAGCTTTTTCAGTCTCGGTTTCATTGTTTTCTAACACATTGTTCTTTGTCGAAGAAGTAGCAGTTTCTGAGGACAAGCTGAACTTACTCCTTAAAAAAAAATCAAAACAGTAATTGAAATAAATATTTAAAATAATATTCGATTACCTAAAATCAGTTTCAGAAATCGCAGAGGAGTCTTCACTTTCACTGCTGTTGCTGCTATAATTTGTTGGTGATGGAATTGTAATATAACGTCCGCGAATTTTGATTCTGACACAAAAATTATTGAAACACTGAGAACTCTAACCCCACTTACAGAATAATCTTATTACCTTGTTACTTTTTTCGATGATTTTTGAGGAGGTATGTACTCCACATCTTTATCACTGTCATAGCCGTGATTATCACTTACGTCACTATCACGTTTACCACCTATCACTTGCAAAACAACAGCAGATAACGTTCACATAAACTTATTTCATTCAAACTAAATACAAACTAACATAACCTCAAAAATATTACTAGGTTTCATGTAACAACATAGAACTGTGTAATATTATTTTTACCAAATAAATATCTATTACAAAGATGTATGTTTAACTTACACCTTTGGTATACACGAAATCGACATTTCAAACATACACCCATGATTGTTTTAGGACTATCGAAGTTCTATGTTAGCTGGAGGTATCGTTTCAAGCTTACATATAAGCTTATGTATCATAGAACCTGGAATTACTGAAACGTAAAAAAATTCAAAAATGTTACATACAACCTTGCAATATTAGGGTGACGAATAGTTACCTATTTGAAACTTTGTATAGTTTATTTAGTGAAATAAATGTATACTATGTTTATGGTTGGACTGTTGGAATTATTCCCAAAAAGGATCAGCTACTCTTAACACTCATGAAATTAAGATTAAATCTTTTGAACGTTGACCTGGCATGTAGATTCAATTGCAGTAGAACTACAATTGCACAAGTTATATCTACATGGATTTTAGCTTTACATGAAATTTTGTTTCTTCAGCTGTTGAAATATATTCCATCCCGTGAGAAAAATAAATTATGCATGCCAAGCTGCTTTAGCACATTCACAAATTGTAGAATTGTTCTGGATTGCACTGAAGTTAAATGCGATAGGCCAACATCCATGGATAAACAACGTCTGACCTACAGTAGTTATAAACACCAAAACACTTTCAAAGGTCTGATTGGTGTTGCCCCTAATGGTGTTGTAACATTTGTTAGTGAACTCTATCCAGGTTCTACATTGAACGTGATTTTTTTTTGTAGGTACTATATAATTTGTACATGATTTCATGATTGTGTTAATATGTACATCATGCTAGAATTATATTGTTTTATTTTTGTTATATTTACCAACTTGGAACAATAAAATACTTCAATTTTATAAACAATTTATTGATTTCCAACCTTTCCAGTTGATGTAAATATCGAAAGAATTTAAAATATTGAATTTTAATGAAAACACCATCCATTCTCATGAAAAAAGAAAAGAAAAAATTTATTTATATAGGTCAAATGTTGGGCAACAATAATTAATACAGGAAATTATACAATAGTCAAGATTAATTTGAAAGGAAATGGTACAAAACAATACATATGATTAGAAAACAATATTACAAGATTTATCTTCGATCACACAGTTATTGAGTTACATATTTTTCCCCCTGTAAGAATCTGACTAATGATTTAAATAAAAATTTTTCAATATTTCAAAATTTGTAGAAAAATCTTCAGCAGGTATATTAACAATTACAACTTCTTTTGGTGTCCAAATAACTAAATAACAAATATTTCTCTTTGTTAGAAACAATTGGCCCTGAATCTGCTGAAAATATTCATGATTTTTATTCACGGTAATATTGCCAATACTATCCGCAATAACAATATAGTTATTATCAGTTTTTATATCCTCTAACAAACAACTGTCTTTATATTTGAAGGGGCATTTCTATGATAGCATCATCTCCAATTAATCCATCAGGGCTGCCTCCTATAAATCCAGATGAATGTAGCCAAAATCCCGTTGGGAGGACTTTCACGTAAAGAGATTCTTCTGCTGCCTTAATACCACTGATTTCGTGCTCTCTTCCCCACTGTATTGCTTTAATGTGGCTGAGGTCATATGTAGCTAAAATATATTAAATATATGAAAAGAGATTTCACTACAATATCATTTCATATTTTACCTGAAATTCTTTTGAAGAGACTTGGTGGATACCTGTTCCTTCTACATGCTGCAAGAACAATGCCAAAGTTACTGGCAGTTAACCTATTTTTTCTAGCAATAAGCCATTTTGAATTGCTCGCTTGTCCCACAGTTTCTTTGGCAATATGTTCAATATCCTCATCAGAAATTTTCATGGTTTCCGCAAAAAATTTAACCTTATTGGTTGAATTATTATACAAATCACTGAAAAGTAGTTCCTCATGTCTTTAACTAAATTTTTGTCACTTGCTTCACATTCCGGTGATAGCACCAGGAAAACCCAACAGCTCCTCAAAAATACTCAGTTTTTTCCGGAATTATTCTATTTCCTGTTCGATTAAATTTCTTTCTGTGGCACGATGTTCTTTTTTTGGAAAAATGTCGCGAATCCTTGTCACATGGTTATCTTTTGCCTTCGGAACATTCCACCTACAAGATTCATCAGTGATGGATATATTTTCTCTTGAAAAAAGTAGAAGGCATGCCATGTGATGACATATCAATTGGCCCCTTGGACAGCTACAAAGTGCAGAAGTTATTGCCCAATTTGAATCGAAGTAGACCTGTAATAACAAAATAATGAATAAAAATACATACATACCGAAGAAACTATCTAGTGTATCATCTATATCTACTTACTTCTACATCATAGCATCTATCCTTCATACTAGCATTAATTTTGCCCTTAATAGCTTGCAACTCTCTATCGTATATCATGCTAACTGTGTGCCCCGACTCAAGTGCATTCTCTCCTCGAGAAATCAGTTTCTCTTCATCTTTGAAAAACTTCACAATCTCCCCCAATTTGATGATATGTTTATTCGCAGCAGCTCCTGCCATATTAAGAAACAATTTAAATATAAAACTAAACTTCTTTTGACTGACAAAAATCCAAACAACCAAACACAAAACTAATAAACAAAGCTGCAAACTGCAAAGCATCAATAGATAACGTAACCTCAAATTCTTTGTTTGGAGTCAGTTTTTGACAAGAATGACATTTGTGACGACACACTTACCTCGTCTATTGGACACATGTGAAGTTAGTCAAGCAACAGCTGATTGCTGCATTGGTTATGGAATGTTTACAAAATTTCATAACAACTTTAATCGAATATTTGTCGATAATGGCAAGAGTAGTGGAGCAATGGGTCTATCGGACCCGCTGTGTGTTAGAGAGAGAAAGTATGAGTTGTTGAGAGCATGCCGGTCGCTTCGCGTTTATCGTGACGCAGTCGAAGCAGATCCGGTTCAATTGTAATAATTCCTCAGTAGAGAGCATAAAATGGATTTTTTTTGGTGAAATTGAAATCGAAAATTATGTATCTATTGAGTGTAAAGGATTGCGGCGGAGAATACGGGGTAGCTCAAAAATATTTAATAGGAATAATGAAATATTAGGCGTTCAATGACGCGTATACGACGGAAATTTATTATATTTCACTACAGAGGGAGTGATAGTGGTTGTTAATGACATCCAACAATCGAAAGAAATAGTAGCACAATGTCTCCTGAAGAATACAGACGTAAACTCGAAGAATTTGGTAGAAATGTTCGAGAATTGAGTAACGATATTCAATTTTACGAAGATAAGAAGAACGTTGTGAAGCAACTGAATGATTTATCTATTTGGGATAGAGCATTACAACGTGAAACACCGCAAACAATATATCCTTTACGTAGGATCAAACCTCATCTACTGCATGGTGCTACTTTTTTCTCTTAACCACAAAATCAAATAATGTATTCCCGAAAACAGAAGAAATCGATCGAAGGTATACAGAACAAAAATGTCGAATTATGAACTGATGGGAGAAAACACGCTGTATTTGCTACCATTGTTCCGAAGAATACATCATTCAGATATACTGGTAGCGAGATTCAAAATATTGCGGAATGGTCCGATGAGGTGGTGATGAAGAATTAAAAACTCCAAGTGTCAAAATTGCTCGATTGTGGGATCTGAACTTTACACTATTTTTCTCATGTTATTGGTAGATAATAGAGAGATATGTAATATTAGCTTGAAAGAAATAAACCTACTCCAAATCAAATCGCATTCATTGTTTCATTCCAGCAAAATTATTATGATCAGAAAGTCATGCAAAGTGAGAGGACCGATCAAAAATAAAATTTACAATCATCATGCATGAAAGGTTTGTTATTCGAACTGAAATAATCCGCCAACCGTATAAGGTGAGGCTAAAAAACTGGGATTGGTAATTATCATATAAAGCGTTTGTTATTCGAACTGAAATAATCTGCCAGCCATGTAAGGCGAGGTGAAAAAAAAACTGGAATTGGTAATTGACATGCATGGTAGGTTTGTTAATCAGAATGAAATAATCTTAAACTCATGTAAGGCGAGACGAATAATAAAAATGGAATAAATAACTTTTCCATCGAGATAATTGCGATGAATAAATTACTTTTTTATCTCAATGCTATTCAACGCAAACAACATTTTGCGCAATATTCATTCAAGCGAGATAGTCTGAAAGTCATGCAAGGTGAGGTGAATAATTAAAAATAAAATTTATAAATGTTATGCATGACCGGTTTGCGATGCTAATGAGATTTCGCGGTCATTCCAACGCCCATGCGAGAAACACGTTCTAGGCGATATCAAGTTACTCGAGACACACATTTTTTTATTCATCTCGCAAGGAATAAAAGCAAGAACGACGATTGTGAAAGCATCATTCCACAATACGAATCCCAGCCATTACAGTGAACTACTCGTCAGCGAACACCACCATATAATAAAGTAAGTTTTTTTTGATATAATAGTTTTTCATGTTGTTATGATTATGTGAAGTTCAAATAATGTTTTCAACCGATAATATTTTTGCTTTGCATGTATACGATTGAGATAATAGTTTAATTACCATCTTTCCACTCAGTTAAAGTGTTATTTGTTTCTCCACAACCGTTAGAGAATTTGCTCTTGCAATTACTTTGCTCTCGATATTGAACAAATATTCTAAGACATTTACCGTCTAATGCTTTTTGCCTGTTTTTCAATCTATCTCTCGGTAAGCAATGAATATTCTAACTCAGTTGTATCAATAATGATGTTAGTCTTCGCTAACATCAGATGTGAATTTGATTTAATGTAAAAATATGTGATTGTGGAGAAAGCATAGTTTGTTACTGGGTTTGCATGAAAATTCGCGATGCTCGTGGTTCCTCACGCCCGCTTTCAGCTAGCGCTCAGAACTTCTCATTCGCATCTTATTTTCATTCCAACCTTGTCACAAAAATATACTTTTCTATATTTATATTTTCCCATTAACATTTCTCGAATTCCAAACTCGAGGCATTCAATAGAAATTATGTTGTATTTTTCTTGATACTCGGTTAGAATGGAAATTTGTGATATTCGTGGTTCCCCACGTTTGCTTTTAGCTCGCGCCTTGTAATATATTATACTATTCTATACTTATATTTTTCAACAACATTTCCTGAATTTCAAACTCAGAACATCCAATTGAAATGATGCTATATTTTTCTTGATAGATGGATCTTTCAGCAATTAACCTGAGTGCTGCCGCCGCCACGTACAAGCCAACTGTTCCTCTCAAAAGTCTGCCAGTCGACCAACTTCACCTGATAGAGGATATTCGGGTGGTTGAAACAAGATACGGGGAAGCAATAGTCGTAGAACTTGTTGAAGCTAACGTATTCCTACCCAAGAGAGTTACAGAGGCGGTAAAGAAGTCACTACCGGCATTTACACCGAAAACTTACAACTTGGTGACCCGCAAGTCTTCGAGCAGCAGCAGCAGCAGAAGGGAGGTGGAGGTGTTCGAGATCCAGCCTGTCTAGTGGGAAAGAGTGATATAAGTGAGTTATATTTCTTTTGATTTTCTGAAATATTTGATACGATATGGAAAATTTCAATAACACCCTCACCAAAATCGATAGAACTCTCCTAGAAATTAAAAATAATTACTCAAAACCAATGGCTAGCTTTGCATTAAAATCAATTAGATCACATATCCAAAAATGTATCTCAGCTCTCAAAAAATATAAATTTTCAATTGGACAAAAGCGTAAAATTCAAACTAAAATTGGAGAGCTTAAACGGATGCGATTTTACATTAAATCTATGAATAAACATACTGCTTCTAAACAGAAGCATTCAGTTCGATGGATAGCTGTGAACTCCATTTTCAATTCCAGAATTCAAACAGGTCTCGTTGTGAACTTAAGTCATAAGGAAATCAAAGATTTTTTGCGTGATTCGTTCAGATTGGTCAAAAATAAAATTTTGAAGGCCCTAAAAGTGTTTACAATGTTGAAAGTTAACTTTTTATTCTGCGGTGATTTTGTGAAAAGAGCGAATGATGGTGAATTAGTTGATAGAAAGCACTTCAATACACCTAATACTATTGTAGACGCAGGAACGGATTTGGGTGATTGGTTCAGAATTGATGTTATCGATATAATTTTAAATAAGTTGAGTGAGTTCGCCGAAAAATGTAGTGGCTGGGCTTTGAGTAAAATAATTTCCTTAGAAGTTGCAATCAATAAATTTCAAATGGGAAATGGTTCATCTTATATCAGACTACCAGAGCAAATTTTGAAAAAAAGAGCATGTATTAATGTTAAGAATACAGATTCCTCTTGTTTTTATTGGAGTATAGTTAGTGCGCTCTATCCTGCTAAATCACATTCCGATAGAATACAATCATATCCTCATTACAGCACGGTTCTGAATACAGATGATCTTGATGCACCTATGCCTCTACATTGCATTACAAAATTCGAAAAATTGAATAATATATCTGTTAATGTATATGCTTTAGAACTGATTGAAAGCGGTGAAAAAACATCATTCTACTCAGTAGTACCTGTACGTTTAACTTCAAAAAAGCAGGAGCGTCACGTTAATTTGTTAATTATTCAAGATAAATATTTTCCAAAATTAAATGAATATGACGCTCCACCTGTAGATAACGAAAATGTTGAAATAGGATATCATTATTGTTGGATTAAATCCATGTCAAAACTTTTATCGAGACAACTGAGCAAATCAAATAGGAAAAAATATTTGTGTGATAGATGTCTCAATTATTTTCATACTCATCAAAATTTAATTGATCATAACATACTTTGTGAGAATATAAACGAATGTAAAATTTCTTTTCCGAAATATGACTTTGTTGAATTCAGAAATCATATTTACAAGCAAAAATGTCCATTCATAATTTACGCAGATTTCGAATCACAGTTGGAGAAATGTAAAACCAGAATTTCTGACAAAACGTTGAAATACCAACATCATAAATCTTACAGCGCAGGATTCTATTTCAAGTGTTCTTATGATGATTCATTGTCATTCTATCGAGGATATCGTGGTTCGGATTGTATGGAGTGGTTTGTTAGGGAAATGTCAGATATTGCTAAATTTGTTGAGTCGAAAATCATAAATATTGTGCCAATGACGAGCACGCCCGATATTGCTAATGCTACTGAATGTCATATTTGTGAAAAACCATTTTCCAAGCAGGATATAATTGTGAATGACCATTGTCACTTCTCAGGGGTATTTCGAGGATGGGCGCACCAATCACCCTGTAACATTAACTTCAAAAAATTATTTGTAGTACCTATCGCATTTCACAATCTCTCAGGATATGATAGTCATTTCATAATTCGAGATATTTCCAAACATAGTCGCGTGAGTGTACTCCCAATAAATAGGGAAAAATATATTTCCTTCACTCAATATGACTCTGAAACTAATATTAAATTCAGATTCATTGACTCTTTCCGCTTCTTAGGGGCAAGTCTCGATGCTCTTGTATCAACTTTGAAAATAAATGATTTAAACATATTGAAAAAAGAATTCAGTAGTTTAACAGAAACACAATTCAAATTATTGACGAGGAAAGGTGTTTTTCCTTATGATTATATTGATAATGAGGAAAAATTGGGTGAAACTGAATTACCGAATAGACAACAATTTTACAATAGATTGAATGAAACTAACATTTCTGGTGATGATTACACTCATGCTCAAAATGTTTGGAAGTGGTTCAACATAAAAACACTTGGAGAATATAGTGACTTGTATATGCGTACCGATATTATTCTCCTCGCTGATGTTATGGAAAATTTTCGAGAGTCATCTATCAAAACGTACTCTCTCGACCCAGCTTGGTATTACACTATGCCTGGATATACTTGGGATTGCATGCTCAAGTATACGAGCTGCAAATTACGGATATTGAAAGATGTAGACATGCTTCTGTTCATCGAAAATGCGATCAGAGGAGGAATATCAATGTGCTGTAATAGGTACAGTGAAGCAAATAATAAATACATGTCAGCTAATTATGATCCTGAGAAACCATCAAAGTACCTGCTATATTTTGATGTGAATAATTTGTACGGGAAAGCCATGTGTGAACCATTACCGTACGATGGATTTGCCTGGGTTGATACAAACATCGACGTCACTTCCATCCCTGATAATGCAGAGGAAGGTTATATTCTCCAAGTAGATTTGGAGTATCCTCCAAACCTCCACGATTTACATAAAGATTTTCCATTTTGTCCCGAACATCGTGCACCACCAAATTCAAAATTACCAAAGTTAATGTCCACTCTTTACGATAAAAAACAATATACGCTGCATTATCGAAATTTGAAACAAGCTTTAGATCACGGATTGAAATTAACTAAAATACATAAAGTTTTGAAATTCCAACAGTCTCCGTGGTTAAAACCCTACATCGAATTGAATACTCGATTAAGAACTTTAGCTACAAGTAGCTTCGAAAAAGATTTGAGAAAACTAGCAAATAACGCAGTTTTTGGAAAGACGATGGAAAATATTCGTAACCACCGCATTGTTAAATTGGTGCGAATGTACGAAGGACGTTATGGTATCAAAAATCTGATTGCCAGCCCTCGATTCCATCAGCGAACTGTTTTCGATGAAGAGCTTGTAGCTGTTGAGCTGAAAAAGTCTGAATTGATTTTCAATAAACCTTTATATATCGGTATGACTATTCTCGATTTATCGAAAATTGTTATGTATGATTTTCACTACAATTTCATGCTACCTACCATGAGAGTTTCTAACTGTAAACTGATGTACACTGACACAGACAGCTTCATTTATGAGTTAACCTGTGATGATGTATATAAAGAAATGATTTGTGAAAATATTGAAAAATTTGATACATCTGACTATTCTCCAAGTAATATTTACGGCATACCGCGAGTGAACAAAAAGGTTCTAGGTTTGATGAAAGATGAAGCTAATGGGAAAATTATAACACATTTTGCTGGGTTGCGCTCCAAGATGTATAGTTATAAATTGGATATTACGGATGATGATATTGAGAAGGAAAAAAAACGATTGCAAAAAAAGGGGATTAGTAGTGATGAATTAGATAGAGAATTAGAAAATTTGGGTATAACAAAAAAATCGAAGGGAATCAGGAAATGTGTTGTTAAAAACAAAATATCTTTCGATGATTATGTAGATTGTTTGAGAGCCAACACCGAAAAGACTGTAACCCAACAAACAATCCGTTCCTACGTTCATGAAGTGTTTTCCATCGAACAAACTAAAATCGGCTTAAGTCCACACGATGATAAACGCAAACTCATCACAGATTCATTTGACACAATTCCTTGGGGTCATTTTAGTTTAAAATGATTTTTTTTGTTTCAGATAGTCTTAAAAGTGTTTGTACGATGAATTTAAAGCAACTCTGCATAAAAACTGTTTGTGAAAATCTTAAAAGTGCTACAAGCTTCATTCAAGCATCACCCTTGCCAGTGATATTAACCAAAAAAGTTATTCAAAATTTTGCTCATTTCAAATGGCTACAGATTAATCGACACCAGCATGAAATTGATTTTGATATACTTATCAATTTCGAAACATTTGATAATTTTTATCAAGTGCGTCCTGATTTTCGGGAGGCATTACTGAATGTTAATAATTTAGAGCCATATTGCCGTCAGAACTCCTTTTGCGTTTGGATGAAATTTTATGAATCTGATGAATTTAATATATTACTTTGCGAAGGATGTGTGAAAGCCTTTATCGTAGCATGGGAACTTTCACACCCGAAAATTAAAGTGAATTTTGTTGTTAGACATAGCCATGAAATATTTTCTGATGAAGAAGTGCATACGGTATACCAACAAAAATCGAGTTGGTGTCAAAATTGTTTCACACACTTTTTATTCGATTTAAAAGATCGGTATGACTGTATAAATGACTTGCATAAAGATAAAAAAGTTAAATTTAATTGAAATTTTCCATATTTATATTATATTTTTTAACAAACGAAATGTAACTCACATTTTATATGTCATTTTATGTAGTGTCACCTTTATGAATAAATGAAAAAAATATAATTTTTTTGTGTTTTATTTTTTATTTCTCAAAAAATTATTCAATAAAGAAAATTATTCATAAAAATAAATCAGTTTCGATAGCATATTTTTCAAGTCGTCCAAAAGTTTGCTATTGGGGCATGTGATATCAAACATGTTCCAGTCAAAGTCTCCTACTTCAATAAGCTTCCTCTGAAACTCATTATACTTAAAGTAGGTATTTCCTTTGAAAAAATACATGTGTCCATCTATGTAGCGAAATGCTGAAGTAATACCATTAGGAATGTCTGGAAACACATCTTCTATACGTCCTCTATTAATGATGGAAAGTGCATTGATATCCATCCCATCGAATTCAATGAAGGAAGCATTATCATAAAAGATGTAAGATTTCCCTGCATACGTTTGAAAAACAGCATTCATTTTGGAATGTGTAGGTAATAAGGGAATGTCAATATCTCTACCGATTTGTAAATTGGGAAATGAGCTTGAATAGAATCTATTATTACCACCGACAACAAATAAATTCCCATTACCAGTTTGAAAAATGTGATTTACTCCTATAGTTCGTAGTTCTTCAGGTAGGTAATTTTGTAGATTCTCAGGTTCGCGCAATTTCACCTTTTTTTCAGATGTAATATCAATTTTCCACAATAGTTTTTTAACTATAATGTACAATCGATAGCTTGGAAATCCAGGTGCATACGCCAAAAACATAGAATCTGGGGAAGATTTTACTTCACATAAATTCCTAATGAATCCGGATGCATTTTGTGTGGAGAGTCGTGTGTTTGTGGTATGAGTTTTGGGTGTTGTTTTACGAGTGGTGCTGGTGGAAGTCATCTGAGTAGTACTTGTTTTTGGGAGTATTTGAGTAGCGGTTGTTTTTGGTGGTATATATTTGGGTTTTGCAACAAATCGGTCCTTTCGGTCATACAGTGCTTCGAGCCCATTTATATCATCACGATGTATGGGACGGAATTCAGTCTGATACCATGGGAACATAATTGCATTTTTTGTATCACTATGAGCTAATCCTAAAGAATGACCAATTTCATGAACCGCAGTCATCAGTAAATTTGTATATCCGTAAGGTATTTCACCGTTCCCCGCATACCATTTTTCTTCACTATCAAAATGAATTTCTATGCAAATGTCAGTTGGTGTAGGGAAGAAAGAATGAGCGAGAATGCGACCTGGACCATCGAGAGGAAAACCGCAATAAGCGGTACCCATACAAGTACTACGAAATTGATGCTCAAATTTAACGAATGATATCGTAATATCTGATCTAGTAGGTATTGTCATCATTTCAAATGTTAAAGTTGATGCATTCTCCCACATGGCAAAAGCTTTTTTGAATACAACAAGGTATTCATTATAGTCTTTATAATTGTTACGTGGATAGCGTGATAAATACCACCTCAAATGTGTTTTATTCCATTTAGTTTGCACTCTAAAATCAGTTTCAGCAAAATGACATCGGGGTCTCGCAATCAGATCGAGCGTTTCATCATTCAAATCTCCGTCCACAGGCAAATTATAACGTTCTTGGAAATCACTTAAAGATGTTGAAAAATCTACCTGTGAATTATTACTGACGTATCCATACGTTTCAAGGAACTTTTGAACGGCACTTGAATTGTTAGTTACTTCTGCTGCAGTGACTGACAGTGTTGTTGTTGAATTATCGACTACTGTGACTGACAGTGTTGTTGTTGAATTGTCAGTTACTGCTGCTGCTGCAGCGACTGACAGTGTTGTTGCAAGAAGCAATACTTTGTTCATTCTCAATGCTAGTATGTAGTAGAATGAGCACACCAGAGATTATGATACCCCTAATATACTATATATAAAAAAAAATAATAAAAAAAAATGTTTTTACGAATTTTATTTAATTACATAAATCATACAATAATTTGTTTCTATAATAAAATAGATATTCTCTTAAAGCGTTAGCGTATATGCTATCTATGGAAGATGCTTGACAAAATCCGTTTACAATTTCTTCAAGAGTCAAATTTGTTTTATTTTCACGTAACCATGACTTGATTATATCAAAAACACCTCGATAATAAGCACAAAAGTTCAAAGCGTCCAGCATAGCTACTCGATCTGAAAGTACTCCCATATGTATATTGAGAACGTCAGCGACTTCTTGCTCAGAAAGTTCTACGTTGAGAACGTCTTTGGAAATTGCTATGCGCTTGATACCGCTTTCGATGTACTGAGTGACGTGAACCAGATCTCCGCATCGTATGGTGATGGGATCATACTCATCTAAATAACCATCGACTGAGGTTTTGAAGAAATTTTCCTTTATCGCCAATAGGATATCGATGAGAGTCGCCCACTCGAAAGTGGTGAAACTAATTTGACGGGTTGAAAACTGCTGTTTCAAAATGATGCATGTACTGAAGTCTCGAGAGGGGCTCAGACCGCAGCGAATCTCATACAGATTCATCGGAAATACCATTAACAATAGTTGATTTTCTTTTTGGGCAGCAATTTCGTACCGTTCAAGCACCTTGTCGATTGCGCAAAGACGCTGCTGCTTATAATCATCATCACTATCACACATTACTTCAAAATCAGTGACACTACTGCTACGACTACTGTAACCACTGTCGAGAGACATTTTCAGTTAGACTGGAAAGCAATATATTCCTGCATATGATTATATAGAATCAGATCACGTGATTGTTGTGATTTTTGTTGGTATTGTTTGACTTTGCTGCATGAATATGAGCAAGATTAAAAACGGGCCCATACATTTCATATAAGTTGTGCGTATATTTCATAAGATCCTATACAAAATCAGCGTTTTCTATCCAGCTGTTATTTTTGGCATTCAAACCAAGCCATTTAACGTACATTTTACTACCTTTTCTTCTCAACACTTTTTCAACGAGATAAATCTCAGGATTAGCAGTTTTTTGTAATTCCTCCCCATAGAAAGCACCTCTTATCGGTATACCATGCATATCTTCCAACATAAAGGTGGCAGGATTAGTAATGTTGGTTTTGATGATTTTGAATAGTTCAGTAGTCCAATTAGGTGTATAACCTTTTTCAAAAACGTGTTTTGCTTTACTGATTCGCACAACATCACCGACTTTGAACTTTCTTGGTCCAGCTATTTTCAGGTGGGTGTATGTTGATTTGAGGATTTTTTTCTCGTTCGATTTGTTTACTTCGGACGGTTTCATACCAGTCTTAGAGTGTTGAGTATCATTGTATAATTTTGTGATTTCAGGTAATATTTTCAACCATTTGTAGGTGCCATTCAAACTGAAATACTTGTAAAGCCTTTCTTTTAATGTTCTTATGACACGTTCAGCTATGGCTGCTTTCAAGGCGCTGTACGTATTGTAGTGATTTATTCCATGTTTTTTCATCAAACTTTGAAATTTACTGTTGTAGAATTCTGTCCCCTGATCTGTCTGAAGATTTTTTGGACAACGTTTTGTATGTTTCAAAATATCTGCAAACTTTTCAGTAAGTTCCGCACCCGTCTTCGTTTTCAGCGGTCTAGTCCACACGAATTTCGAGAAACAATCTATAACGACTAGAATGAGTTTGAAATTTTGATTTTGATGAGCGTACGGCCTCATTTCAGCCAGATCCATTTGCCACAAATCATCCAATCCTTTGATGATGGTTCGACGTCGGGGAAATTTTTTTCTAATTGGTCTGTGTAGTTCGTTTACAAGTTGAATCTTCTCTTTGGAAGTCATAACTGAGGTTAAAGATAGAAAAGCATTACATTTATTGTTTTGGTAGATGATCTAACTTGAAAATGTTTCGTTGCTGATTCTTCCAATGGTATCAATGTCAGTTTTTGAATTTGTTCTATTGGATTCTATTTTGGTGATTTGTTGTTTGAATCGATTCAACTCCTTTTCAAATTTTTTGTTTGATACTCTACTTTGCTCCATGAATATTTTCACATCCTCACTGTTTGATTGAATCACTTCAGATATATCTTCAGTTTTTTTTGATATATGATTACGAATATTTTTCATTTCAGCTTTATAATCCCTATCAAGTTCATCACACAGAGCAAATAGCTTCTTGTAGCGTTCTTCGTTCATTTGAGACAATTGAACTAAGGTATTGTTGAGATTTTGCATTTTTCCATCAGATTCTTTCAACAATGTACTCACTTCATTCCGAATATTTTTCATATCTACTTGCATTTCAGCAGAGTCGGAACTCAGTTTATGCACAGATTCCATCATTTGCTCGGTACTCCGATCTATTACTTCAATTTTATTTTGAATACTTTTTAGATCAACCTGCATTCTATCAACCAAATTAGTAATTATTTTATTTATTCCATCCACATATTCTTTGTTAGCTGCATCCGTACCGATTGTAGGTCGTTTGACATTACTCAATTTCAGATTGTCAAAGTCGATATTACCGTCAGGTGTGTGCAACAGACCTCCGCCAGGGTGTGCGAGATGTTGCAATTTTCGCTTTCTGACTGCGTTGCTGTCGCTACGCCCAAACTTATCGATAGTCATTTTGAAAATGAGTATGCAACGATCAAAGCACAACATCTTATAAACAAATTATCGAATGATTTCAGCTTCTTTGAGCTCATTGATTATGGCAAGAATCTCATTATCATGGGAAGAATTTCCGGCATCTTTGGAGGCAATCAGTAATTTAAGTCGTTCGCACAATTCATTCGGATCATCCCAATAAATATATTCCACAGGTTTAGTATTATATGACATGTGTTCTACAATAGGTTTTTGATGAGTCCGTAAACCAGCACCAGACGTTTTTCGATGATAGCTTGCTGGAGGAAACATCGGTTTGATAATGTGTGTATATTTGTATCTTTGGCTACTTTTTTGGCGACCCCGAGTATTTTTGTGAGCGCTTGATAATTTTAAAATCTCTTTATATGCTTGCAAATCCTCATCATTATAGTTTTCAGGCATGTTGAGAAATATCAACTCATATAGGCCGGGCGTTCCTTTAATTTGATAATTATCTATTATAATATATCCGTAACGTTTATCAAAATCGATTTGTTTCCGACCTAAAAACCATTTTGACCCAACTCCATCATATACGGGACCGTATATTTTATCAATTTCATCGCTCTTTCCCCAATGTTTCATAATATAGGGTTGAGACATCTCAGGATACTGGTCAATATATTCCTCTAAAACATCTTCAGAAAGCGGTATCGGAAGATCACCTTCTTGCTCTCCCTCATTTTCCTCAAATACATCAGCATCATAATCCAAAACATCACCCGTATCTGCAACATATTCGAAGGGTAATGACGTTTTTTCTTGCTCTTCAACTTTCTCTGGTTTAGGTTCAGTTTTCAGCTCAGTTTTGATGGTAGCTTGCGGTGTTATATTCATTAGTTTCTTCAATGGAGTAGATAAGGGTTGGAAAAATTTCTGTAATGATTCATCTTCTTCAGATTTACCTAATTTTAACGCTAAATATTTTTTTCGGATGACATTTGCAATTTCATTGATTTTATTCTTTCGAATGACATCAACTTCTTTGCTTAGAGGTTTCATGATTGTGAATGATACTTCGCAACTTATACTGCTATACTTATATATTTGTCGAATCCATGACGATAACGACCTGCATTCGAATCGAAATCTTTCACGATCACAATGGGTCCAAATCGATTCGAATTCCAACATTCAGCACACAAGCTCTTGAATTGATCGAAAGACATGTCAGGTGAAACGTGTTCATCGAATACATGTTTCAAATTGATTTCATCCTGTTTGAATAGCACAATCATATTGCAATTGTCCCGTATCAGCTGTTTGGGGATTTTTGAGTATGTCTGACATAGATAAGCAGCATCAATGTTCTTGTGTCGGCACATAGAGTAATATTCTCGAATTTTCTGCTGACTATCGCATGATACATCATCGAAAATGAAAATGGAATTAGATTTAGCATCGTGAGGACTTATGATTTCTTCATTTTCCCTAAACGGGTGATAGCCTACACCTCTAACTTTCTCTAATATCTCTTGCACTAGCTGATATTTCGGTTGATACAATGATTTGGAATATACGTAGATGTTTTCGAATTTAGCACCATTTGGGTGGAATAACAATGTAAGGATGGCGTTTGTCTTTCCGCAACCGCTTGGTCCACAAATGATTGCACGAAAAGAATTAGGTAATAATTTACCGTGCTTCCCCTCAACACTGCAAACTTTATTCAAAAAGTCTAAATTCTCGATGGGCAGTAACTTTTCCTGTTGAATGACCTTCATGATGTGAGTATAAGTCAAGTATGTCGCGTCTATATATTAACGCATTGACAACATCTCTTATCATTA